>CP125974.1:27894500-28380009 GCA_030063025.1 Avena longiglumis
AATTTACGTATTGCTGCGATCAATGCCGTCGGCCTCCGCAAGCGTCGCCGTCGGAGGTAAAGATACATCGCGTCGCGCCACATATTCGGCTCTTGAGCGAATCCGCGCGATCCGCCATACTCGCCTCACGAGTACAAACCATTACAGCGGCGTGGCGAAAACTCATCGACCACGACCTTGACCCTCACTGACAGCGCCCGCTTCGGCGACCAGTCGTCCTCGCCCGGATCCTTCACGCGGCTTCACCCAGCGAGCTCCATCACCAGATTACCAACGCGCCAGGAGACTTCGAGACCTCTCCATCACCGGGATCTTTGGTGGAAACTCGGTCGGAAGAAACTCCGCCCGACCTCCAGCAGCGGAACCGGTCGCCCACGCGCGCGACTACCGCTGGCGACCAGCTTGCCAGATCCGCGGAGATCCATTCTCCCTCCAATCCTCCTAACACCCGCAACAGCGAAGGTGAGGAAACTCCGCCTGAAACTGGCGGGCTGATGCGCAGAGAACAAGCGGCGCTTGGAAATTACTTCTCAGCGGTGACGGCGCGAGGAAGCTGGCGGCGCTACTACCGCGGCCCGGATGCGGGTGGCGCCCTAAACCCCACACCACGTTCGAAGCGCGCCTGCTGAACTAACGGCGAAAAAAAGGCCAAGCCGCATGGCCCAGTAGCCGCGATCTGAAGCGTGCCACGGAGAAACGCCCGGCCCCCTTGAGATCGCCAGCGATGGGCGCCCCACCTCCGCAACCGCACACCTCCGAGGGACCAGCGCGGATAATAGTTTCCTCACGGCAGGCGGCGAGGCGCGCAAGCGGCCTCACTATTCTCACACGATGGACAACCTGCGTGAAAGGAGCCACGAGCAGCAGCCGACAACATCACGGCCCACGGCAGGCGGTGAGATCCGATGCATTCAGGGCCACCACCGCTTGCAAAAGCCGTCGGCAGCAAAACCTGACGGTAGCCGACTCGCGGGGTCGAGTATACTCGCGTTAAAATCGCCGGGAAGCGGCGCCAGGATCAGCGAAGAAGGTCGCCGCCCGGCTGTAGCGTCCAGCAGTGGCCCGGTGGCGTTCCCCAGTTCCTCAAGCTGTTGACGGCAACCGTCACAGAGTCGTCAAGACCACTTTCGCCACGCGCCAGTACCCGGTGGTCGATGCATGCCACGGTGGTCAAGCCAAAATTCGGCGACTTCGGCTCCCCAAGACATTGATGGATGGCGGCAGCTCCATCAACATCTTGTCTTAGTTTGCTTGAACGCAACCATTGAGGCCAGCTCCCGCGTTGATCGTCAGATCGAACCTTGCACCATGTTCACGGCATGCGTCCCGGTCGGAAGAAGCGTATCCGATCCGGCAAGGTCCGCCTTTGCCGGTCACCTTGACACACCCGCAAACTTCCAGCGCCGGTAAGGGTGCGTCTTGACTGGTGCGCTTCGCGACATCCCTACCACTTTGCGTCACGGGGCGCGGGCGTTCGCCAAGTTTCGCTGGCAGCGCACCACGTACTGGCATCTAGCGATGAAGCTCCGGGCCGTGCGGCGTCATCACCATCAGCGGTGACCCGACGCCAGCGCGCCCGAGTGCAAGGCCAAAGAGAATTGAGGCTGTTGCAGCCCGTCATCGGCGGAGACCAACCAGCTGATGAACTGCGCCGTCAATGGCAGCGAAATTCCAGCAACGGCCACCCATACATACTCAAGCCCAACTCGGGCGCCAAACATCTCAACCTTGAGGCCACGGCGCACACTCCGCACCGTCGAAGGCTGGTCCCGAGCGACTCAGCGACCGGTGACGATCGGGTGACGGGCATGGGCCCAACATAGGAAGCGGCGCTCGCCGAGTTCCTCGTGAGAACAGGGACATCTCGCGCGGAATCCCTCGCCGCATGCCGGTGTCCCTAGGGCTACGCTGAGCATGAGCTGTCGCGCCAACCCAAAAATTCGCGACATCAAGCGATCATTTGTAGCCCCTTCAATGAAGAAGCGTCGTGAGCAATCGCCGAGGAGGTGCGGCGTCCTACCGGCTGCGAGCTTCATCCAGCCAATCAAATACTCAAGTGGCTGGCAAACCCGGTCTTGGTAGAGAAGAAGAAGCGGGACACGGAGGATGTGTATCGACTACAAACACAGCGGCGGCCTTTGCCCAAAGGAGCAGTTCGTCCTCCAGCGGATCGACCAATAATCGATTCCACCGAGCTCGGTCGCTATGTTTCCTCGGCGCCACAAAGATGCTGGGTACAACCAGATCAAAATGGTTATGGGGGCGAGGAGAAAGAGCGGCGTTCATCACACCATTCGAACCTTCTCTATTACTACACGCCATGACCTTGGCCTCAAGAAGCCGGGCGACCACCGGCAATGCATTGCATGCAAGAATACCTCGCGAAATTAGCGCAACATCCGCACGTCTACATGACGGCGTGGTGGTAAAAGTCCACTCGCGGGGTGACCTTATCCCTCATCG
Organism: Avena longiglumis; assembly: GCA_030063025.1. Taxonomy (NCBI): domain Eukaryota; kingdom Viridiplantae; phylum Streptophyta; class Magnoliopsida; order Poales; family Poaceae; genus Avena; species Avena longiglumis. The sequence continues at coordinate 27,896,964 of CP125974.1, forward strand.
AACTGGCGGAAACATTCGCTCAACTTGCGAAAATACAAGATAAAAGCTCAATCAGGTAAATGCGCAGCGGTGTACCAGCCGGGACAACTCGGGTGCATGGTCTCCAGCGAGGATCGGCGAACCCCAAGATCGACCACGATCGCGGCTCGGAAAACCCGGTGCCTGCGCCTTCGAAACTAGCGAGGCGAGTAGCGGCTCTCCGATTCGCTTCATTTACGCCTGGGCGGCGATCCCTATGCTTTGATGCGCAAACCCCACCTTCGAGTGGGACAGGGAGAAGCGAGACGACGGCCTTGAGCAGCCCTCAAGAAGGTGCTACTTTGCGCCGCTACTTGCTTCGCCGCCCGACAAAGAACCCATCTGGTTTCGTCGAAGGCTTCCGGCCGTGTCCTTGATCACCAAGTCATAATGGTCGAGCGACCAAAGGAAGAAAAGTTTCAGCGTGATACAGCGACCACGGTGTACTACATCTGTGAGGTCTACCCGAAAAATCGCGCCAATGTACCCCGATGCCAAAAGCTGGTATCTAGCGGTCTTCAAAGCTCGCGGCGCTGCCTTCACTTCGAGACACCCCGATCCGTCGATGCGTTTCCTCGGCACCACTGCAAGACATCATCCGCAGCAGGTGAAGCGGCAAAGGTGGTCATAAGTGGAAGACCATCGAGATGGCGTCCACAACATCAAATACGAGCCGTGAAAGCGATCAAGTCGCGCCCAGGCCCTAGAGGTCTTCATCGCCCGGAAGAGGCCAGCAGCCGGAAGCTTCGCCTCCGTACTGGGCACGCGCCCGGCAGCTCAAAACAGCGGACAAGCCGCGGACGCCCGGGGATCGTCTAACTTCACAAGGGCGACAAGCTCACGCTCGTCCTCTGCCGACTTCACACCCTGCACCAACAACATGGCGATGCGAGGCCTTACTCCACGGCATCACGGCCGGCCAAGGAGATGAATGTCAACCGCCTACTGCTCTGGCGATTCCGACCTGCGTCGCGAGCAAGTTGCTGGCACTGCGGCGCGTCTCCACCATGGCGTACCGCCAAGCGATGGACAAGTTGGGCGGACACTTCCAGAGCTACTCGTCCGAGTGGATGGACAGGGAAGAACGAGGAGGCGGCGCACTCTCTCGCATCGGGTCGGCTGCGACTCGCACCACCGCCGGTGTCTTCCCGCGACCTGATCACCAGCCACCGGATCTCTCCCGAAGCGAGATCGCATCGAGTCCCACTCCAACGAGGCAGCCCTGGTCGCGACTCGTCCAGCAGCCGAACGACCGACCAAGCCCTACATCGCCTACCTGAAGCCGGCACCCTGCCGCGATGAAACAGACGCTTCCGGATGATGGCTGCCCGATGCAAGTCCTACACCATCATCGACAATGAGCTCCATAAGCGCGATGTCACTGGCGTCTTCCAGCAGCACTGTCCAACACGCGAAGGACGCCAAGATCCTCCACGATATCCTCGGCCACTTCACGGCCTGCACGGCGCCCGCTCTCCTGGTGCGCCAAGGCTGTGCGACATGCTTTCTTCGGCCACCGCACACGCCGATGTTGTGGACATTGTCCACGGCGCCGGGTGCCGTATACGCCAACCAGACAAGGCCTTTATGCCGAGCTTCGGCGCTCAAAACAATCCCCATCACCTGGCCATTCGGCTGTGGGCATGGACATGGTAGGCCCCTTCAAGAAGGCCCCCCTCGGCTACAATTCCACCTGCTTAGTCGCGGTCGACAAATTCACAAAGTGGTGGAAGCCAAGCCAGTTCGAATGCGACGGAAGACCACAAATCACCAAATTCTAGCGAGCTCATATATCGCTACGTTCCCAAACAGCATCATCCACGGACAGCGGCACTAACCGCCCGGAAGGAGCCATGGCGAATCTGCGAAAGAGCATCACATTCGGCTCGATCTCGTCGATTACGCCCACCCGGAATCAACGACCGGTGAACGGGCCAGCAAAGCATCCTCCACGGCTGAAGCGCGACCTCAAGTACCACTCGGCGCCGGGTGCTAGGTCGAGGAGTTGCCCCTCATCATCTCCAGGGTATCCGCGACCTCGGTCAGCAATTCGGCCGTGGTTCACCCTTCTTCATGGTCTGGCACTGGAAAGCGGTCATGTCCACCGACCTCGAGCACTACTGCGCGGGTGCGTCCACTACCGGAGGCATAAGCAGGCCTTCGCCCAAAGGCGGATCGACCAACTCGGTGACACGTGACCTCGCTCGGCCGCGACCGCTATCTACCAGCCAGGAGACTCCGCCGCTACCACCGGCGGGTGAAGACTCGCACCTTCCAAGAAGGGCGACCACGGGTATTCGCCTCATCCGGGACAAGAAGGGCATGCATAAGCTCTCCCTCGTGGGAAGGTCCATTCTCCATCGAGGCGAGTACTGGCAACGACGCTTACTACCTCATCGACGTCCATGGGGACGGCGAACTCGACATCAACAACCATGGAATGTAAACCTCCTGAGTTCTACTCTTAGAACCCCATATATGTATTCTCCTCGTTATGAAATAAAAAGCGGTTACCACAAATTGTGCCTACTCTCCATGTCTTGTGCCACTGCTTTTCGTAATGACAAGATTACGCTAACCGCGAAGTCAACCTTTGGTACAGCGATCGCCGCAGCTAAGTAGTGTGCAAGAGCACTGAAGTCACTTCAGCTCTTGCATCCGCATGAAAACGCCCTACCCGAGCCCCATTGAGTCGCTGAGCCCCATTGGTTCTCTGAACCAAGAAAGCCGCTTCTCCACAAGTAACCATGGTCCTCCGCATCCGACATGGCGCTCGAGCGGCTAAGTACTGCAGCTGAGGATCGCAGACCATTCACATGGCCAGTCCGGAAACGCCAAGTGGGAGAGCATGCCCAGACTGCCTTGTTGACCCACCGGTCCAGGCAGGAGTGATGCGCTCAAGTCGCGCCAAGTCCTCACTCACCCTCGAGTCATGCTGGAACGGCCAAGTACCACGCCGGGGACTCGGTCACCCGACCTCGTTCGCGCAGGGAAAGCGGTGAAGTAGTAGAAGGCGTTCAGAAGTCGCCTAGCGGCTGGCTCTTCGAGTCAGGCGAGTCGACCACAATAACAAAACACACAAAACTAACAAACATATCATACACGGTAAACCCCACAAAAGGCGGGCGTGCTCGGGACTCGCTCAAAAATCAATCACAAACACATGACAAATACCAAAATATACACGATGTCTCATTCGATAGCATGTTGTATCGTATCATATTACAAAATATGCCTACGGCGAATCCTGCTGCTAACGCCACAAGGCAAACTATCCTATTCTGCAGGCTTAGGCGATGACCGCCAACACCCGGAGATTGCGGATGAAGCGGCATGTACGGGTTCGGGATTCGGATCGTGGTCGATTCACCGCCATCGCCATGGCGGAAGGGCTGCTCGACCTTGAAATCACGATGCGGCGGCTCGGGATCGTTGAACGGCAAGCTTCTGGCGTAAATGCGGAGGTCGCCCCATTGCCCATAAGCAGCTCGATCGCAGCGGCTGCCGATCTTGCAACGAGGACTCGAAGCTCACCGCGCCCGATCCGATGATGGGTAGCCACTCGTCACATCGTCGATGTCAAAGTCCTCGGGAAGTGGGCAAGTCAAGACTAAGTGTAAATGCCGCTCCGTGCCAAAACGCCGACGCGTCATGAACTCAACCATCGAGGAGCCTTCTCCAATACCTCCACACCTCAACGAGGTAAGTGCTGAGAATCACTTCCGTGGCTGATATCTCTTGGAGATAGCGCGGATGCACGTACCGACAGCGTTGCCGAGTCGACAAGCATGCTTACACGCGCGTCGGGCGAGCTCGCCTCTTCAAGGCGCTATTGATGATGCGACATGCGAGTAGAAGACAATAATGAATACGACGGACACCAAAAAAGGCACAACTACTAGAAGAGGCAGACGCACTTACCAATCAACGGGCGGGCGAGATCCGTGATGAAGCATTGAAGCGACGTATGGCGTCTGAAGCCCGACAACAAGGGCATCCGACGCTGCGATCCTCTTGGTGGCTGTGGGCGGCCTTGGCTCCCATCAGAGCTCGCTTCTTCCTTTGCTTCCCGCATTTCGCGGCGCCGAGGTCGGCGATCCTGTTGACCGCGCCGCTGATTGCGTCGCCGCCAATTCACCAGCGAGGACAAGCCCCTGGCGAGCTTCCTCTGCCTTCGCGGCAACAGCCTGAAGCCCTTTGTTCGCCTCCTGGACGATGGCCAGTTCCTTCTCCACACCTTGTGCTGCCTTAACGCCATCGGTCCGATTCAATTGCGGAACCCTGCACATCACCAAAAAGGTTAGTCAAAGCAAAATTCCTAAGTGCCCACCGCTGAAATTCAGCGAGTGCGCTTTCGAGGCCCAGTAATCAAGAAATTCTCAAGTGCCCACCAGCTGAAATTCAAGCGAGCTTACTCGGGACTAACAATCAAAAAATTCCCTAAAGTGCCCACCGCTGAAATTCAGCGAGTGCGCACTGACCGGTATTCAAAGAGAAATTCCTAAGTGCCCACCGCTGAAATTCATGCTTTCGCACTTTGGGACTGGATGGAAAAATAAAGATAAGACATTAAAGAATCAAGCGCTGCAAAGCACCGACTGATCCTCGGGGGTGGAGGTACGGATGGCAGACCAAGCATGCCGTGGGTTGTATCACGTCCACGGGCGCGAGGAGAGCCGGCGATGCCCACGACGTTGGTCGACTTCAGCATCGGCGGTCCCAGGAGGCGTGGCTCGGTGAAGTTCCACTCTCGCGCGGCGGCAGCCGCCAGTGATGAAGTGCGGAAGGTGGTGATAGAGCACCGCCAAAGGAGGTCGGCTCGGCCGTTCGACGAGCGCCTCCTTCAGAGACGCTGCCCAGGTCCAGTCCTGAGCGACGCCGCGTGTCGTCGAAATCGTGACGGCGTCGTCACTTGGCCTTCTCTTCTTTGCCATCCGTGGAGACGACGACCTCGTCCGCCTTCCTCTTAAGGGAAGGATCCTCCTCACTAACGATGGGTGGCACCTTAGCCATGGTTGGGTGGCCCATCCTCTTCACCCAGTCTGTTCAACAATCATATGGCAATATCATTTGAGCAGCTATGGAAGACAAAGGAGGAGAGTGTACTCACTTGGCGGCCCGGAATGAAACGTGATCCCGTCACAGGCTTCAGCTGCTTCTCTAGTTCAGGGCCGGTCGTGGTGACCCCATTTCAGGCGTCGCGTGCCCAGGCTCAAGACAGACGGTTTTGCCGTTGTTGAGGCCACGTTGCTGCCAAAACCCACCGGCGGCAGCGGCTGACAACACGGAGAGCAGGGCTCCAGACTCTTTGGTGGGCCTGGTCCCTCGGCTGACGCCAGCCTAAGCGCTCCGGCACATCCTCGGCTTGGTTCGAGATGCCACGACCTATACCTGGTCGAGAAGGTGAAGGATTGCTCGATTGATTTCTGCATGATAAACAAGTATCGTAAATTCGAGCCGTAATCGGCTCCCGAGTTTCTGTAAATCGGCTCCTAAAGCCGATTGCCCATGGTTACGCATCAGATTTATGGTAACATGGGGTTTTGCTTGATCATTACAAGTTAAATCGATCTCGATAGTCTAATGTTTTCACCACGTAAGCTGGAACATCCTCTGTGATTGAGCAAAATGCGTGCAAAGATGAAGAATATTAACCCTAGAGGCCTAATAACCAGCGTAAAGCCAATTACTGGAACATCCTCTCTAGAACGAATAAGCCACGTCTTTATGCATTACCGGATCGTTCAACCCGTTTGTAAAGGCCTGATTACGTAGATATCAAACTAAACCTTGGTGAACAAGGCACAACTATCTCAGATCGAATCGACTAAATAAAGATCGACAAGGTGCTACCCTTGCACCGGAAAAAGGTGCAAGGGTAGCGAGATAGCTAGAGGTAGCATAACCGGCGATAGTAAAGAAAAAGCACCGATTCTAGCCTCAAACAATCTATGATAAGGGTATTACTCGTCATCAAAAAAACGCTTGATGCAAGTAAAACCAGGTAATGAATAAGTGAATCTGCCTAGATAAAGATGCGATCTAGGCAAGATATCACTACCGAAGAAACCCTAGGAACAAGGGGTGGCGATGCGCGAGATTGTGTTTGTTGTGAGCGTGGTTGTCCTCCTTTCGATAACCCTAGGTACATATTTATAGTCAGGAGACTCTCTACTTTTGGAATAACTCTACAACTCTATCTTTACCTAAACATAAGCGAACCTAAACAAACACTTAATCCTACTATGATACAAGATACACGGGCAATTTAGCCCAAATCCACGACTAGGCCGATCCAACAACTCGTTGAATATGCATATCTTCCAAGCCCATCTTGATCACATTGCATCTCGTCTTTAGCCAAAAATACGGTGGTAACACATGCCCTCTGGTTTTGGCAATAATTCAAAACCACTACCTGTGTTTTCCTCTTCTTCTTCTCCTCTTTTTTGTATCGGGTTCTGTGGGACACGTAGCTGACAGAATGCGTAAGCAGGCATCGCGCTACCCCTTCATCATGATGCCTGTCTTCTCAACTCCTGCGCGTAGCGTGATTTGACGATTTTAGCGGTCAATCTGAAACCGCTATGGCATTGAACCGTCATTCACTATTCCCTTATTTAAATCAGCTGGTCAGGTCGCGGTCCCCATCTTCCTCCGATTGCCGAAACCCTCTCCCTTCACGAAAAAACCCTCTTTCTCCATGGCCTCCTCTGCTTCCTCCGGTGTGTCCTCCCATGCCTCCAACTCGGTTAGCGAGAGCCGACGCATGCAGCACCCGCCCACTGTCTGCAACTTCGCCCGATGGTGGGACGAAGGACTGGGATGGCAATTGCCGTCAGAGGCGGTCGTCCTCGACCGACGGCGAAGAGCCTTGGTTCCTCGTCGGCCAGAGGCGGTGCAAAATACGGCAACGCTCGTGGGGGCGTCGACTCTTCCGAGGAGGAATCGGAGGACACCTCCTCGGCAGTATCCTTGACGAAGCGCTTCCGCCAGGTCCATAAGATATCTGAAGATGGCAACGAGGGCGAAGAGGTCCGCTGGTTTCTTGACGGCGGTAGCATGACGATGCGGCGGCGGCCGAAGGCAGCCGAAGACGGCGACGACGACAGCGGCGACGACGACCTCGGCTTAGATTAGGAATCAGTAGTAATAGCCGTAGCAGCAGTAGGCCCCTTTTGTAACCGATCGTCCTGTAAGCAACAATCTTTTGAATGAATGGAAATCCGTTTCCCAACTATTGTTCCTCTTTGATTCGATTTTGCCGACAAGGCGAAATAAGTCGATGCTTGATCGATGACGTATCGGCTTCCTTCATGTATACACGATCAAACAAGTCAAATCGCATAGAGCCGATGACTACCCATCGGCTTCTCCCAAAAAAACCGTTGACAGGGTCAACCTTCGGTTGCATCCTTGGACACATTACAACGGCCACTTCTTGGTTTCAAATGATGACCTGCGACCTTCCTCAACAGGCGACCAAATCTCCCATTGCCTATCGGCGTGCTTTAAGCGACTAATGATAAGCAAAGATGAAGATGACTAAGCCGAGATTGCCAAAGGTGGACCTGTTTGTAACATCTATGAACCTCTCGAGTCGGCGGTGCATCGGCTATAGTTTTTATTGACCGATTTTCAGCCCCCATATTTATATTTATTCGGCCGATTTTCAGCCTCGGCCCCATATTTTACTGTCCAACATCCCACATGCTTGGGAAATATTTCTTGAGATGTTGCTGTTGGTATCTTGGAATTTCGCCATCCAAGCTTTCGAGCATGTCGTTTCCTCTTAAAACCTGGTCAACCTGTGCGGACGTGCCAATTTGGAGACCATTTACCATATGTCGCATCCTTAGTCCCCAAGACAACAACTTCCCATAGATCACCAACGTGGAACTCCTTTGGCTTCACTTTCTTGTTGTATGCGAGCTACTTTAGGTTTGTTCTCTTTGATTTTCTCGAGTGACCACAACAGCTCGGTTAAATCCTCTGCTGTCACTCATCGGCTGCGTATTCTTCATTGTTAGATCGTCACGAAAAGTGACGCGTCTTGATCCACGTAATTTCCCGGTAGAACGGCTTCTTGTCCATATACTAGATGGTATGGTGAGGTTTTTATTGCTCCATGGCATGACATACGATAAGCCCATAACGCCTGACAAAAACCTCGTACCAGCGTCTTGGGTGCTCATCAACTTTTCTCTTGATCAACTTAATGAGACTCGATTGACGCCAGCTTGCCCATTAGCAGAGCATAGTATGGAGATGATCTAATCGACAATCCTATGTCCTCGCAAAACTTTCTAAACTCCTGAGAAATAAAGACCGAACCTCCATCGGTCGTGATAGTTTGGGGAATCCCGAATCTATGGATAACATGTTCTTTCACAAAATTGATAACATCCTTCGAATTTACTGACTTCATCGGGACAACCTCCACCCATTTAGTGAAGTAGTCGATGTGCCGAATCCACATGTGGCCTTTACTCGATGGAGGATTGATTTTGCGATCATGTCCATGCCCCAACCTCGGAATGGCCAAGGCTTGATGATGGGGTTCATTGCTGACGCGGGTACCATCTGGATTTTTCCAAATTTCTGACATGCTTGACACCCTTTGTAGTAGTTGAAACAGTCTTCAAGCATGGTGGGCCAATAAAACCCTGATCGCCTGATCAACCATTTCATCTTATGAGCCGATTGGTGAGTTCCACAGGCGCCTTCGTGTACCTCGTGTAGGAGCCGATTGGCCTCGGCTGTCCCGACATTTGAGCAATAGTCCTTCGAGTCTGTAAAACATGTCATCACGATCAGCACATATTTCATGGCTTTGTACCTTATCCGTTTAGGTGCCCCAGCCGAATCCTTCAATTAATTGAAGATATCGGCTCTCGATCGTCGCTTCGAGGCTGCGAACATGGCTCCTTCTACCACGTCCGTGTATCACTGCCATCTGCGCAAGATCGTTCTCGGTATTCTGCGGTCGTGGGATCCAAGTGAAGTTCACGTGCGAAATTGCGTCATCGCTCACGGCGATTCTGTTACATAATGGGAAGAGGACCTCTGCGCACTTGTAGTCCTCCGTGAGTGAAATCACCAACTTGGAGTCTCCAAAAATTTCCACTGCTTAGCTCGACAGGAGTAACTCCATCCCTTGCATATCGCCTCGCACTCGGTTACATTGTTGGTGCAAGAGGTGAACAATCTGATGGAGAAGGAAAATGTTGCCCCCAGGCGACCGATAAAATGCGATGTCGCGGCCGTCGTCACAAATCGATCCGTCGAAAACATAGCCCACACTCTTATGGACACGTTTGCTATGTTGGTGTTGATCCTTTCAGCGATAAGATCGGCCAGCGCCTGCCCCTTAACTGCTTTCGCAGGTTGATACTGGATGTCAAACTCTGATAATGCAAACATCCATTTGCCCAGTCGGCCTTTTAACATAGGAGCCGACAAATGTGCTTTATGACGTCGATTTGGTCGATGATGATGATCTCGCCGATAGCAAAATGTGGCGCAACTTGGTGCGGGTGAAAAACAGGTGAGGCACAACTTATCGATATCGTGGTACCTCGTCTCGTCATTCAGATCCTCCGCTTATGTAAAGCACGCGCTCAGCCCATCATAAACTTGCACTACTACAAAGCGATGGGCGTGTCACCACAGAAGTAAATGTAGACTGGCCTGTCAGGCTGAGGTGGAATTAACACTGGCGGCTTTGTCAAATATTCTTTGATCTCGTCAAAGGCTCGTTGTTGTTCTGCCCCCCAGCGGAATTCCTCGTCAGATTTGATTTTTACTAGTCCCATGAACGGCTCAATCCTTCCTGACAGATTGGAGATGAATCTTCTGACGAAGTTGATCTTGCCGATAAGGGACTGCAGTTCCTTCTTCGTGGTGGGTGGCTTCATCGCCGTTACGCTTCCTCGACTTTTCAAGCCGATCTCAATTCCGTTCATGGACCAAAAACCCAAGAACCGACCGGCCACCCCGAAGGCACACTTCTGGATTCATCCGTAGGGTAATTTTCTTGTTCGGTCAGGACACGTTCTGAATCGTCAAGTGTCCGCTTGGCGCAGACTTGACCACCACGTCATCGATGTAGATTTCCACCAATTTGCCGATCAGGTCATGGAAAATATAATTCATGGCCCTTTGGTACGTGGCGCCGGCATTTTTCAGTCCAAACGTCATGACTACATATTCAAATAACCCCACGGACCCTGGGACTCAATGCGATCTTGTGTATGTCTTCTGGAGCCATGAAGATCTGGTTGTACCCAGCATTGCCGTCCATGAAGCTCGAAATTTTATGACCAGCTGCTGCATTGATCAATGTTTCTGCCACTGGCATCGGATATTCATCCTTTGGGGTAGCTCTGTTGAGATCTCGAAAATCTATAGCAACACGCCATTGGCCTCTTCTTCTCTCTGACACGATGCTAGAAATCCATTGACATACCGCATGGGTTCGTCAACTTAGGCCAACATTTTCTCGACCTCTTTCTTGACTTCTTCCGCATTTCGCCTTCATTTGTCGTGCCGCTGAAACGGCCGAAATCCTTTTTGAGCGGAGCCGATGCTCGATGATGCTCTGTCCAACCCAGGCATCTCTGTAGTCCCGGCGGCTCGATATTGTTTCAACAGGGCTATCATCGGGCCCGGAGTTCGGTTCTAACTTCCGTTGATAAATGTTGGTCGTGGGCATCCCCGGGACCAATGTCGATCTCTTCTAGCTCATCACCGTGAACGTGAACCCTAGCTTTCCGTCACACCGTCAAATCGGCGCTAAACACAGGCAAACGGTGGGTGAGGACAATAAAATAATTTGGGTCGATCGCTGAATCGGCCCCTTTTGTTTGCATCGGTCAAGGATGGTTTACACCTTATTATTTGGATGTGGCGAGCATCTCTACTTTCGACTACATAAGCCGCTTGCCGTATGATCGCTGCTTTTTATTTTCCGTGGCATCGCGAGGATCGGCCGTACCACGGATGATCGTGGGCTCTTCTACTGTAAGGCCGTGGATAAGACCAGCCTCACCCGTTTTTGTAGCTTCAATACGCCGCGGCGTCTAGATTGATTCGAGATCGGCTCTTGGTCTTCGCTTCCCAGGCGTTCATGCCAGCTATGGAGATCTCGATAGAATCGCTCGTGGATGACCTCCACTTCGCCTCCATCCCAATCGATCGTGCACTGATGCATTGTGGACGGATGCAGCAATTAGCGTGAATCAATCCCTTCCTAGCAAGACCGTGTAAGTGCTCTTGCTGTCCACGATTTAAGAATGACGTGGTACGGTTTTCCCTGCCATTGTCAAGTCCACGTTCAATACTCCTTGCGTTCAAGACCGACCGTTGAAGTTGCTCCAGCGTGGCGTTGGTTTTGATCGATCGCGTTGGAGGCGTCCCAAGCGTCGTAGCATGGAGTATGGCATGATGTTGATCGCCGCTCGGTGTCCACCAACATCTTAACGACAGTTGCCCATTGATGTAACCTCGCAGTACAGGGCTTTGGCTTTCGATGTTTGTAACCCTTCTCACGTGGCTTCTCAAAGATGACCGCCGTGCCACAGTCAAACTGCGTACGGGTAGCTCATCGGTTCTTGGCGCCAATTCTGACGAGTACAACACCATGTTTGTGCACCGATGTCTTTGCATCGGCTTTTATCGGTTTGGGCGCCACTCTTTCCTGGTCGGGCGGTCTTCCGCTTCCTGACGCTCACTTGACGGCCAGACAGGTCGTGCTTTCTTCAAAGCGGAGAATCTTTGCGGCATTTTCCTCCAGTTTCGTAGCCGCCGCACTCTACGCTGGGTGTGTCTGAGTCCGTCGGCACCACCTTGACGGTGATACATCTCCGTCCTTGCCATCTTTGGCTCTCGAGGTCCCTTGCTCGAGCGGACTTGGCGGCCTGGGCTGAAGAGGCCCTAGACGTTTGAATCGACCGCCTCGTGTCTTCCTTTTGCTGACCGCATTAAGGCGGTTGTCGATTGTAGGCAATCGGCTCATTCCTCGCGCTGAGAATACAAGAAAGGACAATCCCAATGCATCTGCGCCTTCCTTCTCTTTCGGCCCTCTAGCGAGGTGCTCATATCCTTCGTCGTCGCCGCGCCACGACGTTGATCATCTTGGCGTTCATACTTGTTAAGGAGATGCGTGAATGTGGTTTCGATATCGCACTCTCCTCACTTGTTCTTTGTTAAGTACCGCTTTGTCATTGTGGTTGGGCGGTCGCTGGACTAGCCTCCTTTCTTTCCTTGCCGAGGGCGACCACCGCCTCCTTGTGCGTGTCATGGTGGTATCCGCACCTGCCATGTTAACGAACGAGAAATCCAGCTTCGTCTTGCGGAGCGGCCGAGTTCTACCATGTTGACGCCGGGAATGGGTTTGTGTCCACTTTCATGGCGAATCGCCCAAGGATCGACGGCCTTGCTCGATCGCCATTTGATTTGGCTACAGCTCTTTGCACTCATTGGTGGTATGGGTGAACGGTGATGCCACTTGCGATGGCCTCCCGTTCATTTCGAGCCAGGATTTTGTGGCCTTGGGTAACCTCGGTTGCTTCTCCTTCAAAGAGCAAATCAAATATCTGCTCAGCTTTGCTCACATCAAGTCGAACCTTTCGCAGTTCTTGCTGTTTTACCCATTTGTAGTAGGCAGATCCGCCCGAGCCCACTCATTACGGCCACCTCCACAGTCACATGTAGGATCTTCCTCTCCGATCGACCCAGGCCTATCGGACGCTTGAACTTGTCTTGGTACAACTCGGTGGTTGCTCATACATCGCCGCTTTTACGTGCCATGTGCGCCAATGAGTTGTACTCTACCCGAATGCCGATCCTTGATGGGTGCCGAGAGACCTAATACCGCCACCGATCGCTTCCTTCTCGATTAAGCGAGCCGAGTAACATCGGTTCTTGATAGTCTGAAGTTACTGGATGTACTTTACAGATTTCTCGCTCGCCACTGCCAGTCTGCAATGCCAGCCTCAGTAGCCTCTGAATGGTACTGGACGTGGAACTGCTCTTCTAGTTGCTTCCAGGTATGAATTGAGTCAGGCGGTAGTGAGGTGTACCACCCAAAGGCTGGTCCTGTCAGAGATTGCGCAAAGAATCTTACGCCAAGATCCGATCCGATGTCAAATCATCCCTAGTTGTGCTGTATCGGCTTATGTGCTCGATCGAGCTTGACCCTTCTCGACCATGAACCTTGAGAACTCAGGAGCTTATACTTGGGTGGCAGCGGAATCAGATCAAACTCGTTGGGGTACGGCTTTGAATAGCCGATTGTCCTTCTCTTCGGCACGAAGCCGAACTGGTCCCTCAGGATGGTGCCGATTTGCTCCACTGTTTGAGCCATAGGGGTTAAATTCTCATGACTTGTCCCAGTGGCATACTCGGCTAGCCACGCCTGCTTGTCAGCGTCTATCCCCGTCATCGCTGCTCCGAACCGCTTTGCCCAAGATCCTGCCCCAGCACTCCGGCGCGAAACTCGCGGTTGCAATCTGCTTGGTGCGTGTCAGTTATTACCCAACCGCACGAGGCGCATATATATCCGTGGGATCTCCTTAGGTGGCTCAAACAGGAATTGGCATCGCAGGTCGCCTCCGGCCTTGTAGACGTAAGCCGCTCTGGCGGCTGGCGGGCTCTGAAAGCTAACGGGAGCTGTGCCTGGTTTGGGCGGTCTTTCTCCTGGTGAGTCCCTAAAGTAGGTCCCACGGAGAATATTGATGCTTCATGATCTCCTGAACTACGCCAAGACCGCAACCCGCTCAAAAGCGTTCACCAGCTCTCGAATGGCGGTGCAAAGAATGAGCCACCATGTAGTTGACTTCCCGTCGAGGGCTCAGTGCGCTCCTCGAGGAATGCATGTGATCCACCTCATTAAGAGCGCCCTGGGAGAACCTTTCCACCGATGCCATGCGACGGGTCCTCTCAAAAGAGCTGATGAGGTCTTCCTCAAGAGGGCCTTGATCTCGTCGTGCCATTTGGCCTTGTGCTCATCGTGCGTATCATTGTACGGATCGGTCTGTTTCTCCATCGCAGCCGGGTGTTGATGTAGACGCGTTGAAGGTCCCACCGGCGTGCGTAATGTGTTGCTCGCCAAAACCCACCGGCGAGCAGCGGCCGACAACACGGAGAGCCGGAGGCTCGACTGGTGGGCCCTGGTCCTCGGGCGACGGCCCGCAAACGCTCCGCACACATCACGGCTTGGTTCGAGGCGTGCCACCCGACCTATACCTGGTCGAAGGTGAATTGTTACTCCGATTGATTTCCGCATGATAAACAAGTATACGTAAAATTCGAGCCAGTCGGCTCCGGGTTTCCAGAATCGGCTCCTAAAGCCGATTGCCCCATGGTTCTCGATTTATGGTAACATGGGGTTTTGCTTGATCATTACAAGTTAAATCGATCTCGATAGTCTAATGTTTTCACCACGAATCGAACATCCTGCGTGATTGAGCCTGGTACGTACAAAAGATGAAGAATATTAACCCTAGAGGAGGCCTAATAACCAACGTAAAGCCAATTACCGGAACATCCTCTCTAGAACGAATAAGCCACGTCTTTATGCATTACTGGATCGTTCAACCCGTTTGTAAGGCCTGATTACGTAGATATCAAACTAAACCTTGGTGAACAAGGCACAACTATAACAGATCGAATCGACTAAATAAAGATCAAGCAAGGTGCTACCCTTGCACTTCGGGAAAAGGTGCAAGGGTAGCGAGATAGCTAGAGGTAGCATAACTTCGACGATAGTAAAGAAAAAGCACCGATTCTAGCCTCAAACAATCTATGATAAGGGTATTACTCGTCATCAAAAACGCTTCAGTACGAGTAAAACCAGGTAATGAATAGATATCTTGCCTAGATCGCAAGATGCGATCTAGGCAAGATGGCACTTACCCCGAAAGAAACCCTAGGAACAAGGGGTGGCGATGTAGAGATTGTGTTTGTTGTGAACGTGGTTGTCCTCCTTTTTCGATAACCCTAGGTACATATTTATAGTCCGGAGACTCTCTACTTTTGGAATAACTCTACAACTCTATCTTTACCTAAACATAAAGTAACCTAAACAAACACGAATCCTACTATGATACAAGATACACGGGCAATTTAGCCCAAATCCACGTGACTAGGCCGATCCAACAACTCGTTGAATATGCATATCTTCCAAGCCCATCTTGATCACGCCCATCTCCGTCTTTAGCCAAAATACGGTGGTAACAGTAACGAGCCTCCTAACGTCTTCAACAGAGCTTCCTTGTGAGGCTGCCGACCAAAGGCGTCCCAGCCAGTAGATCGGGCGAGTGGCGAGGCATCGGCGCCGGCACCTCGATGGTGGCCATGTCCAACGCGGTTGTTGTTGGCGGCGCCTCGCCCTGGACGGGCTGGCGTCGAAGCTTTCATTGAATGTGGCGGCAGGCCGGCCTCGTCGGTTTTGGTCGCCTTCCTCGGAGGCGCCTTCACCTCCTTTTCCTTCTTCTTCTTCTTTTTCGATGGAGTCGCTCGGCTTGAGGTGGTTCTGGAAGCCTCGTCGTCATCATGATTTACGAGGCTTTACTTGCCTCAAGCTCACGTTGACGCTGCCCACGGGTCTTGCGGAGCGATGGGCGACTTCCTCGGATTCGCTCATCGCCATCGCCCTCGTCACTCCGGCCGCCTTGGCGAGCTTCGCCCAGTCCTGGGCGGACGAGCTCGAGTTCTCATCGTCCAAGGTGGGAGCCATCCTTCCACCACTTGGAATAGCTGCAATGAATACAAGATGAAATTAGAATTACCGCACGCATAAACTGCGATCGCGATGAAGCGTGACGATTACGTTAAGACGCTGGCGGTATAGAGCGACCCATGCTTTGTCGTGTACACCGCTGGTGATTTTCTTTAGTGCCGGGATGTAGTCCTCCAGCTTCCACTCGTCGGCGAGGCCTTCGTCGAGTCTTCGCCCGTCTTGGTACATGTAGTGCTCGCGAAAGCCAGCGAGCCGCGAGCCAAACCAGTTGCAGATTTATCGTCTGAGGCCCTTCTTCTTCGACGCGGATGGTCGAGCATCTCGTCGACGACCATCCGCCGAGGTGGGGAGCTTGCCGACTTGGAGATGGCGCGCTCGGACCGATTGAGTACTGCGGGATCGCCGCCTCCGGTCGCCAAGCTACGTAAACCACGATTTCTTCCGGTCGCTTTCTGCCTTGGCGGGCATCAGGTCGAATGAAGCCTTCGACTTGAGTGGAAGGTTAGGCCCATGCTAGCATTGGGCCGCTGCTTCTCGCGGTGATCCGTCCGTGGAACGATCTTGCCATAGGGGAAGTAAGGCTGGATCCGTAGTAAGCGCGAGCGCCGAAGAACAAGGATGTGGGGAACCCTAGCCCCCATTCAAGATGGCTGGTGAAGCAGATGAACTCCCTCTCTCGCGGATTCAGGGTCGTCTCTCCGGCTGCGGGAATGCGCCAACAGCCGGCTCGCAAGATCTCGGCCTCCTCGAAGGAAGCCAGTTGCGCCCTCGTGCACTTAGATCTACCCCACGGCTCGGTGGAGAGGGACATGGCAGAGAGATTTGCTGGGGGTCGAGGGATTTCAGGTCGGCTTGATCGCGATGCGAAGGGAGGCGAAAAGTGCGCGCAGTCGGAGGAAATGGTGAGAAGGTGGTTCTCTGATCGCCTGTCATTCCTCTTATATAGCGGTTGTTACCCGCCAAATCAGGGAGCCATTACTACGCGGTGATTATGCCAAAAGTTACCGTTGGATTACCCCAACGGCTAGTTTGACCACGGTTAACGGTCCAACTTCAGCCACTCGACTCGCCGACCCTCTCACTATGGCGGTGTTTTGCCGACACGCCCAAAAGCTGCGACTGGATGATTGGTTTCTCCTCTATGGGAGCCCTTGACGATTATTTGGATGTCCACTCTGAAGCCGTATACTCCGATCGCCAAGAGCCACCTCGCCTAATCGGCGGCCTCGGGGACTCTTGATGGGGATATGCCTACGGGGTATACCCAGTAGACATTCCGGCCCAGAAGGCGAGTGGGCTGCAAGATTGAAGCCTAACAGGAACCAAGCGGGAAGCTAAAGGCCGAGGCGGTAGATAGGCCCGGTCGGATTAGGTTAAGCAATCAAAGCTTTAACTGAATCGGTTGAGATATGTAAACCCTAGGGGAGGTGAGCCTATATAAACCTCCCTATAGGGCAAGTAGAGATACGTTCCATCATACACCCAAACGACTCGCCGCCTAGCCTCCGAGCTCGCCCATTGTACCACCTCCATAATACAATCTCGCAGGAGTAGGTCTTTACCCTCCGGGGGGCCGAACCTCGGTAAAACCCTGTGTCTTTGCCCTCATCTCGCACCGCAGATGGCTGGCCGCCCTTGCCCCTCGTTCTACTACTCGCTGCCGATTGCAGGATCTGCCGTGACCATTCCCACGACATAGGTCCTGCTCTACCCGTGAGATCCGGTCTGCCTCCCGGTCCTTCTTTCTCTGACGGCTTCTGTAACTGGCATTGTACGGAGAAAACCCTTTCTTCCACGAGACACCGGCGCCTTTGCCTCGTGTTCGTCCTCCCTTTTCAGGATTCCCTAGGCGCGTGTCACTCGTTGTTCTCTCTCGGGACGGAACAATCCCAATTGAGCATCGTTCATTGCTTGAATAAGGTCTTGGGAGGGTTTTAGAATTTTATCATGAAATAATGTCTTCCCCTGTTTACGGGTCCAAGGATCCCCCGTGCATTACCACCGGTGCTTTGACCTCTCGGGCCATCCATACATGCAGGGTGACGCCTCTAGCCCTCATATCCTTCTCCATAGTTTCCCACTTAGGGATGGCACTCTTGTAGCCACATGTCCCCATTTATGATGGTATTTCTTGTTGGCGGCATTTACGCGTTCTTTTGACTTTGCCTTTGCTTTATCAGATTTCTTGTCTTACAAAATCGGGCCATTGTTCTCTCAACTTCTCGTTTACTCCTTTGAAGTCTGAGTTTTCTTTTTCGCGACATATTTGCGTATAAATTTTCTTGTGGTTCGATGCAGTTCAGCCATCTTAGTGCCCACTCCTTGACTTTCGCTCTATTTTCAAGCCCACCCGGCCTTGGGGTAATACCATCTACCTCAAATTCCTCATACTCTGGAGGTAGTATGAAATGCGCTATGAGCTTCTGCCAAAGGTCATCTTTGGCATCATCGGTGACATAGCTGTTGGATTCTTCACCGGCTTTCTTTGACTTATTCCATTCTTCGATGGTGATCGGCAGGTTGTCCCTAACAAGCACCCCGCATTGATTTATAAACATCCTCCGGTGCTTCTCTAGAGCAATCGGTTCACCATCATCATCTATTTCTTCGATGGTGAACCTCTGATTACCATCCAACTTTTTGTTCGGCCCTCGTTTCGTTCGATTTGTCGATTGCTTCGATCCGGTGGGCTAAAAGAACAAGAGAGAGTTGTTAATATATATCTAGATCAGTTAATGAATAGAGGTAACACGAGACTTTATATATATATATATGTACCTCGCCGGATCCTGTCGAGGGGCCATCATTATTGTTGTTATTTGTTTGCCCTTCGTCCATCTTGTCTTCCCCTTGGTTTTCCTCTAGTCCATCACCGGATGGATTCAGATATGAGGATATCTCTTCCTCGAGCAAAATATCTTCGGCGCCGGTAGTAATAAGAGGAATTTCACCTCTTATCATGCCCTGAAGAAAACCTTCACCGATGCGACCAGGATCTTCGGATGGATCCATGACTTAATTATCTAAAACAAAAAGAGAGTTAAATAGGTTAGAAAAAACAATAATCCTAATAACTAAAACAATATAATCCTAATTATAATAATCCTAATATTATTTGTGCTCAAACAATAATCATAATAACTAAAACAAAAAAATAACCCTAATCCTAATCCTAATGCTAATCTTAATAAATAAAACAAAAAAAATCACTAAAACAATAATACTAATTGTGGTAAAACAATATAATCATAGCTAATAACTAAAACAAAAAAAACCTAGCTAATTATAATTAAAACAATAATTAAAAAAATAACCCTAGCTAATTATAATTAAAACAATAATTAAAAAAATAACCCTAGCTAATTATAATTAAAATAACCCTAGCTAACAATATAATCCTAATCCTAGCTAATTGTAATTAAAACAATAATTAAAAAAATAACCCTAGCTAATTATAATTAAAACAATAACCCTAGCTAATTATAATAAAGCAATAATTAAAAAAATAACCCTAGCTAACAATATAATCCTAATCCTAGCTAATTATAATTAAAACAATAATTAAAAAAATAATATAAAACAGATTTGTATTTAAAAAATACAAAGAGAAAAGGAAAAACAGAAAAAGAAAAAAATTTGGAAAAAAAACAGTTGCCCAACCCCAACAAGGCCAGCCCATCTCTCCCTCTCTCCCCTACCATTAGCAGCCCAACCACGGCCGTCTTCAGTCTCTCGCTCTGGCCGCCCTCGCTCAGCCCATCGCCCACACGTCCTGCGGCCAGCCTTGGCGCGGCCTCGCTCCCTCTCTTGTTTCATTCCCTAATCCTTGTCGCAAAGCGCGTGCGTGTAGCCAGCGGCGGCGACCTGCCGAGCAGCGCCATGTCCTGGAGAACCATCTCACCTGTGAAGCCAGCGGCGGCCTGACGGGCGGCGGCGGCAGCGGTAATCGGACAAACACCTCCTCTATCGTGTGCTTCGTCGTCGATGAGAAATGCGAAGTGTTGGGGCGCAGCACCTCCGCTGGCGCTAGAATATAAAGGGACAGACCTTTAGTCCCGGGCTAAGCCACCGCCCGCGACTAAAGGGTCTTTAGGGTCTTTAGTCGCGGGCAGTGGCTTAACCCGCGACTAAAGACCCACACTTTAGTGTGGGCTAGCGGCGGCCCGAGACTAAAGGTTTTTCGGCAGCCGTTTTCGGCGCACTCACCCTTTAGTCCGGGTCCAGCCACGACCATGACTATTTTTTTTTCTTTTTAATTCAAAACTAATATAAAAACTTTGAAAAATCATATATTTTATTGTAATAATCCAAATAAAACAAATAATATGTCTATTATTATCGAGGAAAATATAAAGAATTTTAATATAATATCCATTTATCTGTTTGCATCATTTATAAATTATTTCATTTGTAAATTTTCTTTTTTAATTCAAATCAAATATAAAAACTTTGGAAAATCATATCTTTTATTGTAATAATCCAAATAACACAAATAATATGTCTATTATTATCAGAAAAATATAATGAATCTTAATATAATATCCATTTATCTGTTCGCATCATTTATAAATTATTTCATTTGTAAATTTTCTTTTTAAATTCAAAACTAATATAAAAACG
The DNA here is from genome assembly GCA_030063025.1 of Avena longiglumis. Taxonomy (NCBI): domain Eukaryota; kingdom Viridiplantae; phylum Streptophyta; class Magnoliopsida; order Poales; family Poaceae; genus Avena; species Avena longiglumis. The sequence continues at coordinate 27,917,344 of CP125974.1, forward strand.
TTGAAAAATCATATCTTTTATTGTAATAATCCAAATAAAATAAATAATATGTCTATTATTATCAGAAAAATATAAAGAATTTTAATATAATATCCATTTATCTGTTTGGATCATTTATAAATTATTTCGTTTGTAAATTTTCTTTTTTAATTCAAATCAAATATAAAAACTTTGGAAAATCATATCATTTATTGTAATAATCCAAATAACACAAATAATATGTCTATTATTATTAGAAAAATATAATGAATCTTGATATAATACCATTTATCTGTTTGCATCATTTATAAATTATTTCATTTGTAAATTTTCTTTTTTAAATCAAAACTAATATAAAAACTTTGAAAATCATATCTTTTATTGTAATAATCCAAATAAAACAAATAATATGTCTATTATTATCAAAAAATATAAATAATTTTAATATAATATCCATTTATCTGTTTGCATCATTTATAAATTATTTCATTTGTAAATTTTCTTTTTTAATTCAAATCAAATATAAAAACTTTGGAAAATCATATCTTTTATTGTAATAATCCAAATAACACAAATAATATATCTATTATTATCAGAAAAATATAATGAATCTTAATATAATATCCATTTAGTCCCGGATGTAGTCACAAACCGGGACTAAAGATATTTTCCGCCATTTCCCACCTCTTCCCAAGTTTTCCCGCCCTTTCCTTTCTCACGAGCTTTTAGTCCGGATGTAGTCACTACAGGACTAAAGATGTTTCCGCCATTTCCCAAAGCTTCACGCCAAGTTTTCCGCCCTTTCCTCTATATTTAGCGATCGTGTCATGGCTATCCACACATCCACCTTACTCTCTTAGAACAATGGACAATGCCTACTAGGCCATTCGACCATCACAAACCACTTCTACCACGAGCTCACGCCGGGGGCGGATTGATCCCGGTGGGATCCGACTACACACAGAATGCCTTCGCTAATAGGCGGGAAAGGGATCTCGCCCGAAAGGGTGATATGGCCGCCATCGGTGAACCACAACGGCGAAATGCATTTGTGGGCGAACCGTACTATCATCGGAGTGATGCTACATCGGGGAGACCATCCTCGCCTCGGTGCCCAGTCCACCATACGGGCCCCACACCGTCCGGCGGTGGCGGCATCGTCTTCCAGAGACCCTCTCCGCGCCGTGAATCCGAGGCTGGAATGGCCCCTGGTATATGCCATCGATGGGCTGAGGATCCCCGGAGTGGCAGGTGATGATGACGATGACGATGAAGACCCTGAAGCTCCGTACTATAGGACTAGGCATGATTATGACTAAAGGGGCGGCTTTAGTCCTGAGTGTTATAGCTAGTCCCGGTTTGTCCCGGTTTTTAATATTAATAAATGTCTTGAGCGTTACCTAATAAATAGAGAAATGCCTATATAAAGAGGTTCGTCTTTAGTCCCGGTTGGAGAAACCAACCACGATTGAAGGATTAACGGACGGGCGAGCAACACTAATAATAGGGGTGAGTGTCGACATTATGTCGTGCGGCTTGTACCTTGTGCCGGATGGTGTCACCAACCGGGACTAAAGATGAAGATGAGTCAGCACTAATAATAGGGGTGAGTGTCGACATTATGTCGTGAGTGTCGACATTATGCCGAGCTGCTTGTACTATAAATATGCATCCTTGTGAGTCCAGTCCTCCGGTTTGAGGCATCTCCAAGATGGTTTTAGAGCAAGGACACCACTACGGCCGATTTCGAGATGCCGGAGCCCGGTCCTCCGGCATCTCAGAAACTGTCATAAACACTCCTAATATGTGACATCACGCGTTTGGAGATTAGGTCTTAATGGTAAGTATGAATTGGTACTAAAGCCCTCCTTTAGTCCCGGTCCAGCCACAAAACGGGACTAACACACTCAAGATTGTTTGCAGACAACACTATAAAAATGGACACATGCATGGAACATCTTCACTCATAAAATGTTACAATTATTACATATCATTTCTTCGCGTGTGTTCCTTTCTGATCCCATCGTATCCATGGAGCATCTTCATTCATTAACATGATGTTTGGTTCATCCTTCACCGCGAAGGGTGGAATTTCATGAAACTTATCACAATCTTCTGACATGTCTGTCTTGTCCTCCACTCCCACGATGTTTATTTTTCCTAAAAGAACTATGTGGCGCTTTGGCTCATTGTCTGATGTATTATTTTTCTTATTTTTTTGTTTTCTAGGTTTGGTAGACATGTCCTTCACATAGAAAACCTGGGCCACATCATTGGCTAGGATGAATGGTTCGTATAAGTACCCAAGATTGTTGAGATCCAACGATGGCATTCCTTGTTTCTTGTCTACCTCAACCCCTCCTCCCGTCAGCTTGACCCATTTGCACCGAAATAAGGGGACCTTAAAAGTAGGTCCATAGTCAAGTTCCCATATCTCCTCTATGTAACCATATATGTGGTCTTTGACCCATTGTTGTCTGTTGCATCAAAGCGGACACCACTGTTTTGGTTGGTGCTCTTTTTATCTTGGGCTATCGTGTAAAATGTATACCCATTTATCTCGTACCCTTGGAAAGTCGATATAGTCGAAGATGGTGACCTAGACAACAAGTATGGCTGATCTCCAAGAGTGTTGTTTTTGATGAGATGTTGCAACCAACCGCCGAAACTCTTCATGTGTTCATCTCTAATCCAAGAGTCATACTTTCCAGGGTTGTTGGAGCGTAAGATTTTCTTGTGTTCCTTGATATATGGGGATGCCAAGATAGAATTCTGTAGAACGGTGTAATTTGCTCCGGTGTAAGAGTGTCCGTCTCTACATATTATTGATTTCCTTCCTAGAGTACCCTTTCCACTCAGTCTCCCCTCATACCGCGATTGAGGAAGACCAATCGGCTTAAGGTCAGGAACGAAGTCAACACAAAATTCAATGACCTCCTCTGTTCCATAGCCCTTGGAGATGCTTCCTTCTGGCCTAGCACGGTTATGAACATATTTCTTTAAGATTCCCATGAACCTCTCAAAGGGAAACATATTGTGTAGAAATACAGGACCGAGAATGGAAATCTCTTCGACTAGGTGAACCAGCAGGTGCGTCATAATATTGAAGAAGGATGGTGGGAACACCAACTCAAAACTGACAAGACATTGGACCACATCATTCTGTAACCATGGTAGATCTTCAGGATTGATTATCTTCTGAGAGATTGCATTGAGAAATGCACATAGCTTCACAATGGGTACTCGAACATTATCTGGTAGAAGCCCCCTCAATGCAATCGGAAGCATTTGCGTCATAATCACTGGCAGTCATGAGACTTTAGGTTTTGGAACTTTTTTCTGCCATATTTATTATCCCCTTTATATTCGGCGAAGCGACGGGACCTTAATATCTGCTTAGGCATTCAAAAAAATTCCTTCTCTTGTTTGGTAAGAGCGTGGCATGACCTTGAAACCATTACGGATGCGGGCCATCTGGGTCTTTCATACGTTGATGGTCCTTTCGTGCTTCGGTGTATCTTTGTCTTCCCATACAAGCCCAAGAAGCCTAGCAGTTCACTCAAAGATTCTTCGTCACATGCATCACATCGATTGCAGCGGACCTCTAAGAATTTCCAATATGGTAGCTCCCAAAATATAGATTTCTTCTTCCACATGGGTGCGTGTCCTTCGTCTTCGGAACAGATTTTCCTCCGGGCCCTTTCCAAAGGTTACCAGTTGATCCAAATCTTTGACCATATCAAATATATCAGCACCGATCGCTCCTTAGGCTTCGTCTGGTGACATGCCAGACCGTTGAAATGCTTGCCTTTCTTTCTTAAGGGATTCTTGGCTAAAAGAAATCGACGATGCTCATTGTATACATTCTACTTACAATGTTCCAAATATATACTTGCAGTCTCATCTAAGCAGGTGTGCATGCATTGTATCCCTTGTTTGACTATCACGAAGGTTACTAAGAGGCCAATCATTGATTATTACGAAAAGCAATGCTCGGAGGTTAAATTCTTCTGCTTGTACTCATCCCACACGTATCCGGGTTCGTGCCACAACTGTAAAGTTCTTCCACCGATGGCCTTAGGTACACATCAATGTCGTTGCCAGTTGCTTCGACCTTGGATCAACACGGCATCATAATGAACTTCCGCTTCATGCACAACCAAGGAGGAAGGTTATAGATGCATAGAGTCACGGTCCGTCTTTGTGGATGAGCTCTGCTCCCAAATGGATTCATGCCATATGTACTTAGACCAAACCTTAAACTCCTTGCGTCATCTGCAAAGTCCGGGTACTTTCTATCGATTTTTCTCCATTGCGACCCATCGGGGGTGTCTCAACATCCGTCGACTTACGTTCCTCTTTATGCCATCGCAACAACTTGGCGTGCTCTTTGTTTTACGAATAAGCGTTTCAACCGGTATTATAGGAGCATACCACATCACCTTCGCAGAACCCTTCCGGGGCTCGCCCTCAACGTCACCAGGGTCATCTCGTCTAATCTTATACCGAAGTGAAGTGCATACCGGGCATGCATCTAAATTCTCATACTCCTCACCGCGGTAGAGGATGCAGTCATTAGGGCATGCATGTATCTTCTGAACCTCTAAACCTAGAGGGCAGACAACCTTCTTTTCTTCGTATGTACTGGCGGGCAATACATTATCTTTTGGAAGCATATTGTTCATCATTTTCAACAACTTTTCAAATGAGGAGTCAGGTATAGCACACTGAGCCTTCCATCGCAGCAATTCCAGTGTGCTGCCCAGCTTTTTCAGACCATTTTCGCAATTTGGGTACAACAACTTTTTCTGATCCTCTAGCATGTGATTGAACTTCTCCCTATCCTTTTCAGTTTCACAATCTCTTCGTGCATCGGCAATGGTCCGACCAAGATCATCAACGGGTTCATCATGTGTCTCTTCTTCATCCTCCTTGACATCCCCATGGAAGTATCTCCGACTCGTGGAAACCATGATAGTTGTCATCCTCCTCCTCTTCTTCATTGTCTTCCATTATAACCCCTCTCTCTCCGTGCTTGGTCCAACAATTATAACTGGGCATGAAGCCGGACTTCAACAGGTGGCTGTGAAGGGTTTTTGAGTCAGAGTAATCCTTCTGATTCCTACATCCATTACATGGACAGAATACAAAACCATTGTGCTTGTTTGCATCAGCAACACGAATGAATTCATGCACGCCATTAATGAACTCGCCAGAGCGTCGGTCAGTACCGTACATCCATTCCCGGACCATCTGCATTATAGTAAAAGTATATCAAAAACCATTACACGACATGATAAAATTATTACAAGTTATATTGAGAGTTTCTAGAGCATTAATTTTAAATTTTGAAAAATTTACATGCACCAATTTGTGAATTGGAGAAAACAATGAACATGATAAATGTGGAGTTTTTTATTATTGTTCTATCAGTGAAAACCTCATTCTATTCTAAGCTCTGAAACTCTAAAATTACACATTTCAATTTTCAGTAACTATGTGCCTAATCAAAATTTGTTACACATATATATCAAAATCCTTCTAGCTACTTCTAGAGCATGCATGCATTTGATCCATATCTCTATAATTCTAGAGCATTATATAGAGCTAAAGTAGCAATAAGAGATGAAATAATGAAGTTCTAACCTTTTAAAGCTTTGGATTTAGGTGTTGCAAACTAAATCTTGACAAATCTTGAGAAAAAAATGGCATGAACTCTCTTGCTTTCTTTGAGAAAAATGGCCACCATATGCTTTAGGGCAGCTGGCCAGGGAGCTGTATATATAGTGATGGACAATTAGTCCAGGACCGTGATACGACCCGGGACTAATAGTCCCCGAAAAGAGCTGTTGCCACGCTCCATCTTATTAGTCCCGGGCCGTATTACGGACCGGGACTAATGCTCTGGTCCGGCCCGGGACTAATGCTTATGTCCATTTCTAGCCGTTGGAGGCCTCACGGACCGGGACTAGTGCTAGCACTAGTCGCGGTTCGTGACGGGCCGGGACTGCTGGGCTTGTTCTGATCGAACCGAAGATGATTTTTCCAGTAGTGTAGAGCCCCTGCGAGTGACATGCATAGCAATAGTCTTTTGATCCAACCGTTTTCACCATGAAGTACCGGGCTACAAACAATTATTAAGTGAAAACACAGATCAAAGCCTTAAGAAGTGATATTGCTATTGTTCCCGAATGGATCGCTAAGCGAAGACCGTACACCCATTTCTGTCACTGGGTTTCTATGATATCGCCGCTCACCAAGTATCTCGCCTTAAGCCTTTATCAATCTCGGGGGTCTTGGGTACCTACAAGTCCAAAGATCGAGGCAAGATACAAAAAACAAAGATACAAATCCTTAAATACACAATGATCCCATAGATTAGATGCAAATAATCGCTGCGAGGTTTTACTCCAACCCACAGCCCATGAGGACTATTCACTCATAACAATAAGATTAAGGATAGAAAACATTGTGCAAAATACTTTGATTGAAATCAAATAATCTTACAATTATCGCCGAACCACAAGGAGATATCAAGTACAAGATAATGGCTATGGCTATGAAGAGGATGGAAAGGATGAACTATGGCGGTGGATCTCCTTTGGTGGTGTTGTGATGCAATCCAAGAATGGTGGCACTCTGCGTGGCGGTTGGTACCTCGAAATATATATGCGTCTTCACGAAAGTTGTAGGGTTTGACAAGACAAAACCGCTACCACATGGAACGGGCGGGCCGTACAGGCGGGCCCTGCCCGTAGCAGTGGTCGTTATGGCCTCTGGTGCCTGGAGTTGGTTCCAGGATTGCTTGGCCGTGTAGACTTTCTTAAAATCTTCATTTATGGCTCCTAATTTTGCCTTAAAAGCGTGATTTTCTGCAGAACACAATTCAAAACAGTGGATTGCACACCGTTGCAATAATGCCATTAGTGGCAAAGCTAGAGAGGTTCTTGTCAATTGCTTGACTAAAACGTTGTTTAAACTCGGAGAAAGATGACTATTTTCACAGCCATCAACCTAGTCGCATTAATCGTGTACTGAACAAATTTCGGTTTCAACGTGCTCACAATCCGCTTGTTCATACCGTTTGTGTGAAGCAAAGGATGTGACGCGAAGATCATTCTGAACCTCTTATATTTAGACGTTTTTGTAGTTGTTCGCATTGAACGTGTTCACACTGAATTTCGCACCCAACATTATCATAATCATCTTTGTCTGAATTCTACGCGTAAAGAAAAATACAAAGACGAAGAGCAAAATGAAACTGGTGGGACTAAACGATTCTGCAACTAATTTTGTTATCAACATGCTCGCATGCATCTCGTTGAAGAGCATTTCGAACGGCTTCTATCTCGAGATTTCTTAGTCCAACGGCTTTGGGTTGCAAAGTTCTGGCAGTCAACCTCGCATTCAACGTATCCAGAATCGACTTGTTCGCATTCAATGTATTTGCAATAAAATTCGTATCCAACATTATTGCAGCCATCTCGTTCGCAATGGATGACGTGAAAAACGGAAGACAAAGACCAAGAGGTATAAAGCATAGACAAAGATGAATAGCAAAAAAAATTAAAAAACAAACGGAGATAATTTTAAAAAACATTGTACGTATGAGGACACTACCTTGCAACCACCACCTTCGGCGATCTAGACCGAGAAAGCCCCAGCCTACAACCGCACATAAGCACGGGAGGCCGAGGCTCGCTCATGCTGCTTCGCCTCCTAAACTCGCGTTGTAGCTGAGTCTTCAGGTCGTTTAGACGGAGCAGAAAGAGAGAGAGGCTATGTACATGAGAGTACCTACAAAGCGAGACGACGACCATGGCACCGCGGGGAACGCTCGGTCTGTTCCATAGCTGGCCCGGTTGTCTGTCCCAGGCATGATCACCAGAGAGGCACATGTGGCTAACCCGTGCGTCGTGTCCCGATGTGGCAACCAGAGGAACATGTGTGAGTAACCACAGAAGCGAGACGACCCACTGGAACGTAGAATCCGTGTACATCTACGTTCTAGCCTGCCAGCTCCCCTCTCCGCCCACGAGAAACCGTGGGCGGTATGGTCTTGCATCGCCACGTCAGATGTGGATGGCCCGCACGACCGCGAGAAACGACCTCCGTGTAGGGCCTATCACTAGAGGAAAAAGGGCCATCCGTTCGCGACCCCTCGGAGTATTAATTAGTCCCGGTTTGCCACCAACGGGACTATGCTTGCACGCCCCGGTTGGGCGAGCACGGGCGAGGGCATCGTCCGGTTGGTAAGGAATACGTCGGAGCCACCAACCGACTAAAGGTTTGGCCACATGCGTGGCGTGTACGCACCTTTAATCTTGGTTCTTGGCTCAACCGACTAAAGACCCCGCCTCTATAAATGCAATTTCCCCTCTGCCTCCACTCTGTTTTTCGAATGGTGTAAGGTGTGAGGTGTGTGCTAGTTTTTTCTCATGCATGCATTGAAGGTGTTTGTTGAAATGTTTGAGTGAAAATCCGTTGAATTTCTCATAGAACAAAAATATAGAAGGTGTCCGAGGCGCACTTGAGCTTTCTCCTCTTTATTTCCCTCGATCGAGGTTAGCAATCTTATCTTTCTAGGTCATTGATACAATTCATGTGTCGGTGAATTGGTTATTTCACTATTTATGATGTCCTATTTTTGATAAACTTACTTATATGATGCAGATGAACAGTTGGGAATGGATGTACGGTGACGTGGTAGCCGGGTATATCAAAGCGTGGATAAATTTATCGATGTGGCTACGGCAAACAAAGAGAATGGATTTATCGTTGTCCATGTGTTCAATGTCGGAACAACAAGGAGTACTCTTCCTTGAAAATCATTCGCCACCTGATTATGAAAGGTTTCATGCCCAACTATAATTGCTGGACCAATCACGGGAAAGAGGGGTTATGATGGAAGATGGTGAAGAAGAATATGATGATAACAACTATCATCATATGTTTCCTGAATACTGATATCGCAATGGAAGACAATGGAGAGGAAAAAGGTGAAGAACGGGCATCAGATGAGCCGGCTGATGAACTTGGTAGGGTCATTTCTGATGCAAAGCGAGACTGTGAAACAGAAAATGAGAAGTTGAAGTTAGAGGGCATGTTAGAAGATCACAAGAAATTGTTGTACCCAAATTGTGAAGATGGCAGCACAAAGCTCGGTACCACACTGTAATTGTTGCGATGGAAGGCAGAGTGTGGTCTAACTGACTCCTCATTTGAAAAGATGCTGAAAATAATGAAGCCGAAGTTTCCAAAACATAACGAACTTCCCGAGAGTACCTACGAAGCAAAGAAGACTCTCTGTCCTCTGGGATTAGATGTGCAAAAGATACATGCATGCATTAATGACTGCATCCTCTACCGCGGTAAGGAGTATGAGAATTTAGATAAATGCCCGGTATGCAACGCGTTGCGGTATAAGATCAGACGAGATGACCCTGGTGATGTTGAGGGAGAGCCCCTCCTATAATACCAAGGTTGAAACGCATGTTCAGAAACAAAGAGCATGCCAGGTTGTTGCGATGGCACAAAGAAGACCGTAAGAAAGACGGGGAGTTGAGACACCTGGCGATGGGTCCTGATGGAGAAAAATCGAGAGAGACTTCCCGGACTTTGCGGTGGCGCAAGGAACTTATGGTTTGGTCTAAATACGGATGGCATGAATCCTTTTGGGGAGCAGCTGCGACAAAGCACTGGCCCGTGACTCTATGTATCTACAACAACCTGCCTCCTTGGTTGTGCATGAAGCGTAAGTTCATTATGATGCCGGTGCTCATCCAAGGCCCGCAACCGGCGAACGACATTGATGTGTACCTTAGGCCATTAGTTGAAGAACTCTTACGGTTGTGGGGCAAACCAGGTTTACGTGCGTGGGATGAGAACAAGCAGAGCCATTTAATCTACGAGGGTTGTTATTCGTAACCATCAATGATTGCTGCTCTTAGTAACCTTTCAGACAGACAAACAAAGGATATAAGGCATGCACCCACTGTTTAGATAAGACCGAAGGTACATATTTGCATAAATGCAAGAAGGTTGTGTACTGGAATCGACGATTTCTTCCGACCAATCATCCCGTAAGAAAGAAAGGCAAGCATTTCAAAGGTGAGGCGATCACCGGAAGAAGCCGAACTCCTCTTGGTGATGATGTATTTGGTATGGTCAAGGACATAGAAGTAATCTTTGGAAAGGGTCCCGCGGTCAATCGAACGACGTCGCTACGGACATGCACCCATGTGGAATAAGAAATCTATATTTTGGGAGCTGCCATATTGAAAGTCCTGCGTGTCCGCTTCAATCGACGTGATGCACGTGACGAAGAATCTCTGCGTGAACCTGCTAGGAGTCCTAGGCGTGTATGGGAAGACAAAGATACACACAAGCACGGAGGACCAACAAATTATGAAAGACCCAAAGAACATGCATACAGATAAAAGATTCGGATAAAGGCGTCACTTAAGTCGTGCCAGCTATGCTCTTACCAAAGCAGAGAAGGAAATCTTTTGAAGTCCTTTACTGATCAAGGTGTCGTCGGGCTTCTCATCTAATATAAAGGGATAATGAATATGGCGGAGAAAAGTTCCAAAACCTGAAGTCTCATGATCACACGTGATTATGACGTGATTGCTTCCGATTGCATTGAGGGCTTCTAGAAAATGTTCGAGTACCCATTGTGAAGCTGTGTGCATTCCTCAATGCAATATCTCGAAGGTAATCAATCCGGATATTCGCCAAGGTTACAGAAGGATGTCGTACAATGTCTTGTTAGTTTTTAATTGGTGTTCCCACCATCCTTCTTCAATATTATGACGCATCTCCTGGTTCACCTAGTGGAAGAGATTGCCATTCTCGGTCCGGTATTTCTGCACAATATGTTCCCCTTTGAGAGGTTCAAGGGAGTCTTAAAGAAATATGTTCATAAACATGCTAGACCAGAAGGAAGCATATCCAAGGGATATGGAACAGAGGAGGTCATTGAGTTTTGTGTTGAATTTATTCCTGACCTTAAGCCGATTGGTGTTTCTGACTCGCGGCACGAGGGAAGACTAAGTGGAAAAGGCACGCTGGGAAAGAAAGCAATGATATGTAGGGACAGGGATGCTTTCACTAAAGCACACTACACAGTTCTACATAATTCCACCTTGGCAGCTCCATATATCGAGGAACACAAGAATATTCTACGCTCCAAAAACCCGGGGAAGCCTGAATCATGGATTACATATGAACACATGAAGTCTTTCGGTGGTCAGATGCGGACACATCTCTTGAATGACACCACTGTTGGAGATCAGCTATACTTGTTGGCCGCGTCACCATCTTCTACTGTATTGGATTTCCAAGGGTACGAAATAAATGGGAATACATTCTACACGATCGCCCAAGATAAAAAGAGCACCAACCAAAATAGTGGTGTCCGCTTTGATGCAATAGACGAGAATGGACAAAAGGACACATATTATGGTTACATAGAGGAGATATGGGAACTAGACTATGGAGTCTCTTTTAAGGTCCCTTTGTTTCGCTGCAAATGGGTCAACCTGAATGGGGAAGGGGTAAAGATAGACCAGTTGTGCGGAATGACAACAAGGATCTCAACAATCTTGGTTATAGAGATGAACCATTCGTCCTAGCCAATGATGTGTCTCAGTTTTCTATGTGAAGGACATGTCCTCCGCACGAAAAAAGAAAAATATGCAAACGAATACATCATATGATGAGCCAAAGCGTCACATAGTTCTTTCAGGGAAAAGAAACATCGTGGGAATCGAGGACAAGACAGACATGTCAGAAGATTATAATAAGTTTGATGAAATTCCGCCCTTCACAGTGAAAACTGACCCAAGCATTCCGTTAAGTAAAGAAGATGCTCATGGTTACGTCTGAAGCGGTCATAAGGAATGACATATGCCAAGAAGTTCATCCTCATATTATGTAACTCTAGTTCATGTCTTCGCGGTTTGTGGCTTAACCGAAGGATATCTTCGCGTTTGTGGCCTTTAGTCCCGGTTTTGTAGTCTCAGTTTTTAATATTAATAAATGTCTTGAGTGTTAGTCCTGTTTTGTGGCTGGACCGGGAGTGCCTCTATGACCAGTTTCTCGGAGATGCCGGAGGACTGGGCGCTGTCGGCATCTCCCTGAAACTGGTAGTGGTGTCCCCTCTCGAAACCATCTTGCAGCTTGTAACTTCACTAACTAGATCAATACCTCGAGCTAACTAATTTCACATATTAGGAGTGCCTCTATGACCAGTTTCGGAGATGCCCAGGCTCCGTCGGCATCTCCCGAAAAATGGCCGCAGTGGTTTCCTGCTCAAAACCATCTTGCAGCTTGTAACTTCACTAACTATATCAATACGCCTCGGGCTAACTAATTTCACATATTAGAGTGCCTCTATGACTAGTTTCTTGGAGATGGGAGGAGGGCTCGTCGGCATCTCCTCGAAATCGGTCGTGGTAATGTCCTACTCGAAAACCATCTTGCATCTTGTAACTTCACTAACTAGATCAATACTCTCGGAGCTAACTAATTTCACATATTAGGAGTGCCTCTATGACCAGTTTCTGGAGATGCCGGAGGACCGGGATCCGTCAGCATCTCCACAGGCCCGTAGTGGTGACCACGCTCTAAAACCATCTTGGAGATGCCTCAAACTGGCTGGAGGACTGGACTCACAAGGATGCATATTTATAGTACAAGCAGCTCGGCATAATGTCGACACTCACGACATAATATCGACAATCACCCCTATTATTAGTGTTGACTCATCTTTAGTCCCGGTTGGTGTCTCCAACCGGGACTAAAGGTTCATCTTTAGTCCCGGTTGGTAACACCATCCGGGACAAGGTACAAGCCGCACGACATAATGTCGACACTCACCCCTATTATTAGTTTCTCCAACCGGGACTAAATATGAACCCTCTCTTTATATAGGCATTTCCCTCTATTTATTAGGTAACACTTAAGACATTTATTAATATTAAAAACCGGGACTAGCTAACACTCAGGCCTAAAGCCGCCCCCTTTAGTCATAATCATGCCTAGTCCTATAGTACGCAGCTGAGGTCTTCATCGTCGTCGTCATCATCATCGCCATCGCCACCGCCACTCCGGGATCCTCGGCCATCCATGGCATATACCAGGGCCATTCCAGCCTCATTCACGGCGGGTGGGAGGGTCTCTGGAAGGCGATCGCTACCATCACGGGACAAGTGTGGGGCTGTGGCGGGTGGACTCGTGGGCACCATAGGCGAGATGGTCTCCCCGGATGTAGCGCATCACTTGATGATAATGTACGGTTCGCCCACCACGTGACGACGGCCGACTTTGTGGTTCACCGGTGGCGGCCATCACCCTCGTACTGGCGAGCTCCCTTTCCCTTTATTAGCGAAGAAGGCATTCCAGTGTCATCGTTGTGGATCCCAGGGATCCATCCGCTGCCCGGCGTGAGCTCGTGGTAGAAGTGGTTTGTGATGGCCGCTGGCGTGCGGAACCTTGAGGACAGGAGGGCAGAACCCTCCGGCCTTCGCATCTAGCCGTGACGGCCGTACCCCAGTGGACAAGGGTAGTTGGGCGCCAGCGCCTCGGTCTCCTCGAGGGTCGTGAATGGCCCGAGGCGTTGTCCATTGTTCTAAGAGAGGAAGGTGTGGATGTGTGGATAGCCATGACACGATCACCCTAAATATAGAGGAAAGGCGGAAAACTTGGCGTGAAGCTTGGGAAATGGCGGAAATATCTTTAGTCCCGGTTAGTGACTACATCCGGGACTAAAAGCTCTAGTAGAAAGGAAAGGGCGGGAAAACTTGGCGGGAAGAGGTGGGAAATGGCGGAAAATATTTTTAGTCCCGGTTTGTGACTACATCCGGGACTAAATGTGTGCCGAACAATGATCATGTTTCGAAAAAACCTTCACAAAATGACCTATCATGTTCGAGGTTTCATGGCTTTCGGTCCAAATGACCGATGTTATGTGCTAATTCACGGCATAGTTTGTGATGTTGTGCCAATATTATGCATGTGTGTGGACATTGGTATGGAGAACAATGTTGCAGGAGGAAGTTTTCCTTTTTGTCGCACGGAAAAGCCCTTTTCCATTTTCCGAGCGCAAAAAACGGGTCGTTTTGTGAAGTAACCACCAAAATGCCGTTTCACAATGCTACCGTCCCATTTTCCTAAAATACTAGACCACCTTACATGGACTATCTCCCAACCGGTACATCTCAAACCTTTTCGTCCATCCCGATAAAAGGACAAATGTCTGCCGAATCGGCAGAAGTGGGTCCGTTTGTACTCGGTACATGATCTATCGCCCGTGATTTTTGAAAAATCATTTTTAGACTCGCAATATGTGGTTTCTTCAGAGATCCAATGCAAGTTCTAACGATGCGTCCCTATCTTCATGCACACCGGTTCGACCATAGTTAGAAATTCGGATAATTCAAAACGGGCATAATAAATTCAAAAAAATCCGAACAATGAAAATCCTTCGTGGTGACATATTATGTTACATAGTTGAAAGGAAAAATACCAGACTTGGTATATTGATCATGTTTTGAAAAACCTTCACAAAATGACCTATCATGTTCGAGGTTTCATGGCTTTCGGTCCAAATGACCGATGTTATGTGCTGAATCACGGCATAGTTTGTGATGTTGTGCCCATATTATGCATATGTGTGGACATTGGTATGGAGAACAATGTTGCGGGAGGAAGTTTTCCTTTTTGTCTCACGGAAAAGCCCTTTTCCATTTTCCGAGCGCAAAAAACGGGTCGATTTGTGAAGTAACCACCAAAATGCCGTTTCAGAATGCTACCGTCCCATTTTCCTAAAATACTAGACCACCTTACATGGACTATCTCCCAACCGGGACATCTCAAACATTTTCGTCCATCCCGGGTAAAAAGGACAAATGTCTGCCGAATCGGTAGGAAGTGGGTCCGTTTTGTACTACAGGTACATGATCTATCGCCCGTGATTTTTTGAAAAAATCATTTTTAGACTCGCAATATGTGGTTTCTTCAGAGATCCAATGCAAGTTCTAACGATGCTCGTCCCCTATCTTCATGCACACCGGTTCGACCATAGTTAGAAATTCGGATAATTCAAACGGGCATAATAAATTCAAAAAATCCGAACAATGAAAATCCTTCGAGTGGTGTCATATTATGTTACATAGTTGAAAGGAAAAATACCGGACTTGGTATATTGATCATGTTTCAAAAAACCTTCACAAAATGACCTATCATGTTCGAGGTTTCATGGCTTTCGTCCAAATGACCGATGTTATGTTGAATCACGGCATAGTTTGTGATGTTGTGCCCATATTATGCATGTGTGTGGACATTGGTATGGAGAACAATGTTGGGAGGAAGTTTTCCTTTTTGTCGCATGCGGAAAAGCCCTTTTCCATTTTCCGAGCGCAAAAAGCGGGTCGTTTAAAATTAATATTCAAAAATAGAATATAAGTTAATTCATTTTATAAGGTTACATTAATTATTTTTAAAATATAATATGTTTTGAATTATTTATTCAAATCCATACACTTCTTATGTTTAAAGTTTTCTAAATTCCAAATTGATATTAAAAAAATATAAGTTAATTCATTTTTAATAGTAAATTGTTCATATTTTAAATGGTTACATTAATTATTTTTTAAAACAGAAAATGTTTTTGAATTATTTATTTAAATCCAAACACTTTTTATGTTTAAATTTTTTCTAAATTCCAAATTAATATGAAAAAAATATAAGTTAATTCTTTTTTAATTTTACATTATTTATTTTTTAAATGGTTAAATTAATTATTTTTAAAATGTAATTTTTTTTGAATTATTTATTTAAATCCAAACACTTTTTATGTTTAAAATTTTTCTAAATTCCAAATTAATATTCAAAAATATAAGTTAATTCATTTTAAAAGGTTACATTAATTATTTTTTAAAAATAGAATATGTTTTTGAATTATTTATTCAAATCCATACACTTCTTATGTTTAAAGTTTTTCTAAATTCCAAATTGATATTAAAAAATATAAGTTAATTCATTTTTAATTGTAAATGGTTCATATTTTAAATGGTTACGTTAATTATTTTTTAAAACATAAAATGGTTTTGAATTATTTATTCAAATACAATCACTTTTTATGTTTAAAGTTTTTCTAAATTCCAAATTAATTATCATTTAAAAAACAATACAAATTTAAACCCCAAAATAAAAAATAAGGCGGGAACAGAGAGAAAATACCTGAAATTTTTTTGAAAACAGGGGAATATGTCCCGGTTGGAGCCACCAACCGGGACTAAAGACCCCCTGCGCGCCAACCCTTGGTCTGCTGAAAATATTGGAGTATAGGTCCCGGTTGGTGGCTCCAACCGGGACGTATGACCCTTTAGTCCTGGTTGGAGCCACCAACCGGGACTAAAGGCCCTTTGGTTATAACTGGGTGCCCCTCCTCTTCTTCTTCTTCCCCATCTCATTCATCGTCACGGCAGAGACCTCCCCACGGACGCCACGCCGCTCACCGCCGTCGCCGAGGAGCTCCGCTGTGTTGGACTGCGTCTCTACGCCAAAGGAATCGTCCCCGCTCGGCCTTAATCTTGCAACCCATCTTCCCGAGCTCCGGACGCCGTCGATTCGCCTCCGTTCGGCCACCCCTTGCTTCCCCGACCCCGGCATCGCGTTCGTGGTGAGCCACTGGTGCTCTAGCACCTCTTCACACGCTCCCTCTCGCTCTCTAGCTCTACCGCGACGACCATCTGTCGGCCCCGCCTCTGTCCGCCGATGTGCTCGTCGCTCCGGCGACCAATAATGGGCGGCGCAGCCACCATATGGTTCACCTCGACGAGCTCTTTCGAATCGCCACGCCTTGATCCAAGCGCTCCTGTGGTCGTGCGACCACCGTCTATCGCGCGCCGTCGTGGTGACGTGGTGCTCGCATGGCTACAGCGTGGGCCGCGTCACCCGGTCCCACTGCCGGCCTTAGAGGCTAGGTGCCTCTATGGTGCAGTTAAGCCGTGGCTGGTCCAGTCCCACCTCCTGCGTGGAGGCCGAGGTGGCCCCTCCGCCGACCAATGTGGCTAGCGATGGCCTCGGTGTAAAAATGTTTTCTGTTTTGTTTAAATTGAAATGGTTTAATTAAATCCATAAATTGATATAATATTGTAAATTCAATAATTAATTATTTATAACTCGAAAAATACAAATAATATATCAAAATGTTCAAAATGAGATCTAACTATTTAACCTATAATCATGCATTGTTCAACAACTTTCAAGACAAGTTTAATTAGAAAACAAAATCAACCCCTCTCATATACTCAGGAGTTTCACGAGTTAGGGTTTTCACCCTCGGAACCCCGTTTAAATTGCCGAGCATGTCTTAGGGTTACTTTTTAATACAAATTAACTTGTCATATCATTATCCTTGTTTTAATCTATAAGTAAAAATATGAATAATATATCAAAATGTTAGGAAAAATGAAACCTAGCTATCTAAGCTATAATCATGCATTGTTCAACAACTTAAATTACAAGTTTAATTAGAAGAACAAATCCTCCTCTCATGTGTTTGGAGTTTCTCGAGTTAGGGTTTTCACCTCGGAACCCCGATTAAATCACGAGCATTTCTTAGGGTTACATTCCAATGCAAATTAACTTGTCATATCATCATACTTGCTTGAGCATTGCATCGATGCCATGTGTTGATTGTTTCCTTTATTTTTGGTGTTTGGATTATTAGGTTTATTATTAGTTAGGTATTATTAGGTTTATTAATTAGTTTGGTATTATTGGTCTTTTGCCCCACGGTCGCCTTGTGGGTAGCCCAGCACCGATTCACATTTTCAAGCAACTTAGGTGCATGTGGGTTCGACGATGTGCCTATCTACTACACGGTTTCCTTTATCTTCATTTTATTATTGTGTATGTATATATTAGGGTTTCTCTAATTAGGGTTTATATCTCTCAACACCGTTTCTAACTTTCTCCTTTAGCCACTTTGACTTATTCGTTTTCCACCTATGCGTAAAATATGGACCCACACGTCGAGACGAAGAAAAGGAAGAGTTGATCCAAGGTGTGATCCGTGGGGAAGATAATTTAGGCGTATCAACGTTTCGAACAACTCGGTGAGGGTGATCCTCTTTACCGGAGTAGACAACTTGTTTGAGGTTGAAGGTGTTGCCTTCCGTGAGGGAGAAGGCGATGCCTTGTGTAATCGAGAAGATGACCGCTCCGGCAAGGTGCATGTAATATAAATCAATTCATTATTTAATCATCTGCTATCTATATAGAAATAGTAACGACGATCTTTCTTCTTTTAGCCCTCCGGATCGAAGGAATCTACTGAAAAGAGCAGACAAGGCCCAACCAAAAAGTTGCAAGACCATGAGAGGTTCAGGATCGAAGATGTCGGCGAAGACAATCGACAGCTCCCGGTTATCGCAACCAAATTTGTGGCACAATGCGGAGTAATCGTTAGGGACTTAATCCCGATCACCATTAGAAATTGGAATAGGCCTGCTAATGCGGATGAAGAGGAACATGTTTATTTGTCCCTAACCACGCCAAAGATTTACCGTGGAAGAGGCTCATGGTTAATTTCAAACTATCGAAGATAGAGCTGGATCCAAATGCGGAGGATCCGATTGAGGACGCCTTACAACATGGGAGAGCCATGGAGGCTAAGGTCGTGGAGTGGGCTTTGAAGAAGATGGCCCAGTGTTTCACCAACTGGAAGAAAAGATTGCACCTTGACTATGTCGTGAAAAGAAGACTCGATTTCAAGAATATTCGGTTTGAGAAGATAAAACCATTCAGGATGAGTTTGTGGAATACAAGAAATCGAAAAAGCTAAGAAAATGTAAAACGAATAAGTGAATGTCGCTAAGAAGAAGTATCACCATACTATGGGGCAAGGTGGCTCTGGTTGGCATTCCTAAGTGGGAGAAACTTGAGGGAACTGCGTGATAAAAATATCACCCCAGAGATGGGCGATTGGGTAGAACGTGCAAGGAATTGGTTTTACGGGCATGGGGCACGTTGGACTCGGAAGGAGGTGTATATATAACATACGACATAAAGAAGACCCCTTGCCAATCGAGAGGATCGAAAGCAAGAAGGCTGTTAAAGATGGGGACTTCATTCCCGATAGAGAGAATGATGAGCTCACACGCCTTGGAAATAAGGAACATGATGGACGAACACGAGGCACAAGCGTCTCCCAATCATGGAGGAGGGTTTCAAGAGAGGAAGAAATATCCCGATAGAAGCCGTCGAGGAGAAAGGACATGGCGGCGGTTGAAGCGAAAGTCGAAAGAAGCGAATGCGTTAATTGAAGAACGATTAAAGCAACAACAAGATGAAATTAACACACTTAAAGAGTAAAAGTACTACGGCGCCCCATCTCGAAGACACCTTGCATTCGATGCTACCGCCTATCGAATAATCGAAAAGAAGTGTGGCTTCCACCGAGGTCCCGGTGATGACAATGGCGATGCCGATGATGCACCGACGATGGCTCTGTTGGCTACCGGTGGATGATATCACGAGATGACACATCGAGCTACATGTCAAAGTTGTAAACATATCAATGAAGGTGGCGGTCGGCTATGCCTTACCAATTGGACCCACACCAACTTAACACTGTCGTCCAGTTCCAAAGGGCTACGCTGTTGTCGGCGTGGATGAAATCATGCCCACCTTTGAGGTTTTGGATCTTCACTACCCTGCTGGTGAAGGGGATGTGACTGTGCTGGGTGACGCAAAAAACGTCACCATTCTATGGCCAAAGGATTGTATCGTGCTTCGAAATCACACGCCAAGGCCATCTTCGCCGCCGCCTCACCGTCTCGGCGAGGTCGCCGCCGCCAGCGCCGTCTTCGTCGCCTCACCCGCTCCGTCGCCTCACCAATCTCCGGTGCAGCCATCGCCGCGGAGCCATCGCCGAGCCTCGGGATAAAAAGCGTGGCGCATCGCCATCGTGCATCGTGGCGATCGCGAAACGTAAACAAGAGCCTCTTCCAAAAGTACCAACGGTTCCTCCCAAGAGAGCTTATGACTGTCAAGAGGAGATCGCGGCAATCGTTGATGCGAAACGACAGCGTTTTTCGCTAAGTCGAAGCGGCCGAAAGAGCCGAGTTCCCCAAAGACCAAAGAAGAAAAAGCCAAAGTGTTGAAAATGCTAAAGAATCTTCATCAACCCGAGCCAAAGCTGCCATCGGACTATGAGCGTTCTATTCTCAAGTCACATGCGGCAAAAAGCCTCAAGAGCGATCTTGATGCAAGCGGAAATCTGTTGCAGCTTGGAGAACTAGCAAAACAGACTTGCGCCCCTCTCAAGGTGATTTCTCAAACCAATGTGGGTCGAGCAAATATGGGGCGAAGAGCAGATGATCCAGAGGTAGTTGCACTGTCTGGAGAAGCCGCTGCTCAAGGTATGAGTATTGCCCAAGCTTATCCCAGTTAGAGTTCTTCCCGTGGTGAAGTAGCATACCAATACCGGACGGAAAACCTCTCGTCAAACCTGAGGAGGTAAACAATCTTCCAACAAAAATGCGAAGATTGCATAACTGGTACATGCATGCCACAAGGGCCGGGGCTAACTGGATAGTGCTGAGGGTTACAAAAAAGCATCATGGGAAAGATAAGGATGACATGATATCCATTGAATTTGATGAACTATTTCAATTATTCAATCAAGACGCCTTGGACAAATCGATCATGAGTGCCTATTGTCTGTAAGTACTAATTCTGTAATTAATTTAGTCTCCATCTATATTATTTTGTTTATTGCATGTATATAATCATACTGTAATATGCAGAATGAAGATTCTCGAATGCAGCAGAAGACAAATCTATGGCATTGGCTTCATTGACCCATATTGGGTTCATGAAGCTAACCTCAAAATAAGCCCCCAGGATACGGAGGATAATATAGTACACGCGTTAAGGTTTCAAGAAACCAAAAGGGAAATACTATTTCCTTACAACTTCCAGTGAGTGTTATTGTCTTGTATACACTTTCTATTTCGCTTACTCGATGTTAAGTATATAATTGATTAGTTCTGCATTCGCAGGTACCACTATATTCTGTTAATCATTCAACTTGACAAAGGGCGTGTACTAGTCATGAACTCGAAACATAAACCCCTTGAGACGTGGAAGGACATGCAGATACTTCTCCAGTGGTAATTCTAATCATTACGACACTATATCAGCAACGTTCGTGAATTTTATGATATCAAGTACTTAATAACTTATTTTATTCGTTTTCTCGCCGCAACGCTTGGAAGCGGTTCACCAAGAAGGCTAGGGGTGTTTGGAAAGAGGAGCTTACATTTCAACCACTAGATGTAAGCACCACTAGCTATATCCAGCATCTCTTTGATTCTAGTTTTGATACAGTTATTATCATGCTTGATTATTATTTTGATTGAACTCTGTTCTCGTAAAGTGCCCGACGCAGGGACGGTAACAATCTATGTGGATACTATGTATGCGAGTTCATCCGGCAGACGTATGAGAAGGGCAGAAATTTAGAGCAACTCACGTCGTAAACAATTTCTATAGTTTTTATTACAATCAAATTGTGTTTAGTTTCATATTCATATAGGCTGACTCCTTTTTAAATCAGATCGAGCGTCTGGGACGGTCTTACGCCAAAGGATCGCATACGAGCAATTCAGAGGAATTGGCGGGATTCTTGGATGAAGTCCTAAACACAAGGGAATACTACTCGGTTGTGTATAGACAATAGGAATTGTAAAAATAGCAACTTTCAAGAAATTGGCCGGTAGCATCGAATAGCAACTTTTGTATGTAGTGCATGAACTCGATCTGTGTATTGAATGTAATGTTGTCATGATGATCTTGTGTAATATAAGGTTCCTTCGTTGATAAGTGCAAAACACTAAATAAACAATAAATCAACCTAAATGAATTCTCTGCCGCGGCACAAAAAGTGGCGAAAATGCTGCCGCGGCAACAAAATGTGCCAAAATGAATTCTCTGCCGCGTCAGAGAAATGGGCCAAATCTACGCAGCCAGCAGAGTTATTAGTCCCGGTCGTTACGAACCGACTAATGCTCCACCCTCGCCTACGATGCCACGCAGCCCCATTTGTCCCGGTTGGTGGGGCAACCGGGACTAATGGTTAGAGCTTTAGTCCCGATTGCCCCGTCCCGGTTGGGCAACCGGGACTAATGGCCCTTACCAACTGGGACGCATGGGCCCTTTTCTACCAGTGTATGGTGCCACGTCGGATGTCCCAGGGCCCCTCCGCCATGGGAATCCTCGCCCGGCAAGAGTCTATGACGCCACGCCCGCCCTGCTGCCGTGACATACCACGCACAGCTATGGTATATGATGCCACGGGAAAGACAATTCTGCTTTGTCTACAAATAAGGAAGTTGTCGCCCCTAAGAGGGCTCACTGCCGCGACAAACCGTGTACAGATACGGTCTACCATGGTACGTTGACCGTAGTCGGGACCCATGACCGTGAGAAACCGCAGTCGGCATGGGATGATGGCGCCACGTCGTCTCTGGGCGGACCCCACAACAACCCGTAGATCGCGGAGGCATATCGCGCTAGGAACGCCTCCCACTGAATGCCATACCACCCGCGTACGCTGACGACGGGCCCAGGGCACACACGGTCCACCATGCGCCTCTCACCGAGTGCAGTACTGTCCGCGTACGCCGACGGCGGGCCTAGGGCGCATGCACAGTCCACCATACGGCGAGCAAGGGTCCTACAGGCCCGCCCATCCGTAGCTCCGATAGGGAATCAGGGTAAAAAAACGGATGCCAAAGAGCACCGGACGCGGGATTGGAGTACAATTTCGGGTCTGGGGGATGGTTTTCAGCCGAATAGTGGACATCCCATGGCCGGAAAGAATCGGGGCGAACTGGACAGCAGTTTCGGCCGAAAAAATCTAGCGCTATTATTTACTCTAGTATCATTTCCTTTTCTAAAATAGAAGATATGATATCCTTTTGTGATAACTAGATCTAATCAAATCACAATTAGTAATTATGATGGAAACCTTTTTTAAATAGATCACATCATTTTAGGAATGTGTGGTGTATCCATGGGAGGCCCAAGGGCTACACCATATGGGTCTGGCTACCCCAGGCGCCACACCTAGGTGGGCCATGGGTCACCCAGGCGCCATCCCCCTCTCGAGGCTTCACACTGTCCCTTGTTTATGCCCAAGAACCAATCCATGACTTTGAAACTCTTTTGGTTTTCTTCTAAGATTTATCCCGATGATACGGAACCATTTCGGAGCATCTCTCACACTAGTAGGGAAAGGGGCAGTGGTGGCGTTTGGAATGTGAGTTTGGTGGCGTTCAACACATACACCACCAATCTCACGCCACTGATATTTGCTAGTGGTGGCGTTTGGGGTCAAACGCCTGTAGTACTTTTTACAGCTATGGCGTGCACAATTTTAAACGCCACCGGTCCAAATTTTAATTTGATAATCAAAAAAATGGCATCGACGCGGAGCGTCGCCGGCAAGATCTTCAACACGTACGCCGACGAGCTCCTTCTTGTGGACTCCACTAAGCTCCTTGTCCGCGCCGGCGAGCCTCCTCGTCACGGATGCCGCCGAGCTCCTTCTCGTGGATGCCACTGAGCTCCTTGTCCGCGCCGGCGAGCCTCCTCGCCGCGGACGTCGGTGAGCTCCTTCTCGTAGACGCCACTGAGCTCCTTGTCCGCACTGGCGAGCCTCCTCGTCGCGGACAACGGCGAGCCTCCTTGTCACGGACACCGGCGAGCTCCTTGTCCGCACTGGCGAGCCTTCTCGTCGCGGACAACGGCGAGCCTCCTTGTCGCGGACACCGGCGAGCTCCTCGAACCCATCGATCTCCATGTCACCGACATGTTCGCTCATGGGGCGGTGGACCTTCAAGCGATGGAGAACGCTGACCCGAAGAGGGAGGCAGAGGAGAGCCCTTAGAGTAACTCCAGCTGACCCCAGACCGTAAACCGCAAACACACGGAGGAAATTCGCTTGGCCCTGCGGCTGCTATCTACGAGCAATATAATTTTTTAGGAGGGTCTCTAACGCTCAGCTAGCTGAGAAATAAGCTAAGTCTCAGCTAGATGATGTCAGCATCATTGACTTGGTCCTTCTTAATCTTGTTTTATTTTGTTGGGCTGTTTTAGCGTGGTTGGTTAATCTTGTCCAGCCCGTTTGGTCTCCTGTCCCTGGTTTCTTTTGTGGAGCCGTTATCCTATTTTGTTTGGCTTGCCGTAGTCTTGTCTAGTTTTGCTAAGAATTTTTTTTGGAGTTTCTATTTCATGTTTCCAGTGTCAAACGACGAGGGTGCCCGTACCCAGCTGGCTATTTGGACTTGGCCATTTATTTGCTCGACGATTTTAGTCATGCTTTTCTTTCCTACACATTTTTTTCTAATTCATTTGTCTGTTTTCAATCTGTCCATAATAGAATGATATATGTTCGTTTAAGTCCAACGGAACTCTTAAAACTAATTTTCTCTTGATTTCAGTACATGTTTCAGTTACCCTAACAGTTGAAAAGAACTATAATTAAAAACAATTTATACTAAAAATTACTCCATCCGTATCAAAGTAGTTGTCGCAAATTTGTTAAATTTTAGATAAATTTAGACAATATAGTGTCTACATAAATGTGGCGCCCCGCAAAAACCACTACTAGAAAATCGCGTTATTTTTGTGCATTGCATCATCATGACCACAGGCTCATGTCATCATGCCACATTGCATTTGAGCATCGTCATCATCATGCATTTGTTTGTCTGAAACTATTTCCGAAAAACATATTTGGTTTTCTAAATACTCCCGTCTTTATTCAAATTAAAACCCGGGTCTCCGGATTATTTTGTTTCGTCTACCAACGGATTTCAAACGCCCCGTTTTAAATAATAAAATATTTACTTTATTTTTAGGGGCAGCCGTACTGGGCCGATCCGACCCAGTCGGCCACCTCCAGATAAAACCCTACCTAACCCAGAAACACCCAAACCTTTTCTACCAAAAACCCTACCCTATTTTCCTACCCAGCCCCCTCCACCTCACCTGCACCAATCGGTGCACGCCACCTCACCTCTCATCCCTCCTCCCACCAATCGCCGCCTGCCACCTCACCCTAATCCCACCTGCCCCACAACCCTGACCCTCTCTCACCTCACCAAACCATCCCAGCAGCCTCCCTCCCCTCTCAACCGCGCTCTTCCCCGGGCCCCGCCACGCACGCGCGTCCAACCACCCTCCCGTGAGCCTGGCCCCACCACTCACGCGATCCCCAGTTCCCACCCCGACCTGCTCCGATCCCCATCCCGCGACTCGGTCGCCTCCACCCACCTCGTCGCCATCCTCCTCCCGCGATTCCCCGCGCCATCCCCGTCCTCCCACGGAGCACGCGTCCTCCTCGTTCTCCCGGCTTTCGCTCGACCTCATCGCCGACCTCGCCAGCTTCCACCGCCGCCACCACCGCACCCATAGCTCTTCTCCGCCGCCTCCCTCCAAGCACCGGACTATCGTCCTCTGCAGCGCCCGTCCCCGTCGAGCTCGCCCACCTGCGCTGCCTATAGGATGCTGCCGCCCTGCGACCGCCTCCGTGGTCATCATGGCCTCCTACTTTGGCCTCCTCTGAAGCCCCTATTGTCGCCGCTCCTCCGGGCTGCCGCGCTTTGCCACCAGCGCGTTTGTCGCCTCTGCCCCAACTTTGTGTTCGTGCCGTCGCCCTCCTCATCCTCGACTCCGCCTGTTCCACCTCGTCAGTCGCCGCCTTGCGCCTCTGGTCATCCCCGCCACGCCAACCACGCGTCCCTCCTCCCGGGCCAAGTTCCTGCTGTCGTCTCCCTCACAGTTGTCGCCGTCCTCGCCCTCGCCTCGTCACTCGCACGCACCTCCGCCGGCATCCTGCTCGCAGCGCCTAGGCCCTCTGGTTTTCGATGTTTGCCGTGTTTGTGTTCGATGTGACACGCGACTAGTACCTGGTGAGAGACCATCCCGCTAAAGAGGCTCTCTCCCATCTGAAGTGACAATTGTGTTTTGTTTTTGTGGATAAGTGTTGTTGAGGCTGGTGTTGCCTGTCAAAACCCACCGGCGAGCAGCGACGAGCAACACGAAGAGCCGGGAGGCTCCCAGAACTGCTGGTGGGCCCTGGTCCCTCGGGCAACGGCCCGCAAAACTCCGGCACACGTCCTGGCTTGGTTCAGGCGTGCACCGACCTATACCTGGTCAGGAAGGTGATGGATTGCTTCGATCAGTTTCCTGCATGGTAAACAAGTATACGTAAAATTCGAGCCATGACCGGCTCCCAGGTTTCCCTGTGAATCGGCTCCTAGAGCCGATTGTCCCATGGTTCTGCATTAGATCTACGATAAACATGGGGTTTTGCTTCATCAAATTACGTTAAATCGATCTACGACAGTTTAATGTTTTCACCACGTAATTGGAGCGTCCTACACGTAATTGAGCCTGGTAGATTACAAAAGATAATGGAAAACTAACCCTAGAGAAGGCCTAACAACCGACGTAAAGTCAATTCCCGGAACAACTCCTCTCGAATTGGCAAACCCTACCCTCACATACTACTGGATCGTTCAACCCGTTTGCAAGGCCTGACTACGTGGATATCAAACTAAACCTTGTAAAACAAGGCGTAACTATAACGGATCAAATCAACTGAAATAAATATGAAGCAAGATGCTACCCTTACACCCGGGAAAAGGTGCAAAGGCAGCGAGGTAACTAAAGGTAGCATAACTTAACAAATCATAGTGAAAAGTACCGATGCTAACCTAAACAAATCTATGATAATAGTATTACTCGCCATCAACAAGGCTTCAGTACGAGTAACACAAAATAACGCATAGCGATATCGCCTAGATCGCAAGATGCGATCTAGGCAGCATGACACTTACCCGAAAGAAACCCTAGAAACAAGGGGTGGCGATGCGCCGAGATTGTGTTTGTTGTGAACGTGATTGTCCTCCTTTTCTCAATAACCTTAGGTACATATTTATAGTCCGGAGACTTTCTATATTTGGAATAACTCTACAAATCTATCTCTTACCTAAACCGAAACGGAACCTACTACAATATACAGATACACGGGCAATTTAGCCCAAATCCACGCACAAGGCCGATTCAACAACACGTTGCATATATGTATCTTCCAAGCCCATCTTGATTACGGCACATCTCCTCCTTTGGCCAAAATATGGCGATAACACATGCCCCCCTGGTTTTGGCAATAATAATTCCAAAACCACTTTTTTTTTATCGGGTTACGCGTTGTAGAGCAGAATCGTCACGCCACCCCTTCATCATGATGCCCTGTCTTCTCAACTCCTTCGCAGTGCATGATTTGACAATTTTGGCAGCACATTCTAGGAAACCGCTATGGCATTGAACCGCCTCCACTATTCCCCTTATTTAAATTCATCTGAGCAGTTTGCAGTCCCCATCTTCCTCCAGCAGCCAAAAAACCTTCTTCCTCCGCCGAAAAAACCCTCTTCCTCCGCCATGGCCTCCTCTTCTTCCGCCCTTTCCTCCCAGTCTTCCAACACCATTAGACGGAGCCGACGCCGAGCACCCTTGAAACGGCGGCAGATGAGACTCGCCCACAATGGTGGGACGAGAGGATTGATTCGCCGCTTGGTCGGAGGACAACGCGCCCCGATCGACGGCGAGGAAGGCCTCCGATTCTGGTCGGCGGGAACGGAGATGGAGAGTTCACGACGCTGGTCTGGATGGCGTCGAATCCTCCGAGGAGGAGGAGTGAGGAGGATACCTCCGACGAGTACTAGCGGTGAAGCGCTTCCGCCGGGTCCAGCGAGGACACCGAGACGACGACGAGGACGAGAGGCCCCATTCATCTTCAAGCGAAGCGAAGACGACGCTGTTGCAGCAACCGATAACAATGAACAAGACGACGGCGAAGACAGCGGCGACGACCTCGGCCTCTAGATTAGGAACTAGTAGTAGTAGTAGTAGTAGTAGTAGTAGTAGTAGTAGTAGTAGTAGTAGTAGTAGTAGTAGATTTCCTTTTGTAAGCAATCAGCTCCACTGTAAATAATCGTCTTTTGAATGAACGAAGATTGCTTTTCCAACTCGAAGATTGCTTTTCCGACCCAATCTCGCCGATAGTCAAAATAGGTCGATCCTCCAGAAGCCGATATCAGTCGGCTTTCACCACTAACGCTCATACCAACCAAGTCAAAGCTCAAAGAGCCGATGGTAAAACATCGGCTTTCCCAAAAACGTTGACAAGGTCAAATTTGGTCGCGTACTTTAGACAAATCTGAACGGCCACTTTCCAGTTTCAAACGGTAGCCTGCGACCTTCTTCAAAAAAGGGCGACCCAGATCTCCAATTTCTCACCGATCAGATCGAGTCCATAGCGACAAGATCCCTCGAGCCCCAACCGATAGATCCATCTCCGCAAACCGGATGGCGGAATGCCCAACACCAACCAGCCGGTCTCTGCGAAGGTACGCCTACTCCTCGCAGTCTGAACACGATGCTAGAATTAATGGCAAACACCTGAATTAATGCTTTATTCCACCATTAAAATTTTTAGGTTTCAGACATTCTGCTGCCGCATCCTTCTCTCCCAAATTCTCTCTGTCTTGGCCCCCGTACAGAATCTAGTCCTGCCCATCTGATCTCTTGCGAAGCAACCGTAATCCCTTCGTAAGCCAAGACCTAGATTTGAACTCTTGGGCCGGCGCTTGAGCTGGCCTAATCCCCTGAACATTGGGTCTCTTGGTTCAAAGGGGTAGCTAGAGCTTACCAATCCCAATGGGAAACCACGAGAATAGCCGATGCCTTGCATTTGTCATTGTCTCCCTTGAGAAACATGAGAATCTTCTAAAACCATCGGCTACTTACAGTCCGACGCTGAATCTTTATGTTGGTCACGGCCCATGACACCAACTCTGTTAGTGGTGATGATTCGATGCGGATGTTACATCACCCTCCGCTTTTAAGTGACCAAAGTCCCCTACAAGCCGTCTTCCAAAAGATCGCATTTAACCGGGTGCCTACCTCCAACGCCATATGAAAACTAAAGGCCTGTCACGGAGAAAGAACACACGCTTTTCTCAACTTCGGCCGGAACATTTCATATTCTGGGCCCTTCCTTGCTCCAACCAAGAATTATCTCTTTTTGGCCTACGAGCTTGCCAAAGGCACTCAACTTGCATCGAAACTGTTCCTTGGAGAGGTCTATCGATATCTCCAGTTGATGTCTCAAACTATTCTCCGCATAGCGATCAAAACAGGAGGTCCTTGGTGGTTCATTCAGCTATGGGCTTAGCTGTATTTCCAAAACCACGTCCCAAACTTCCCCCTTTTGGCGAGTTGCACCTTTCCAGATGTCAAAGGGAAGCAGATCAGATGCACCAGCTATGGCCAGGCTTTGTATAGACTGCCAGGTAGTAAACTGATCCCTCAGGAACACTACAAGGAATCTGGCTATATATGACCCTCCATTTTTGTCACAAAATCGTCACAGTAGCCCGTTTATGACGATTTTATGACGATTTTGAGATCGTCGAAAGCTGGGCGTCGCAAATGAACTATAACAACGTTTTTGGTAAAATCGTCATAGCACTGCCTATGACGATATTGGATCGTCATAACGTCTATGGCGATCCAATATCACACGCCATCTAGCTTTGCCAAGTCGGATCCTCGTGGCCAATCCTACGTGGCAAAACTATGAAAATGAAATCGTCTTAAATCAAAATCAGCCCAATCCATTTCTATGGTCCATATGGGCTCAGCCCAATAATTTCAGCCATTTATGTACTACGTTTTTGATTATTATGGTCCATTTCTCTATTGGGCCTTAGCCTTCTTACACCCTTTTCTATTTTGGGCCTTGGCCTTTCTAAGGTCCATCTCTTTTTGGACTGGTCCTACCAATCAGATGGGTCCCAATTGTCAGACTATTCAAATAATTTGATCCCACATGTCAATTTTCGTTGTCCAACTGGTCCCACTTGCCATGTTTATTTACCAATAATTTGACAGTTGTTAAACAACATACAATTTAATCAGAATCGCAGGAATAGATGAAATTGTTCTAATAACATCGATAATCAAGTCTATTACAATATTTCGACGGTTCAAATCACGTATAAAAAATAATAACCCAGACCGACATGAGGCTGCAACTGAATCTAGCTCAAAATTTAAACCCCAACACACAACTAAGGAAGGCTGCATCCATCATCTACATCCAACATCATTCGATGCTAAGAAAAAGAGAATGTCCATCCAGCCGGACTCAACTCCAACCTCTAGGTTCTCCCACCATCTGCATCAGCACCTGCAAACATTGAGTCGGTAATGAAAAACAAGGGAACCTTCAATTTTGTAGAGAAACAGAATACATAAACAACTATGAATTACACATATCGATTAACTCCAGGAAGCTTGTGATATCATGGGGAAAAAAGACGCTTATACTAAGCTTAAGTATACATGTAAACATAAAAAGGTTGCTACCATCTACAGACATGAGGGTTTCATACTGCCTTAACTGTCATTTCCATCAATTGTGACTAGAATTCCATGTAATGTATTTCCATGGAATTTCCACCATTATGATACAGGATGCACTTCACAGATCATATAAACAATATTTCAATATTTGTTTTTACCTTGAAAGGGGAACACAACACGACACTAGCACATACACGTCCAGAAGATGAAGATACCACGAAATACATTACATGTCCGTAGAACAAAGAAGTCACCATGAGTCTGCAGAACAAAGACGTCACCTTCAGCAGTACTCAAGAAAAAACAATACAAAAATTAGTGTATTGACACACTTGCACAAAGTGACATTGAACAGGCAACAAGAAGAAGCAATCAAAAGCTCAAAGTGGCAAATTTATTATCCCTAGCGATTAGGATAGTAATATTTGAGCAGTTCAAGATAAGAGTAGCTAATAAAATCACATGCAACAACATTAATATTATTTTAGATCACCGTACATCCAATTGAAATATACCAATAGCTATACAACCAATAACAGTGATATGCAACTATTGACTGCTTATAGTTGCAAACTGTACATACTTTTTTACCTGTCAATTATAATATTGGTTTGTGGATTGAGCAAGTTATAATATCTACAGTTCTATCACAATAGAATGTAAAAAGACGAGACAAAATAGTAAAACAATAGTACAAGCGAACACATAGTTCTTACTTAGTTCTCAAACGAGTCAGGAGATAGGCAAATAGAAAATAGAAGTACATCATGCATAGTTCTATATTGAACATACGGAAATAGCAAGTAGCAGTACATCACACATAGTTCTATCTCAGACATATGGAAATAGCAAATAGCAGTACTCTTAGTCTCACAATGTCAAAAGACATGGCTAGGGAAATAGCAACCAGTAAACAACAGTACATCAAGCATACAGAAATTGGCAAATATATTATGGATGAATGCATCATTAATATTATGCATGGACCATACTCAAGTATGGGAGCGATCTTCTCCAACGAAGAGAAGCACAAAAAGTAAGCGTTTGGCATCGTGAAAAGAAATGCAACACCTCTTCCTATGGTAGTAATTGTATAGAATGGTATCGGTGTGAACTCAAGACCACACACCGGTGTGATGAGTTAACACACTGGTGTTTTAGTGCTACTGAATATGTGTTGACACCGGTGTTTCAGGTGTGCTAACGCAAGACATGGTGTTCTAATGAATATGTGTCCTACATTGCATCGGTGTTTGTGTAGAAAATATAGTAGTAATTGAATGGAACGTAGTTGTTTCAGTCACATGACACATCCTAATTAAGGGCATACCACTGAAAAAATAAATTTCTTAACAAACTTACAACCCAGACAAAATCTAGGAGCAGGAAAACAAATTACTGAAGTTTCTCTATTATCAAAGCTCAACATGAACAATGGAAAATTGGCTACAGGACACACCTCCACTTGAGCATATTCACTTGCATGAAAATGAGTTCATGTGGCTGCTACATATGCATTAGGCCAATATACATAGTACTGCTAATTTGGCTTTGATCTACCTATCAATCGCTGATCTAAAGTATCCATATACCTCCATATCCACCGCTAAACATCCATTACGAGTTAAGCGTTAGGCACAATCACACGATTTGGCGATACGGTCGAAGAGCTTGAGAGTAGACACCCTCCTTGTTGGCTAAGTAGACCACGCCGTCGATCGGAAGTTCTCGCCACCTCCGTACGCCACGTTCATCTGTCGCTGTCTTGAGATCTCTTGCATGATTCTGTTTCAATAGATGCAGCGGGATAGAGGAGGTTGAGAAAGAGGTGATGGGGCCTAAGAGAAGAGGGAGAGATGGATGGCGTCACCCAGAGCGGCGGTGCCCACATGCGGACTACGGGACGAGTTCGAGAAGATGGATCCGGCCGACGCGAGGCAGTGGGGCGGCCGTACTAGCCTTGGGAAGCGCATATGGGTAGTTGAACTGGGTAGATCGAGGGGCGAGGCGGGGCGACCTGGCGACAGAAGGAGATCCTGGTTCGTATCGAGGTTCGTATCTGTTACTAGGGAGGGGAGGTGGTACCGAGGGGAGGAGGGGCGCTGGTATCAGTAGAAGCCGGGGAAGGAGGAGATGGCGAGGGGATCGTATCAAGGTGGAGTACGCTGGGCTCGTGGGTGGGTGGGAGAGGAGAGGAGGGAGGCGGAGCCTGTGGGTGGGTCTGGTTGTGCGAGGGAGTGGGGATCTGCTGCGTGGTGGGCATCGGAGCGGAAGGAGGTGGGCATCAGCGCGAGGGATCTGCTACGAGGTGGTGGCGGCGGACGGTGGTAGAGGGGAGGATAGGGCCTAGGGTTTCTGCTGTGGATGTGGAGTGAGGTAGGAGGTTCTGGTGCAGGGAGTGGGGACTTTGTGATGCAGTGGGCACGGTGGGATGTGTGTTTCTTCACTGAGAGACTAAGATGTTGGATGAGCAGTGAACGGTTCAGATTAAATAAGAATGGACGATCTATGGGAGGTGATTTGCTGTGATTTGATTGGTTGTGGAAAAGTTTCCATTTTCTAAGTGCCAAAAAGAGGGCATAGGACAGTTATGGCCAGAATCACGACATAGTTTGTGATAATGTGGTCATATTATGCATCCATATGTATCATGGGAGGGAGAATAATGTTGTAGGAGAAAGTTTTCCTTTTCAGCATACGGAAAATCCATTTTCCATTTTCGGCATAAAAACAGGCGTTTGTGAAGCAACCACCAAATGACAGTTTTAGAATGGTACCACCACATTTTGTAAAAATATTAGACCACATTACATGGACAACGTCCCAACCGGGGTATCTCAAACCTTTCCGTACACCCCTGGCGAAAAAGACAAATTCCTGCCGAATCGGCAGGAAGTGGGTCCGGTTTGAACTACAGGTACATGATCCGATGCTCATGATTTTTGGTAAAAATCATTTTTAGACTCATAATATCATGTTTCTTCAGAGATAAAATGCAAGTTTAGCGAGGCTCGGCCTCTAGCTAAGAACCTTCATGCCCGCCGTTTTGACCATAGTTTGAAACGGGCATAAAAAAATAAAAAACGGTCCGATCAACGCAAATCCTTCGCGTGGTGTCTTATTATGTGACATAGTTGCAAGTAAAAATACCAAACTTGGTAAATTGAGTATGTCTCAAAAAACCCTTCACAAAATGACCTATCATGTTCGAGGTTTCGTGGCTTTGGTCAAATGACCAATGTTATGGCTAGAATCGGGCATAGTTTGTGATAATGTGCCCATATTGTGCACGCATATGTATCATGGCATGCGAACAATGTTGCAGGAGGAAGTTTTCCTTTTAACGACGAAAAATCCATTTTCCATTTTCCGCGCAAAAAACAGGCGTTTTGTGAAGCAACCACCAAATGAGTTTTAGAATGGTACCGCCACATTTTGTAAAATATTAGACCACATTACATGGACAACTTCCCAACCGTATCTCAAACCTTTCACACCTGGCGAAAATGACAAATTCTGCTTAATCGGGAGGAAGTGGGTCCGATTGAACTACGGTACATGATCCGATGCTCATGATTTTGGTAAAAATCATTTTAGACTCATAATATCATGTTTCTTCAGAGATAAAATGCAAGTTTAGAGGCTCGGCCTCTAGCTAAGAACCTTCATGCCCGCCGTTTGACCATAGTTTGAAACGGGCATAAAAAAATAAAAATGGTCCGATCAACGCAAATCCTTCATGGTGTCTTATTATGCGACATAGTTGCAAGGAAAAATACCAAACTTGGTAAATTGAGTATGTCTCAAAAACCCTTCACAAAATGACCTATCATGTTCGAGGTTTTGGCTTTTCGTCAAATGACCAATGTTATGGCTAGAATCAGGGCATAGTTTGTGATAATGTGCCCATATTGTGCACGCATGTATCATGGCATGCGAACAATGTTGCAGAGGAAGTTTCCTTTTCGACGCACGAAAATCCATTTTCCATTTTCCGGCAGCGCAAAAAGCAGGCGTTTTGTGAAGCAACCACCAAATGACAGTTTTAGAATGGTACCGCCATATTTTGTAAAAATATTAGACCACATTACATGGACAATGTACCAACCGGGGTATCTCAAACCTTTCCGTACACCCCTGGCGAAAATGACAAATTCCTGCTGAATCGGCAGGAAGTGGGTCCGGTTTGAACTACAGGTACATGATCCGATGCTCATGATTTTTGGTAAAATCATTTTAGACTCATAATATCATGTTTCTTGAGATCCAATGCAAGTTTAGCGAGGCTCGGCCTCTAGCTAAGAACCTTCATGCCCGTTTTGACCATAGTTGGAAACGGGCATAAAAAAATAAAAAACGGTCCGATCAACGCAAATCCTTCGCGTGGTGTCTTATTATGTGACATAGTTGCAAGTAAAAATACCAAACTTGGTAAATTGAGTATGTCTCAAAAAACCCTTCACAAAATGACCTATCATGTTCGAGGTTTCGTGGCTTTCGGGTCAAATGACCAATGTTATGGCTAGAATCAGGGCATAGTTTGTGATAATGTGTCCATATTGTGCACACATATGTATCATGGCATGCAGAACAATGTTGCAGGAGGAAGTTTTCCTTTTCGACGCACGAAAAATCCATTTTCCATTTTCCGAGCGCAAACAACGGGGCGTTTTGTGAAGCAACCACCAAATGACAGTTTTAGAATGGTACCACCACATTTTGTAAAACTATTAGACCACCTTACATAAACAATGTCTCAACCGGGGTATCTCAAACCTTTCCGTCCACCCCTGGCAAAAAAGACAAATTCCTGCTGAATCGGCAGGAAGTGGGTCTGGTTTGAACTATAGGTACATGATCCGATGCTCATGATTTTTGGAAAAAATCATTTTTAGACTCACAATATGATGTTTCATGAGAGATCCAATGCAAGTTTAGCGAGGCTCAGCCCCTAGCTAAGAACCTCCTTCCTCCCGTTTTGACCATAGTTGGAAACGGGCATAAAAAATTCAAAAACGGTCCGATCAATGCAAATCCTTCGCGTGGTCATAAGAATCATCCATTGCACTCATCCAAAATGTTGAATTCAAAACCCTAGTTTCAAAATCTTATTTTGAAATATCATATTTTCCTTTTTTTTCTAAGAAAATATGATATTATCCCTACTATGGACCAATATGGGATTAGTACATATACTATTTTTGAATAGTCAAAGTATTTATAATAAACATTCTAAGTTGATCTACTGAATTTTATAAAAATTTAGAGCCAAAAATGAATTCTTTTAGACTTCTTACGAAAAAGATACACAAGAGTTAATTAAGAAAACAGAAAAATGAAAAGAAGAAAAAAATCATATCGGACCAGCCTGGCCAGCCCGCTTGTAGTCCACCGCGAGGCAATTTCTAGCCGGCCCAGGCGAGGCCTTGTCTACTTCGTGGCTGAGCCAAATAACCAGGCGAGGCCAAGGTCCAATAGACAAATTTAGTATAATAAAGTACGAGAACATTGTTGAGACAACAAACAACTGTGGGCGTATTGGTTCCCAAAGGTTCCATATCAGATGATGGTCGGGTTCGACCCCGCATGGTACCTTGTTCGAATCTCCTCTCCACTTCTTTTTATTTATGTATTTACCAATACAGACACCTACTAAATAAAAGGTCAAGTGCAGATATAAATCACAACCTGTTATGTGTCCTGTTGATTAGTATCACCAACGATAGAGATTCTGAGGGTTACGGGTTCGAGTACCCAATCCCTAGTTTTTTTGCCATACGTGAGAAATAATTGACACGCAAGCGTAACACGTGATGTGGCTGCCACGTCATTTAAATATTAGATGAATTAAAAGTTATGGATATAAAAATCGTAATCCTTATAAATCAGGTCCTATGTTTTTGCGCGTTATGACGATTTCTTATAAGAGTTACGATTTTCTCGAAATCGTCATAATTTTGGGGGCTTTTAGCCTTTCTAAATGGCTTATGATAATTTTGTGTAAAATCGTCATAGATTTATGACGATTTCATCTAGGGTCACTAACAAAAGGTCATAAATCAACACATTTCTTGTAGTGGAAGCATCCAAGTGGTTCAGCACTTTCTTTCAAGGCCTGAACAATCCTATCTTCTTTCCTTACATGGAGGAATCGGAACATTTTGAAAATCCACTCCTTCAAAGCTAGACAATTTTGGAATGACACCAAAGACTCTTTTTCCACCGTGATCCGTCCCCTGTTTCCTTCCATTTGGCATGAGCACATCCAATGAATAATCAAGCACGGTATGAATTCTACCAAATGGTAGTGGCTCGGCAATTTGGCCTTGGACAAGTACCTCCCATTTCTTTCTCCACCATCTTACAGAGAGCGAGCCGACCGCCTCGATCCTCTCACCACCAAAGGTGTTATTCCTTCTTCGACGCCTAACCATCCCAATTCCTAACGACCTCACCTTCGCCTCATCAACCGATGGCTTTGAAGACGGTGGTCGATGTGGAAGACTCACGCCTTGGGAGAGCTCTAGGACCGTTTCTGAAACAAATTTCGATCTCGATTACGATATCCCCGTGGAGCAGTACCACTACTTGTAAATTTTCTTGATGCACCACAAATGATTCTTCTACTAACCCACTCTTTCCCTTTGCAAACAAGATGGCCCGAACCCACGCAGTGATGGCTCCCCTTCGAGTTCTTTCCGCCAGCCTCGTGGTTCTTTTCTGAAAACTCGCCACCTTTGAAAAAAGGTCATGATGCGAACCACCGATATCACCACAATCGGCTTCCAAGAACCAAGCAACTCCTAAGTCATTTGCCCCTCGAGTTCCAACTAAAACAAGAACGATGGTGAGGAAGGTAGCTGCAGAAGACCTTGAGGCCGGAGCCCTTCTCCGAGCTCGCATGTAGGCCGATCCATGCCTTGGTCGATCTTTCTCATTCTTCCATTCTTGCGACATGCTCGTGCTTACTAGCTCTCCTTCTCTTCCGTCAAGACACCTCCAATGAGGACACTCAAACCAATCGAGGAGAATTGGGCCCAACAGACTCGAGGACCATTACACCGAGCCAGCCTTTACCACCATCGGCTTCTAGAAAAGGTCGGTTCTCGAACCTCGCCCGAGCACCACGAGGCGGGCCACCGTGAGTCCCAAGAGGGCTCGCAAGGGACTGCAAACTTCTTCGTCGAGCCAGGAGGTTTCGAAAATCATCACCCTTCATGCTCTTGCCACTTGTTTCCTTTTATCTGCCGATTCATCATTATTTACATCGGCTAAACACCTTCCATGCAGACGACTGACGCTTCTAGTGGGAAAGCCGGGGCAGTGCCCATGCCTTTAGCCAAGCCGGATCTAGCAATCCCCGAAGGTGCATATGAAACGGCTACCACTTTGGCCAAGCCCCAAAGAACACACAGCCGATTGTCTCCATCCGCTATCCCTCGACCTTAGGAGAGGTACGTTAGCTTTTTTCGGCTCATCCTTGCATGTTGGACACATACTGACGCCTTTCCGGCTGCTAGGGTTGTGATATTTCAGGCTTGCTGACGTTCGACCCTGAATCCATCGAACCAACTCCCTCTGCCACCGATGAACCACGAGGCTGTTCCACCTCAATTCCAGCGTCTTAAAGCCATCTTGTCCTCCCGATCGAAGAGTTGATCGAGGGTTCGAGGAAGTGAAGAGCGTTCTTCTTTGAAATCAAAGACCAACCCCGAGTAGCATTGCAGGTGAAGCTTTGGCCAGTTGTAACTCTGTCTTTATCCGGGTCAAGGGTGAAGTTAGCTCGTGAGATGATCATTCTGCGCTGCGCCCAACTTCCACTGAAGGCCAATATCGCATGATGTCGCAGCTCAACAAGAAAAGGCGTCTCGATGCCAAACCGACACCTCACAAGATCGCCAAGCTCGCATCCTTGAAAAGGAGTTGGAAGATCTTGAAGAGAAGGTCCGGACTAAACAGCTCATTCGCGACAAGAAAGAATCCATCGCCCGCTCCCAAGACGAAGCGAAGCCTCAAAGCTCAATCAAGACCGATCTAGCAAATACGTGCCTGAACAAGCGATAGTGACGGGCAGGGACGAAGATGACGGCCGAGATCGCCGAGGTGGATCGTGTCCGTCTTGACGCCTCCACGCCTTGAGGCATTTCTTGAGCTCGTTTATGTAACCCGCACTGCTTGTAACAGTTTGAACCTCTAGATTCGATGTGCATCGGCTATATATTTTGTTTTTATTTGGCCGATTTCATGTATCGCCCCCACATTTCATCGTCCATCATCCCACATGCTTGGGAAATATTTCTTGAGATGTTGACCGCTGACCATCGAATTTTACGCCCATTTGCTCAAGCATGTACGCGTTCCCTCTTAAAACTTGATCGACCCTGTATGGCCCGTGCCAATTTGGAGACCATTTACCATATGCTGCATCCTTAGTCCCAAATGGCAATACAGCTTCCCATACCAGATCGCCAACGTGGAACTCTTTTGGTCTCACCTTCTTATTATATGCACGAGCTACCTTGGCCTTGTTCTCTTTGATTTTCTCGAGCGACCACGGCCTAAGCTCAGTTAAATCCTCAACACTGTCACTCATCAGGGTTGCATATTCTTCAGTTGTTAGATCGTTCTGAAAAGTGACACGTCTCGATTCAGCCGTAATTTCCCAGGGCAATACGGCTTCTTTTCCATAGACTAGATGGTATGGCGAGGTTTTTATCGCTCCATGGCATGACATGCGATAAGCCCATAAAGCCTCTGACAAAACCTCGTGCCAACGCCTGGGTGCTCATCGACTTTCCTCTTGATCAGCTTGATAAGGCTCTGGTTGGACGCTTCAGCTTGCCCATTTGCTTGGGCATAGTATGGAGATGATCTAATCTTAATCGTGTCCTCGCAGTAACTTTCTAAACTCGTGAGAAATGAAGACCGAACCTCCATCGGTCGTGATAGTTTGGGGAATCCCGAATCTATGGATGACATGTTCTTTCACAACATTGATAACATCCTTTGAGTTTACTGACTTCATCGGGACAGCCTCCACCCATTTAGTGAAATAATCGGTAATGGCCAAAATCCACATGTGGCCTTTGCTTGATGGAGGATTGATCTTGCCAATCATATCCATGCCCCAACCTCGGAATGGCCAAGGTTTGATGATGGGGTTCATTGCTGACGCGGGTACCATCTGAATTTTCCCAAATTTCTGACATGCTTGACACCCTTTGTAGTACTTGAAACAGTCCTCAAGCATGGTGGGCCAATAAAACCCTGATCGCCTGATCAACCATTTCATCTTGTGAGCCGATTGGTGAGTTCCACAGGCGCCTTCGTGTACCTCGTGTAGGAGCCGATTGGCCTCGGTTGGTCCCAGACATTTGAGCAGTAACCCCTCCAGAGTCCTGTAAAACATGTCGTCGCCAATAAGCACATACTTCATGGCCTTGTACCTTATCCGTTTAGGTGCCCCCCGAGCCGAATCCTTCAAGTAATTGAAGATATCGGCTCTCCAGTCGTTGGCCTCCAGGAACTGTACCTGAACATCAGTTCCTTCTGCTGCGTCTTTGTAGCCTGAAGCCATTTGTGCAAGATCATTTTCCTCGGTATTCTGCGCATGGATCCGTGAAGTTTATGTACCGAACTGTGCCATCAGTCACGGCATTGCAGCCATAATGGGAAGATCGACTCGCTCTCACACTTGTATTCCTCCGTGAGTTGGGAAATCACCAACTTGAGTCTCCAAAATCTCCACGCTTCGCCCGATGAGCAACTCCATCCCCTTGCGTATCGCCTCATACTCAGCGACGTTGTTGGTGCGAGGGGTAGATAACCTGATGGAGAAGGAAAATGTTGCCCCCGGGGCGACACGAGTAGTATGCTGATGCCGCAACCATCGTCACAAACCGATCCATCGAAAAACATAGCCCAAGCTCGTATGGACAGCGCTGTTATGTTAGTGTTGATCCTTTCAGCAATAAGGTCGGCCAATGCCTGACCCTTAACCGCTTTCGCAGGTTGATACCGGATGTCAAATTCCGATAACGCAAACATCCATTTGCCGAGTCGGCCTTTCAACATAGGAGCCGACAGCATGTGCTTTATGACATCTGATTTGCATATGATGATGATCTCTGCTGAGAGCAAGATGTGGCGCAGCTTGGTGCAGGTGAAAAACAGGCAGAGGCACAACTTATCGATCTCCGGATACCTTGTCTCGCATCCGAGATCCTTCGCTATGTAAAACACGACTCCTCTAGACCATCATAAACTTGCACCACCACCGAGGCGATGGACGCCACCATCTTGATAAGTAGATGTAGAACGTTTATCCTACGGCGGAACCAACATCTGGCGGCTTGTCGGATATTCTTTGATCTCGTCAAGGCTCGTTGTTGTTACGCCCCGGAATTCCTCGTCGATTTAATTTTCACCATCCCATGAACGGCTCTATTCTTCTGACAGATTGAGATGAATCTTCCGACGGTTGATCTTGCCGATGAGATCGCAGTTCTTTCTTCGTGGTAGGTGGCTTCATTGTTCGTGACCGCCTCGACTTTTCAGCCGATCTCAATTCCGTTCATGGACCAAGAAACCCAAGAAACTGGCCGTCATACCTCAAGGCACACTTCTTTGGATTCATCCAGTGGCGAATTTTCTTGTTTGGTCCAGACGCGTTGCGATCGTCCAAGTGTCCTTTCTTGAAGCGACTTGACCACCACGTCATCGATGTAAATTTCCACCAGCTTGCCGATCAGATCATGGAAAATGTAATTCATGGCTCTTTGGTACGTGGCGCCGGCATTCTTCAGTCCAAACGTCATGACTACATATTCAAACAACCCCACCGAACCTAGGACTCTGAATGCAGTCTTGTGTATGTCTTCTAGGGCCATAAAAATTTGGTTGTAACCGGCATTGCCATCCATGAAGCTCAAGATCTTATGACCAGCCGATGCGTTGATTAACGTCTCTGCTACCGGCATCGGATACTCATCCTTTGGAGTAGCTCTATTGAGATCCCGAAAATCTATGGCAACACGCCAATGCCATCCTTTTTCTATAGGTACGATACTAGAAATCCAAAGCATACCGCATGGCTCGATTAACTTGGTCACAACATTTTCTAACCTCTTTCTTGACTTCTTCCAAAATTTTGGCCTTCATCCGTGCTCGCTGGAATGGCGAAATCCTTTTTAAGCGGAGTCGATGCTCAATGATGCTCCTGTCTAACACAGCATCTCAGATAGTCCCAAAGCGGCCTGGATATTCTTTCAACAGCTATCATCGGACCCCGCAGACGGATCTAACTTCTTGGCGATAAATGTTGGTCGGCTTATCCCCAGGACCGATGTCGATCTCCTCTAGCTCATCAGCGGATGTAAACCCATACCCTAGCTTTCCGTCACCTGTTAAATCGATGCTAAACACAGGGCAAACAGTTGGTGAGGATAACAAAAATAATTTGGGCCGATTGCCTGAATCGGCCCCCTTTTGATTGCATTAGTCAAGGACGGTTTACACCTTATTTGTGCTTTACAATGGCAGGGAATCTCCCACGATCGCATGACCGCTTGCCGACATCGCTTTTATTTTTGTGGCGATCGCAGGATCGCCATGCCACGACGATCGTGGACTTTGCTACTCTGTCGCCGTGGATAAGACCAGCCTCACCCGTTTTTGTAGCTTCAATGCGCTCACAACCGTCTAGACCGATTCCAGATCGGCTCTTGGTCTTCGCTTCCGGATGTTCATGCCGGCTATGGAGATTTCGATCGAATCATCTCATGAATGACCTCCACTTCATCTCCGTCCCCATGTATAGGCACTGGTGCATCGTGGATGGAATGCAGCGAAGCGTGAATCAATCTCTCCTAGCAAGACAACAGAAGTGCTTTTGCTGTCCCTGACGAAGAATGACGTAGGGATGGTTTTTCCCACGCCGATCCACGTTGACGCCTTGCGTTTCAAGTTTGGCCGTTGAAGTCGCTTAACGTGACGTTGGTTTTGATCGATCTGCAGTGAGCGTCCCAAACGCCGTAGCATGGAATATGGCATTATATTGATCGCCGCTCGGTGTCCACCAACATCTTGTCGACAAACTGCCCATTGATGTAACCTCGTAGGTTGTGGCTTTCGGATGTTTGTAGCCCTTCTCACGTGGCTTCAAAGATAACCGGCCGTAGCCCAAACCGTAAGCTATCGTAGCTCGTTGGTTCTTGGAGCGCAGAACTCTGACGGAAGTATGAACACCATGTTTGTGCCAACCGATGTCTTTGAATCGGCTTTTACCGGTTTGGGGCGCCACTCTTTCCTTTTCGGGCGATCTTCCATTTCCAAGGTCTGCCGAATTTTAACGGCCAGATCGGGCCGTGCTTTCCTTAAAGCGTGGAGTATCGTGTGCTTCCTCCAAGTTACTGTGCAGCTGAACTCTACGCTTTTGGGTGTGTCCGAGTCCATCGACACCACCTTGGACGTGATACCGTCTTCTTCTTTGTCATCCATTGGCTCCTCAAGATCTTTTGCTCGAGCGGACTCCTGTACGCTCGAGGTGGAGAGGCCCTAGACGCTGAACACCGAACGCCCCTGTCCTCCTTCGCTGTCCACATTCCGGGCAGTTATCGATTGTAGGCAATCGGCTCATTCCGCATCCCAAAGAATACTTGAAGAAAGGACAATCCCAATGCTTGTCTCGCCTTCCTTTTCATTGGCGTTCCCTAGAGAGGTGCTCATATCCTTCATCGCTCTATCGCTACCCGGCGTCGGTCATCTTGACGCTCATACTTGTTAAGGAGATGCGTGGAGTGTGGCTTCCGATATCGCACGCCTCACACCTGTTCCTCGATTAAATACCGCTTTATCGTAGCTGGGCCGGTCGTGGACCAGCCTCCTCTCTTTCTTTGCCAGAGCGACCGCCTCCTTGCATGTGCCATGGTGGTACCGGATCCCATATTAACATCGAACGAGAAATCCGGTGGCCCTCGTGGAGTGACTGTTCTACCATGTTGACCTTGGAAATGGGTTTGTCTACTTTCATGGCGAACTGCCCAAGGATCGAGGCCTTGTTCTATCGCTGTTTGGATCTGGCGACGTAGCTCTTTGCAATCATTGGTGGTGTGGGTGAACGAGTGATGCCACTTGCAGTATGGTCTCCCGTTCATCTCCTGAGCCGTAGGGATTTTGTGGCCTTCGGGTAACTTTAGCTGCTTTTCTTTAAGCAGTAAATCGAATATCTGCTCAGCTTTGCTCACATCGAAGTC
This sequence comes from Avena longiglumis, assembly GCA_030063025.1. Taxonomy (NCBI): domain Eukaryota; kingdom Viridiplantae; phylum Streptophyta; class Magnoliopsida; order Poales; family Poaceae; genus Avena; species Avena longiglumis. Next base: position 27,961,092 of record CP125974.1, read on the forward strand.
GAACTCTTTTGCAGGCCCTTGCTGTTTCACCCATTTGCGGATCTGAGATCGCCCCGAGCCCATTCAGACGGCCACCTCCTGGTCTTGTGTAGGATCTTCTTCTTACATGTCGACCAGCCTATCGGACGTTTGAACTTGTCTTGGTACAACTCGAGGTGGCACTGTTCATACATCGTCGCTTCGGGCCATGTGCGCCAATGAGTTGTACTCTACTTGGAAAGCGATCCTTGATAGGTGCCGAGAGACCAACACGCCACGATTGCTTTTTCGATTAAACGAAAAGTAACATCGGTTCTTGATCTCCTGCGCTGGATGTACTCGATTTCTCCCGCTTTGCACGTGCCAGTCTGCAATGCCGACCTCAGCCTCTCGAATGATACCGAATGTGGAACTGCTTCCCCCACGGCGTGCGAGAATGTGTTGCTGTCAAAACCCACCGGCGGCGACGAGCAACACGAAGAGCCGAGGCTCCCAGAACTGGTGGGCCCTGGTCCCTCGGGCAACGGCCCGCAAAACTCCGACACGTCTGGCTTGGTTCAGGCGTGCCACTGACCTATACCTGGTCAGGAAGGTGATGGATTGCTTGATCAGTTTCGCATGGTAAACAAGTATCGTAAAATTCGAGCCATGACCGCTCCGGGTTTCCACTGAATCGGCTCCTGGAGCCGATTGTCCCATGGTTCTGCATTAGATCTACGATAAACATGGGGTTTTGCTTCATCAAATTTCGTTAAATCGATCTACGACAGTTTAACGTTTTCACCACGTAATTGGAGCGTCCTACACGTAATTGAGCCTGGTAGATTACAAAAGATAATGGAAAACTAACCCTAGAGAAGGCCTAACAACCGACGTAAAGTCAATTTTCGGAACAACTCCTCTCGAATTGGCAAACCCTACCCTCACGTACTACTGGATCGTTCAACCCGTTTGCAAGGCCTGACTACGTGGATATCAAACTAAACCTTGGAAAACAAGGCGTAACTATAACGGATCAAATCAACTGAAATAAATATGAAGCAAGATGCTACCCTTACACCCGGGAAAAGGTGCAAAGGCAGCGAGGTAACTAAAGGTAGCATAACTTAACAAATCATAGTGAAAAGTACCGATGCTAACAAAAACAAATCTATGATAATAGTATTACTCGCCATCAACAAGGCTTCAGTACGAGTAACACAAAATAACGCATAAGCAGATACTGCCTAGATCGCAAGATCATGACACTTACCCGAAAGAAACCCTGGAAACAAGGGGTGGCGATGCGCCGAGATTGTGTTTGTTGTGAACGTGATTGTCCTCCTTTTCTCAATAACCTTAGGTACATATTTATAGTCCGGAGACTTTCTATCTTTGGAATAACTCTACAACTCTATCTCTTACCTAAACCGAAACGGAACCTACTACAATATCTGAGATACGGGCAATTTAGCCCAAATCCACGCACAAGGCCGATTCAACAACACGTTGCATATATGTATATTCCAAGCCCATCTTGATTACGGCCCATCTCCTCCTTTGGCCAAAATATGGCGATAACAGCTGGCCGCAATGTTTGGGCCCCTGTAGAGTTGAGGATGATACGAGGATGTATGCAAATCGGTGGCAGATATTGTTGCGGAGGTGACGACGGTTCTTCTACAACGCCCCGACAAGATCGTTCTCAGATTGGTGTGACCCGAAGACCATCGGAGTCGCCACCGAAGAAAAGATGTCTGACATTATCTCTGTCATGGAACGCCAAGCTCTTCGTCATGGGATCTCAAGATCTTCCTCACGGAAACCCCACGATCTCCTTCTCAGAACCGGAGACCGATCCTGGCGAGACCGAACCGGAACCACATCGAACCCCAAGGTCGTCCGAACCCAGATGTGTGACCCCGATCCGAGCCCCTATTTTATAAATGCCATCTATATAATTTGTTGCATATTAAATTGTTCATACTTGCATACATTGTGTGGTTTGGAGGCATTATGCCGATTCACCTAAATTAAATATGGGGCCCATATGCGAGCAAATCTAGTCTTATATTGGTCGCATTTAAATTTGTGTAGCGAACCGGTGCTATCTTTTGCCATGTTAAGACAACAATTAAATTGCGGGGTAGTTAAATAACTTGAACCATCTGAATAATTGTCGGGACCCTGGTTCCGCTTAATGTGGCCTAGTTGCATCGCACATTTGCCATGTCATACATCATACATGCATCATGCCCGATCTTATGTCATCGTATTAAGTAGTGCATTCGGTGTTTATTCTAGTGTTTTGGTTCTTCGCGGATAAGGCCGTTGAGTTGATGCGAGCGTCGACCCGATCTTCGGATGAACCTTCGGCAATGTTTTCAGGCGAGCATCCCTTCCCCTTCTACCTATTTTTCTTTTATAGTATTTATTCCCTCCTGTTGATCTATTGCTATCTGTGTTGCGATGCTCTAGTTTTCGTACCCGTGATATCCCTCGTAGCCTTATATTGCCTTGGACACATCCTATTACCTGTGGTTTGATAGATAGTTGGACTTGCGGCGTCGTCGCTTGCTCAAGTCTTGTTGCGTGTCGTCAAGTACCACAGTTGTTGGAATCTTGCCGTATGTTTAAGGTTGGAGATGATCATGGATTTAATTATCGTTTACTTTAATTCTGTTTAATAACTAAAATTGAAGTAGGTAAAATGCGAGGCACGGTGGGTAATAGACAATATTTGGATTTAACGCTCACTTTGGTGTCCGTAGGACCCGAGTTCTTGACACTGTTAGAGATCGGTAGCTAACCACGAATTGGGGTGTATGGGCACCCCATCGATTTAGTACCGATTCCAAGCACTGTCTTGGGGGCCACAATTAGTTTGGGGCTTTATTACTATTATGTACTTATGCCATGCTTCTTGCTTTATTTAAATTGTGCAATCGCACTGTATTGTTTAGGTAAGCGGAGTGTTTTGTGTATCGACAAGCCAGAGTTTGGGTTCCCAGTCGTTACCATTGACGCAAACCGAGTCCATCTCGAGACCGGCCGACTTCGTTGCGGGTAGCTTAGTGGGGTGGCCCCGTGCTTGCTTTGGGTCAGGAAGCGTCGTGTCAAAACCCGTCGACATACCGTTGGGTGTATGTTTTGTGATCTTGTACCTACGATCCGACAACAAGGGTATAGGTGTGTGGAAACTTTGGTGCACCCTCGGTTTAAATCTTTTTAGAAGCCGTGTCCATGGTTATGGACGACTTGGAGCACAGTCTCGATCATAGACAACTATAACTAAAGTTCTCGCTATAATTTGACTTGTATCCGATATGACTAGTAATCAGCTTCACTACAACGGAATGGCTAAATAAATGAACCAACAACTGCTGGGTTTTGGGATATCTCATGCTTATTGTATCTGACTAGTAAGTGTTGCAACTTCAACGGAATGGTTAACTAAAATTGCCTTGCTTATTATATCGGGATGACTATCTATACCTGACTAGTAATTGCTTTAACGATAATCAGATAAATAAAACTGCCAACCGTGTGAGTTCCTCGGTTGACTTCCTCTTTGGTCTCGAGGGAAACACCGGGATGGGTATGTTTGGTGGTAGTATCGAGTTGGTTCGAATAGGTCTTTCTTACCCCTCTCGATAGCTAGTTGTATCGAGTCTCTATAGGTTGTTTAGTGCATGCTTTGCCGCTCGATCCACCATACCTATGTAGGCGAGGACGAATTCTAGCCTCGCCGTGTCTTGGCCTCAAGATCGGCTCTCTCTTTTTCTTTTGCCCTTTGTGGGCACCCTTTTGTTTAAGCAGGTTTTGAGATCGACGTCGTTAGCAGGGTTACCCTTGGCCTGGGCAGGGTTATGGACGCCATTGGTTATTCTTCAAGGCTCTTAGCCCCATTTGCATCTTGTCCGTAGCTGGACGCTCTATCGTTTTCAAGGTGATTTGGATCTTTGTTCTGTGTATCTGTATTCTTGACTCATGGAGTCGTGTTGTATATATACTTGTTCCGTGGGTTCCATCGTGGACTATTGTGTAATGGTATTACTTCGTTTTCCACCCGCACGAAAGTGCCTGGTGGGCACCTTTGAATCGTTTCTATGCGGGTTTGGCGGGAATCGCTGAAACTTGCATAGGGCCGATTCTCGAGGTGTTCTGAGTGGTATCGAGCTCGGCGATTCGATACCCCATAAGTCCAAATGTAGGATAACCTAGCTAACGGTAGTAGAGTGTCAAAACTATTTTGAAAAACGGTTGGATAGTTCGATTAGGTCTGATTTTACTCCTTACCCTTTGATGCTCTCCTCTCACCTCTGCGTGTTTTGAATCGCTCTCTTCTCTCTCCAGTCTAGGATTTCGTGGTTGGGTTCCATCGTACCTTGTGGTTTCGCTTCCTCCTTTGGTAACGGTGTTGCTACATCTATTCTTCATGCTATCCGAGGAATCCTTCATCCGTGGACTTCTCTTTGTTCCTTCTTGTGCCTTCCGTGCTTTTCGGCACGACATCATCTACGCCAGATCCGATGCAGAGTCTGCATCACTCCTTTGTTTCTGAACCTCGATTGTCGAGATCTTCAGTCTGATTCCGAGAATGGTTGCACGCTTTTCTACTGATTGTGCAGAGTAATAGTTTGGGTGCGTGATGGATTGGCCCCCATGCCGACTACTCACTCTATTCGCTTGTGTACATTGAAGTGGATGAGAATGCATCGGTTCTCCCTTTCTATCAGAGTTAGAGGTGGCTTTATTTGTTGATACCTCTACCTTCGACCTTTTGTTCCCGGAGTGTTCTCTCGACGATCACGGACAACGACCTCTTGTTAGTGGTGTCGCGAGGATCTACACGATGCGAGAAGATTCAGATCGCCGCCCTTCTTCCCGGTACCATGAGGCGGATCTCGAGGGCGAGATCCATTGTTAGTGGTGTCGAATTGTGGCGCCCCGCAAAAACCACTACTAGAAAATCGCGTTATTTTTGTGCATTGCATCATCATGACCACATGCTCATGTCATCATGCCACATTGCATTTGAGCATCGTCATCATCATGCATTTGTTTGTCTAAAACTATTTCCGAAAAACATATTTGGTTTTCTAAATACTCCCGTCTTTATTCAAATTAAAACCCGGGTCTCCGGATTATTTTGTTTCGTCTACCAACGGATTTCAAACGCCCCGTTTTAAATAATAAAATATTTACTTTATTTTTAGGGGCAGCCGTACTGGGCCGATCCGACCCAGTCGGCCACGTCCAGATAAAACCCTACCTAACCCAGAAACACCCAAACCTTTTCTACCAAAAACCCTACCCTATTTTCCTACCCAGCCTCCCTCCTCACTGCCAATCGGTGCACGCCACCTCACCTCTCATCCCTCCTCCCACCAATCGCCGCCTGCCACCTCACCCTAATCCCACCTGCCCCACAACCCTGACCCTCTCTCACCTCACCAAACCATCCCAGCAGCCGCCCTCCCCTCTCAACCGCGCTCTTCCCCGGGCCCCGCCACGCACGCGCGGCCAACCACCCTCCCGTGAGCCTGGCCCCACCACTCACGCGATCCCCAGTCCCCACCCGACCTGCTTCGATCCCTATCCTGCGACTCGGTCGCCTCCACCCACCCCGTCGCCATCCTCCTCCTGCGATTCCCCGCGCCATCCCCGTCCTCCCACGGAGCGCGCGTCCTCCTCCGTTCTCCCCGAAGCTCTGCCGTCAGCCGCCCGCTTCCTCGACCTCGTCGACCTCGCCAGTTCCACCGGCCGCCACCAAGCACCGCCCCCGCAAGCTCTTCTCCGCCGGCCGCCTCTCCCTCACCGGCACCCGGACCATCGTCCTCTGCAGCGCCCGTCCCCGCCGAGCTCGCCCACCTGCGCTGCCTATAGGATGCTGCCGCCCTGCGACCTCCTGCCGCCTCCGTGGTCATCATGGCCTCCCTCTTTGCCCTCCTCCCGGCCCCCGCTGCCTCCTCCGGCTGCGCTTCCGCCAACGCGTTTGTCGCCTCTGCCCCAACTGTGTTTCGCCGCGTCGCCCTCCTCATCCTCGACTCCGTCCTGTTCCACCTCGTCTGGTCGCCGCCTTGCCTGCCCTCTGGTCATCCCCGGCCACGCCAACCACGCTGCGTCCCTCCTCCCAGACGCCAAGTTCCTGCTGTCGTCTCCCTCCTGGATGCGTCGCGTTGTCGCCGTCCTCGTCCCGCCTCCCCGTCTGCATGCACCTCCGCTCGGGCATCCTCTGCTCGCAGCGCCTAGGCCCTCTAGTTTTCGATGTTTGCCGTGTTTGTGTTCGATGTGACACGCGACTAGTACCTGGTCAGAGACCATCCCGCTAAAGAGGCTCTCTCCCATCTGAAGTGAGAATTGTGTTTTGTTTTTGTGGATAAGTGTTGTTGAGGCTGGCCGCAATGTTTGGGCCCCTATAGAGTTGAGGATGATACGAGGATGTATGCAAATCGGTGGCAGATATTGTTGCGGAGGTGACGACGGTTCTTCTACAATGCCCCGACAAGATCGTTCTCAGATTGGTGTGACCCGAAGACCATCGGAGTCTCCACCGAAGAAAAGATGTCTGACATTATCTCTGTCATGGAACGCCAAGCTCTTCGTCATGGGATCTCAAGATCTTCCTCACGGAAACCCCACGATCTCCTTCTCGGAACCGGAGACCGATCCTGGCGAGACCGAACCGGAACCACATCGAACCCCAAGGTCGTCCGAACCCAGATGTGTGACCCCGATCCGAGAACCCTATTTTATAAAATGCCATCTATATAATTTGTTGCATATTAAATTGTTCATACTTGCATACATTGTGTGGTTTGGGGGCATTATGCCGATTCACCTAAATTAAATATGGGGCCCATATGCGGGCAAATCTAGTCTTATATTGGTCCCATTTAAATTTGTGTAGCGAACCGGTGCTATCTTTTGCCATGTTAAGACAACAATTAAATTGCGGGGTAGTTAAATAACTTGAACCATCTGAATAATTGCCGGGACCCTGGTTCCGCTTAATGTGGCCTAGTTGCATCGCACATTTGCCATGTCATACATCATACATGCATCATGCCCGATCTTATGTCATCGTATTAAGTAGTGCATTCGGTGTTTATTCTAGTGTTTTGGTTCTTCGCGGATAAGGCCGTTGAGTTGATGCGAGTGTCGACCCGATCTTCGGATGAACCTTTGGCAATGTTTTCAGGCGAGCATCCCTTCCCCTTCTACCTATTTTGCTTTTATAGTATTTATTCCCTCCTGTTGATCTATTGTTATCTGTGTTGCGATGCTCTAGTTTTCGTACCCGTGATATCCCTCGTAGCCTTATATTGCCTTGGACACATCCTATTACCTGTGGTTTGGTAGATAGTTAGACTTGCGCGTCGTAGTCGCTTGCTCAAGTGCGGTTGCGTGTCGTCAAGTACCACAGTTGTTGGAATATTGCCGTATGTTTAAGGTTGGAGATGATCATGGCTTTAATTATCGTTTACTTTAATTACTGTTTAATAACTAAAATTGAAGTAAGTAAAATGTAGAGGCACCGGTGGGTAATAGACAATATTGGATTTTAACCGCTCACTGGTGTCCCGTAGGACCCCGAGTTCTTGACACCTGTTCCGAGATCGAGCGCGCTAACCACATGTGGGGTGTATGGGCACCCCCATCGATTTAGTACCTGATTCCAAGTACTGTACTGAGGGCCACAATTAGTTTGGGGCTTTATTACTATTCTGTACTTATACCATGCTTTACTTCTTTATTTAAATTGTGCGAATTACTGCACCTGTACTGTTTAGGTAAGCGGAGTGTTTTCGCGGTATCGACAAGCCCGAGAGTTTCGGGTTCCCAGTCGTTTACAGCCATTGACGCAAACACTGAGTCCGTCTCGGAGACCGGCCGAATTCATTGAGGGTAGCTTAGTGGGGTGGCCCCCCGTGCTTGCTTTGGGTCTGGGAAACGTCGTGTCCGAAACCCCGTCGACATACCGTTGGGTGTATGTTTTGTGATCTTGTACCTACCTGATCCGACAACAAGGGTGTAGGTGCGTGTGGAAACTTTGGTGCACCCCTGCAGGGTTAAATCTTTTCGAGAAGCCGTGTCCGCGGTTATGGACGACTTGGAGCACAGGTCTCGATCATAGACAACTATAACTAAAGTTTACTGCTATAATTTGACTTGTATCCGATATGACTAGTAATCAGCTTCACTGCAACGGAATGTCTAAATAAATGAACCAACAACTGCTGGGTTTTGGGATATCTCATGCTTATTGTATCTGACTAGTAAGTGTTGCAACTACAACGGAATGGTTAACTAAAATTGCCCACTGCTTATTATATCAGGATGACTATCTATACCTGACTAGTAATTGCTGCAACGATAATCGTATAAATAAAGCTGCGAGGTGAGTTCCTCGATTGACTTCCTCTTTTGGTCTCGAGGGGAAACACCAGGATGGGTATGTTTGGTGGTAGTATCGTTGGTTCGAATAGGTCTTTCTTACCCTCTCGATAGCCGCTAGTTGTATCGAGTCTCTATAGGTTGTTTAGTGCATCTGCTGCCCGCCACCACCATACCTATGTAGGCGAGGGACCTGAATTATAGCCTCGCGTGTCTTGGCCTCGATCGACCGCTCTCTTTTTCTTTTGCCCTTTGTCGGCACCCCTTTGTTTAAGCAGGTTTTGAGATCGACGTCGTTAGCGGATTACCCTTCCCGCTTGGCGGGGGTTATGGACGCCATTGGTTATTCTTCAGGGCTCTTAGCCCCATTTGCATCTTGTCCGTAGCTGGACGCTCTATCGTTTTCAAGGTGATTTGGATCTTTGTTCTGTGTATCTGTATTCTTGACTCATGGAGTCGTGTTGTATATATACCTGTTCTATGGGTTCCATCGTGGACTATTGTGTAATGGTATTACTTCGTTTTCCACCCGCACGAAAGTGCCTGGTGGGCACCTTTGAATCGTTTCTATGCGGGTTTGGCGGGAATCGCTGAAACTTGCATAGGGCCGATTCTGAGGGTGTTACAATACATCTAGATTTTGCGTTCCAAGAAGCAATAGAAGGCAAGTCCTGAGTGGATAAGGCCAGTTACGTGTCAAGTTATAACTCGATACTTACAGTCCAGTTACGACCCTAGTTGCAACTCGATATCTTTACCACCATCACAAAAGCAGGTTTAGAAAATGGCCGGGGTTTGCGTGCCGAGAGGCAACAGAAGACAAGTCCTGAGTGGATAAGGTCAGTTACGTGTCAAGTTGCAACTCGATACTCAGAATCCAATTACGGCCCAAGTTGCAACTCTGTCTCTATAAAAAGCGGGGGTAAAAGCAGCCGGGGCTTGCGTGCCGAGAAGGAACACCCTATACTCACGGTCCAGTTGCGACCCTAGTTGCAACTCGATACCTATACCACCATCAAAAAAGAAGGTCTAAAAAACGGTCGGGGTTTGCGTGCCAAGAGGCAACAGAAGGCAAGTCCTGAGTGGATAAGTCTAGTTGTGTGTCAAGTTGCAACTCGATGCTCAGAATCCGGTTGTGACCCAAGTTGCAACTCTATCTCTATAAAAAGCGGCGGTAAAAACGGCCGGGGTTTGCGTGCCGAGAAGCAACAGAGGGCATGTCCTGAGTGGATAATGCCAGTTGCGTGTCAAGTTGCAACTCAATACTCATAGTCCAGTTGCGACCCTAGTTGCAACTCGATATCTATACCACGATCAAAAAAACAGGTCTAGAAAATGGCCAGGGTTTGCATGCCGAGAGGCAATAGAAGGCATGTCCTGAGAGGATAAGGCCAGTTTCCTGTAAAGTTGCAACTCGATACTCAGAATCCAGTTGCGACCTAAGTTGCAACTCTGTCTCTATAAAAAGCGGGGGTAAAAACGACCGTGGTTTGTGCGCCGAGAGGCAACAGAAGGCAAGTCATGAGTGGATAAGGCCAATTGCATGTCAAGATGCAACTCGATACTCAGAATCCAGTTGCGATCCAAGTTGCAACTCTGTCACTATAAAAAGCGGGGGTAAAAAATAGTCAGGGTTTGTGTGCCGAGAAGCAACAGAAGGCAAGTCCTGAGTGGATAAGGCCAGTTGCATATCAAGTTGCAATTCGATACTCATAGTCCTGTTGCGACCCTAGTTGCAACTCGATATCTATACCACCATCAAAAAAGCAGGTCTAGAAAACGGCCAGGGTTTGCGTGCCGAGAGGCAACAGAAGGTAATTCCTGAGTGGAAAAGGTCAGTTGCGTGTCAAGTTGCAACTCGATACTTAGAATCCAATTGCGACCCAAGTTGCAACTCTATCTCTATAAAAAGCGAGGGTAAAAATTGTCGGGGTTTTCGTGCCGAGAAGCAACACAAGACAAGTCATGAGTAGATAAGGACAGTTGCGTGTCAAGCTGCAACTCAATACTCAAAGTCCAGTTGTGACCCTAGTTGCAACTTGATATCTATACCACCATAAAGAAACAAGGTCTAGAAAACGGTTCGGGTTTGCGTGCCGAGAGGCAACAGAAGGCAAGTCATGAGTGGATAAGGCTAGTTGCGTGTCAATCTGCAACTCGATACTCAGAATCCAGTTGCGATTCAAGTTGCAACTCTGTCTCTATACAAAGCGATGGTAAAAACGGTCGGGGTTTGCGTGTCGACAAACAACAAAAGACAAGTCCTGAGTGGATAAAGCTAGTTCCGTGTCAAGTTGCAACTCAATACTCACAGTCCAGTTGTGACCCTAATTGTAACTCGATATCTATACCACCATCAAAAAAGCGGGTCTAGAAAACGGTCGGGGTTTGCGTGCCGAAAGGCAATAGAAGGCAAGTCCTGAGTGGATAGAGCCAGTTGCGTGTCAAGTCGCGACTCGATACTCAGAATCCAATTGTGATCTAAGTTGCAACTCTATCTCTATAATAAACGGAGTTAAAAACGATCAGGGTTTGCGTGCCGAGAAGCAACAGAAGACCAGTTACGTGTCAAGTTACAACTCGATACTCATGGTCCAGCTGCGACCCTAGTTGCAACTCGATATCATACCACCATAAAAAAGGTGTAAAATATAGTCGGGGTTTGCGTGTCAAGAAGCAAATCCTCCAAGAAACCTCTCTTAATAATAGTTGATAAGCCAAAAAAATCATGAATCGATAAATCATGAACCAAAATTAAAAATCCTGAACCAAAAAATTCCGAAAAAGTATTATTTTTCAAAAAAAATAATAAACATTTTAAAAAATTGTGTCCCTTAAAGACAAAAACAAAATAAAAAAGAAACAAAAATAAAACCGAAACAGAAAAATAAAAAGAAAATAGAAAAAAAGAAAAACAACAGCCCCCATCCCAACCTATAGCCCAACTACAAAATGGCCCAAAAAACAACCCACACAAAAAAGGGCCGAAGCAGTTCAACCCAGGCACACGGATCTGAATGTGCACGATCAAATCAGACGGTTGTGAAGTTGACTGTGCTGTAGCTCAGCTAGCAATTCCCTTTTTTTAGTCCTAAGTTTACATCTACTTGTTTTATGGCACGTACTAGGCAGGCGTTAAGTGCAGACGCTAGGTTCACATTCCCTGCCGTTACGCTCCGTTTCCAGTCGATCCCAGGAATTCATCTAGCGTACTATGCAGGCGTTAAGTGCAGACGTATATCTTATAGGCGCTCCACTTTTTCCGGAGGTAGCGAAATATTTTTCCTAACAGCAGATGCTATTCACGTGCTAGAAAACAAATCAGATTTAGCGCCTTGTTTACCGCCTAGCATTGGAGGATATAGCGCTCGATGGAATTTTCTTTTTCTTAAACATTATTTTAAATCACCTAAACGTCTAGCTAAGAGTCTAGCAATATACATGTCCTTAGTCACTGTTCTAGGAAAGCCAATATAGCGGCTGATTCTTTAGCTAGACATGCAGAGGGTCCCATATCGAATGTTTGGCATGAGGGATCCCCCGATTTCCTTAGACCTATTTTAGCTGATGATGTAATAATAACATTGTAAGAATTGTCTTCAGCTGTGTTTTATCTTCCTGAAAAGCCCCTTGAAACAACAAATCTGGTCGTGGTGACGACCATGGGCCAAAACAGGGGATGGCGTTGAGGACGTTGTCTGAGCTCGGCCTCGTGGAGGAGGCTGGCGACATAGAGTGTGGAGAGCGGCGTCTGCTCGGCGGTCTTGAGCACGACGGCATTCCAGCAGCCGAGCGCCGGGCCGACCTTCCAGCAAAATATGAGCGACAGGAACTTCCAGGGGTTTATCTGCCCGGCGACCCCGATGGGCTCGTGTAGCACCTGGTGGACGTGGTGCGGGCCGTCGGACGGCACGGTGAGGCCATTGATCTTGTCCGCCCACCCGATGTAGTATCACATGCACCGCGTCGCCACCCACACATCCCTACCCGCCGTCTTTTCCAGCGGCTTCCGGCCGCTGTCCCATGATTCTAGCACCGCGATCTCCTCCATGTGCTGCTCTCCATCAGGTCCGCAGCAGCACCCGGTACCGCTCTTACGCATGCACGCACCAAGACATGAGCTAATCATCGGGAACGTCTTTTCTAGAGAGAAATAATGTGCACATTGTTGACAGTGACGTGACCGCAACATTGTCTCAGCCTGGGGCGCGGCGAGCGCGAGGAGGGCCTCGTGGAAGCTTCCATGCACATTGTCGAAACGGAGGAATTCGTCGAGGAGCGGTGACAACGACATGGCGAGGCGCCGAAGCGGGCTCCTGCGCCTGCGGCTGCGGGTGGTGGAGCAGCTCCGAGAGCAACGTCAAGAGGCGCACAATCTATGAGGTGGCTGCAGAGACGGCCGGTGGACGTTAACTGTGTGGCAGCGCGCTGCAGATGGAGGTGTGGCCGTCGCTGATCACGAGGTGTAGCATGGCGACGTCGTCGTCGACCTGCAGCACGTGCGGGTGGAAGCGACACAGAAGGCTAGCGGGTGGACGCGGTACGCCCGCGGTGGCGAGCTTGCCGTTCGTGGTGGCTGCCGTCCTCTGGGTCAGGAACGAGACGGTGCGGCGGTACCGGCCATCGCGTATTATTTTTTGACAAGAAATTTTTGTATTTCATTACCCAGACAGCACAGCTGAATCACTGGCAATTAAATTAGAAACAAAGTCCGGGGCTTCATCAGCCCAACCAACACACTCCTCCTCGGCCTGAGAGCCAAATTTAGCTGGAGCATGAGCTATCTTATTGCAAGCCCGACGATAGAAATTAAAACTGAAAAACTCAAAGGAGGCGATACAAACGCTCCTGGCCTCCCGCAGCAGGACTCCAACTTTCAGACAGCTCATGGCTATCTGAATTCAAAACATTCATCAGCACTTGTGAGAGTCAGACTCGAAGATCACTCGGTTCAGGCCTAGTGCCGTAGAACCCTCCACAGAGGCGACACACGCCTGCGTCTCGGCCTCTAAAGCAGACCGCAGGTGTCTCAGTTTTCCTATGGCTACAACAACAAAGTCGCCATTGTGGTCTCTTGCAACGAAACCCTAATCTCCAGATCGACTCGGTTCCCATAAGGTTGCATCCATATTCACCTTCACCCGATCAACATCAGGTTGCTGCCAACTCGTATCAGCAACTTCAGCCTTCATGATACTCGAGTTAGTCCCATAAAAGAATACACACCAGCTTGCTCTTCTCACTTGGCAAAGCCAAAACTTCCTCCATCATGATACTCGAGTTAGGAAAAGAACAAAACTGTACCCGTGTATCCTCTAGCAAAAGTTCTCTCTACACTTGTTTCACCTTCTTACACCTCAGAAAAAGATGCCCCCATCCTCATCCACTCTGTAACACATTGGGCATATGGTATCGAGATCCACTCTTTTCCTCTTAATATTCATCCTAGTAGGCAAACTATTATGACACATCCGCCATAGAAATATTTGAATTTTGGCTGGCAAATTTAGACTCCACACTTTATTCCAAAAGGGCACTAGTAAAAAAAGAGGCTTCGGTTCGATCTAGAGTCTGACACTAATCCCGATTTATTACGGGCCGGGACTAGTATGAGCACTAGTCCCGGTTCGTACGTTTTTAGTGGCCAGGAGACCGAAAAACTCTAGTCCCGGGTCATTTCGGACCTTTAGTCCCGGGTCGTGATCCGGGACTAAAGGTGTCTGGCGTAACACACCCTTTAGTCCCGGCTGTATCATGGCCCGGGACTAAAGGGGTGACCCTTTATTCCCAGGTCGTGATACGGTCCTGGACTAAAGGGGTGCGACGCGGACAACTTAAAATTGCTATAACTTTTGCGTACGATGTCGAAAAAAAATTTATAACCTATCAAAATGTGTGGAAAAAAAATTTGAGTTTGATTTTAACAGCCTTATTTGGATTCCTCACATTTTTAGATTTTATAAGGACGGTATCCTTCCAAATGGGATAAGAGAATTCTTATTAATCTCTTTCTTCCAAGGATTTCATAATTGAACGTTGAACCCATTTTATATGATGGGAGTTGCCGGAGTATTAGGTGCGGCTCTTTCCCCTGATCCTGCTACGAAGAAACCCCACTACTCGTCGTATTTGGTTTGGTATTGCTACCGCACATGATTTCGAAAGTCATGATGAAGATTTTCGGCTAAACCATTGCTAACTCTTCGATCAAAAAAGCGTATTCGTAAAAATATTTGGAAGAAAAAAACTTATTTTTCCAGTATAATGAGAAGTAATACTATAAAATAAAAAAAGAACTCTATTTCAGAACTATGAGATAGAATATTCTGTTTTTTATTTACGGAAAGATAATGAGATGGCTCCCTGTGCTCTGATTGATTATTTGTATTATGATCTATCTAGGAGCAATACCAAAGTGTTTCAAAGGAGGATTACCTTGACTTAGGTTTGCCTCCGGCCTAAATTAAATCAACCTAAGTGAAATGGATAAAAAAACGCCCTTTTTTCTTTCTGAAAAGACAATATTTTTTTCATCCTTTTGCATTGAAATAACTACTTCATTTTCATTTATGAATTTCATAGTAATAGAAATCTATGTCCTACCGAGACAGAATTTAGAACTTGCTATCCTCTTGCCTATTAGACAAAAAATAGATTAGTGCCGGATGCGGGGAAAGGTTGGATTTTCGAGTCGACCTTTCTTTTTTTTAGAAATCCAAGCAAAGCCAGTGGTTTCTTGGTCACGACCAGCTAAAACGAATCTATCTATATAAAGAGGCAATCGTGTTAGGGAGCGGGTTTTTCTTTGGCCAAAAGGTACTTCGAACTTGGAACGAGCCAGTTGTTGTTTCATTGAATTTGCTTCATTAATAGGCTCACGATTCGCCGGGATTCCTTCCCTACACTCGAATAAAAAAGAAATCTATTCTAGGATATCCATTGAGTTCTCTTCGCACTCCTTTGGGAAAGAGTAGAATGAGGTTTTAAATTCTTGAATAAACCAATTCGAGAACAGTTGGATGCCGACAAAATCATCAAAGGTTGGTATTCTTTATTTCGATTCAACAATGTCCACAAAATTTGCGTTTGGAACATTAAATAGCTTGTATCCATAGAACATGAACTGACTAAAACTAAAGGATTCAAGAAAGGCAAAAGGGATTAGGATATTTTTGGGGGGTATAAGCTGTATAGTTAGAAATTATATCACGAAAATCTAGTCTGATTTAAAATAATCAAAAATTCCGAATAAGCATGTAGTTATTCGTTTTTCTTTATAGTTAGTAAAGGATTATTCTTTTTTTATAACAAAAAGAAAAGAAAAAATACAATTTAGTAATCAGGTAGAAAAATTTTGGGATTTATGGTTAAAGAAGAAAAGAAGAAAACAGGTTCATTGAATTTCAAGTATTTAGTTTCACCAATAAGATACGGAGACTTGCTTCACATTTGGAATTACACAAAAAAGGAAGAAGTATCAAAGCAAAATACCCAATAAGCATAAGCATTAGCTCTCCCTGAAAAGGAGGTGATACAGCCGCACCTTCCAGTACGGCTACCTTGTTACGACTTCACTCCAACAAGCCTAGCCTTAGGCATCCCCTCCTACGGTTAAGGGTCGTAAGTCATCGGTTCAATCGATGGAATACTTTTCTACTAAAATTCATTCACTTTTTTCTTTGTTTTTTAAACTTTCTCTATTTTTTATAGAATTTTATGACTTTGGATATTCACCAGATAAAAGTCAGAATATGGTTCTTATGGGCGGTTTAAGAAAATATATTCCAATTACAAGATCCGCTTTTTTATGGGGCTTTTTATTAATATTTTATTCCTTCTTTTATCTAGTTTCTTGTTCCGAGAAAAAACGGTTAAACCGAAACCCTTTTAGGAAAGAAAAAAATCCTGCCCGTCGCGCGGGCCTCCCAAAGGGAGGCCTGCTACGCCAAAAGCGAGAAAAACTCCATCCCTTTCCTTTTGACATCCCCATGCCGCCACACCACAGGGGGGGGACATGGGGACGTCAAAAAAGGTCGGACTACCTGCACCTGGACAGAAAGACCCTATGAAGCTTTACTGTTCGCTGGGATTGGCTTTGGGCCTTTCCTGCGCAGCTTAGGTGGAAGGCGAAGAAGACCCCCTTCCGGGGGGGCCCGAGCCATCAGTGAGATACCACTCTGGAAGAGCTCGGATTCTAACCTTGTGTCAGACCCGCGGGCCAAGGGACAGTCTCTCTCCTTTTTTTCTTTCTTTAGAGTTTTCTATATGCACAATTTCTCAATGTTTCGATGAGAATTTTATGGTATATTCATACCATAACATAAGAACAATAAGAACTCGAATTACCAAGCGCTGCAGCGCTGAAGTATGAGCCCCGTGGAAAAAAGGGCGTGGAAACAGATAGAAACTCTTGAATGCAAATTGAAAATGGTTGGAATCTTAAAGTGTGGTAGAAAGAACTACATATAGTTTTTTCTACGACACTTTAGAGTCTTTCTATTATATTATCGGGATTCTACATCTTGGAACCAGGCTAATTTTTCTTACATCTCCCCCCCAGGGGCCCTATCGTCTAGTGGTTCAGGACATCTCTCTTTCAAGGAGGCAGCGGGGATTCGACTTCCCCTGGGGGTAGGGAGTATTTTGAAAAACGGATCCAAATTTGACTGAAATGCACGATCTTCACAGGTATCACTTTTCACGGCGATGATTTTATTGAAAAAGATCGTGCTCGCGGTATCTTTTTCACCCAGGACTGGGTATCCATGCCAGGTGTTATACCGGTAGCTTCAGGTTTTTTTTATATTTATTATTCAATTTGTTAAAATCGAAAAATCTATAGTCAAAAAAAAAGAAGATCTAGAATATATATAGATGTGTGTGTCTATATTATCTAAATTCTCTAATCCTAGATGGAAAAATAAATAGAAAAAGAAATCTAAGAAGGTGGATCCTCCCTATCTATCAAGAGTAATGAACTAGGTGACCAGACCGTGCACATTCTTATTATGAGAAGGGGGTCATTCGAGCCTATGGAAATAGGATACTCTGTTTACATAGAAATTCCTACGTCCTTACATTCTATTTAGGATTAGGAATAGGTGTAATCAGACCTGCTTTTGACCGATTCGACATTAAAAGTATATTGATTCTTTCCCAATAAACGAAGACTTTTTTCTGTAAATACTGCGTATTTGATTCCATCCATAAATCGACTTTCCATCCTATGCAAAAAAAAATATTTTGTAAAAAAAAAAGAAGCCCCTATTTTATTTACTTTTTCTATCTAATTTGTTTAAAGATTTCATCGAAAACTTAAGAGCTTGCCAAACAAAGGCTAATAGAAAAAGAAGAAAAGATATATTCAATTTTACCATTTTCTAAAAAGAAAAAGAAGTTTAATTCAGTTTTAATTTCGATGTATTCTGTAATGTTTCGAGTGCTCGTTCGAGAACTACGATCTTTGGCTCTAGAACTGAATCATTTCCTTGTATCCGAGAAGAACTTCCAGGTTAATTTCTTTTATCTAGTTTCTTGTTCAGAAAAACGGTTAAACCGAAACCCTTTTAGGAAAGAAAAAAATCCATATACAAAAAGCTTTTTTGACGTCCCCATGTCCCCCCCTGTGGTGTGGCGGCATGGGGATGTCAAAAGGAAAGGGATGGAGTTTTTCTCGCTTTTGGCGTAGCAGGCCTCCCTTTCGGCTAACCTAGCCTCCTCCGTCCCTCCGTACCAACAAGGGGTTTCACTCCGATAATATAATAGAAAGACTCTAAAGTGTCGTAGAAAAAACGTGACTGCATATTTGCAATACAGGCGGGGGGATAAAAATTATAAATAATGGATTCCTCATATTTTTCTGATTCTTTTACATTTTTAAAATTTGAAAAGGGAAAAAAGTTATTTAATTTTTTCATTATTTAGCAAGTTTTTATTCCATATTTTGATTCCTCACATTTTTCTGATAATAATGAATATATTATTTGTCGAATTTTGATTTACAGATTTAAAGATATTATTTATTCCATATTAAATGAATAATGGCAAAAAATGAATGAAATATTATTTTATTTAGTTTTTTACTTTCATTATATTAAAATATTATTATTACTTATTTATTGTTATTTACTAAAATAGTTGTTTGTAGTTTCAATAAATAAAGATGTATGGCATATTGATATGGTTAATAGGATTGATATGATAGTGTTGACAACAAGGTACAAAAGGGCTTTGCGCAAAGACATCCGGATGGAACAAAGAAGTTAAGCGTGCTGAGGATGGAGTAGTGCTAGGATGGATGATCGAATGGGAAGTTTGACCACAAGTATAATTTGACCTAAGATTAAATATACTTAGTGCTAAATATGTTTCAAGTGAGAGGATTACGAGTCAAATAATTCAAAAGTTTAAAAATAAATAAAAAAAATCGAAAAAAAAATTAAAAAAAATCTTTAGTCTAGGGCCGTATTACGACCCGGGACTAAAGGTCCTTCATCCCCCTGGAGCAAAAAAACGGCCATGCGGTGCCCCTCTAGTCCCGGGTTGTAACAAACCGGGACTAAAAATAGGGGCCTTTAGTCCCGATTTCGCAGTCCCGGATGCAAAACCGGGACTAAAAGCCCTTGCAAACCGGAACTATATGCCTTTTTTCTACTAGTGGGGGTAACGCTCCGCAGGATCCACCGAGGTGGATGCATCTCTGGACCGCATATGATCATGGATGCTAACCCCAAGCTTGTAGCAGGAGTTGACCTAGAACACTCCATTTTTTATCAAGATGCCACTCGACCGTATCACACATCCCTGGACAAATCGGAATGGCCAAGATTTCTTTAACATCGGAAGGGTTGAACAGGTTCCTGATTGTATCCTCATCCCAGTGGCCCATAGTCTGATCAATAAGATCAGTTCCATATCAAGCTCATCTGGCGTGCTTACTTTCCTTTATGTCCCTTGGAATCCATGGATCGGAGAACGCGTCAATATCTTCTCCTGACCCCACCCTCCAAAATATTCCTCCTTAAACAGCTCCACTCCCCTCAAAATACTACGCCAAGTATATGAAATGACAGGTTTTGGTATTGCACGAAGGATGGATGTCTTTGGAAAATACATAGCCTTCAGTACCACACCACACAAAGAATCTACGTTCTGTAATAACCTCCATCCCTGCCTTGCAAGCATAGCCAGGTTAAAAATATGTAGATCCCGAAAGCCCATCCCCCCATCTTGTTTGGATCTAGTAATTTTCTCCCATCCAATCCAATGACACATGTTCTACTCATCTTGCTGACTCCACCAATATCTACAAATCATCGCACTAATCTCCTTACACAAGCTCTTTGTTAGATCAAAACATGACATGGTATAAGTGGGGATTGCTTGTGCAATAGCCTTGATCAGTGTCTCCTTCCCTACCTTAAATAACAGCCTCTCCTTCCACCCCTGAATGGGCTACCATCTTCTCTCCTTCAAATATTAGAATTCCTTTGATTTAGAAGTACCCAAATGCACGGGTAATCCAAGGTATCTCTCATTCTGACACTCCCGAGGAATTCCCAAGACCCCCAAAACCGCTTGCTTGGTCCTTGTCGTCGTTCCCTTACTGAACATAGCAAACGACTTGTGTTTGTTTATCATCTGACCAGACTGGACCTCGTACAAGGCTAGGATTTGTTGTAGATTTTTCGCGCTCTCCACATTAGCCCGCATAACGATAAGGGAATCGTCCGGAAAAACAAATAATTGATCCTCGGTGCATTCGGACTCAACTGAATCCCTACCAGTGAGCCATCCACCTTTGTTGCCCTGAGTAATAATGAAAAGCCCTCCACACAAAAAATAAACAGATATGACGATAAAGGGTCCCTATGCCGCAGCCCATGTTCCGGAGTGAAAGGATCCATGAGCTCCCCATTAGCCTTGACCCGATAATACATGGTCCTAACACACTCCATCACAAGTTGTATCAAGCAGTAGTAAAACTCATCTTCTCCATAATGCAGCAAAGGAAAGTCCACTCAACACGGTCATACGCTTTGCTCATATCCAACTTCACTGCCACCAAACCGTCTCTCCCCCCCCACTACAGGAGAAGCTCGGTACGCCGAGGGCATATTGCCGTCGGCGTAGCCAGGAAAACCCTCGGCGTACGCTACGCCGACGGCTGCCCTCGGCGTATCGTCCTCGGCGGACCTCTCCCTCGGCGGAGCAGGCGCGGCCGTCGGCGTAGGACAAGACCGTCGGCGTGGCTGCCCAGCGACGCCTGACGGCCGTCGGCGTATAGACCGTCGCAAGCGTCGACCAAGCGCCACGGCCAGTTAACGGGCGTCGGCTATGCCGGCAACCTCGGCGTGGGCCTGCCACGTGGAGGCAGCGCAGCGGCCTGGCGCAGATGCTACGCGACGGCCTCCCCTCGTCGCCGCCACGTGGAGGCAGCGCGGCGCAGGCGCTACGCCGACGGCCTCGGCGTCGCCTGCCACGTGGAGGCAGCGCGGCGGCTTTGGCGCGATGCTACGCCGACGGCCTCCCCCTCGGCGTACGCCTGCCACGTGGAGGCAGCGCAGCGGCCTGGCAGCAGCGGGCTGGCCCTACGCCGAGGGCCTTGCCGTCGGCGTAGCCTTGACCATTTGGTCACGCTTACCTCCTACGCCGAGGGCAAGGCCGTCGGCGTATCAAATGCACAGTTTTTTTTTGAATTTTATTGCAGCAGCAGCACTCACAGCAGCCATACATCATCATCCATACATCCATACATCCATACATCATCCATACATCATCCATGCATCCATGCAATATATATTCCACACCAATTGAAACAAGATCACATATGCCATACGTGTATCAACATCAGTCATACAAGATCATCCATACATTATTCATACAAGATCATCGACATCATCACACATGCCTACAACTCTGGAGGAGAGGGGGTGTACCCGAGATCTCCCCTGGTGAAAAGTGGCGACCTCTGCCGAGGGTTGCGCCCAGAGAAGCAGCAGAAGAGCCACCTGGCGAGGGAGTAGGAGAAGTGTGAAGCTCGGGAGAACCACCTGCAGAATGGCCAGGAGATGGACCATCGTCATGAAGCGGTGTGATCTGACGCCCATCCGGCGAGGCGTGGCCAAAGTGCCGGTTCCCAGAAGCTCCCGTTCCCTACATGTTGCCTACATGTTAGCAACTTGCGAGGCAAAGTAAAGCGATAACCAGTGGGTTCGCAAAGAACTTACCGGTGTCGATGCGTAGTAGGTCCTAGCGAAGCTTTCCTTCGATTGCCAAAATGGCATCGGACCTGGCATGGGAGGCACGGGCCCTAAATCTCTATTCTGGCCAGATTGAATATTCATCATCATGGCCTGCAAGATAGTTTAGAAGTCAGGCCGTAGTACAACAAACGGGGGGAAGTGGGACTTGTATCTTTTGCAAAAAATAAAGGTTCGGACTTACATTTACGTATTGCATGTAGATCGCAGTCGCCTCCTGATGCTGCCGAAAGGCCACCTGATATTCCTCATAAGCGGCCAGAGGCGCGTCTAACTCAAACAATTTCAAATACAAGGAATCTCACGGTTAGCCATGCAGGAACAAAAGTCATAAAGATGATGAAAACGAGAAAAACTTACATCCTCGGCGGAGCGACGAGGCTGGCCACGAGGCGGGATAGGGGGCCGTCGGCGGGGTAGGTAGCCTTGAGACGGCTGAAGCTCGTGCTGAGGGTAGGCTTGACCTTCTTATTCAGAATCTTGAGGCGTCCATGCTGCAATCCGTGCCCCGACAGGACCAACGACTCCTCGTCGATCTTCGCGTGAATGGGGCCATCCACATGGGGGTGACGAGCCTTCACCATCGTGCTGTAGTTCCCCAAGTCGCTCGGGCGGTCAAGTACACGGGCAACGAGGGTTGAGGCTCGGTAATTGGGCTTCTTTAGCGCATCATCTCATAGACGGCGACGTCATGAATCACCTCCCGGTTGTGCCTCGCCACCAGACGCGAAAAGAAAATATTATGCATATGAAGTACAAACATAAGCGAAATGCAGGTCGCTCCATGTATACGTACCACCTTCCCTTGAAGCGGTCAAAGTTGCGGTTTCCAGCAGGCGTTCCACCATCGCCTCGGTTATCCGCTCCGCTCGACAAGGCTGCAAACTCGTCTTCTCGAGCCACCTCGTCTAACCAGCTCCTCCCATGCGAGTCGATGCGCTCGCCCAATCGGGATAACCTGAAAATGCAATACTCAACTCCAAAATGCAATGGCAACTTAGAAGCAATGTAGAATCTCATTGACATTTTACTCACCGACATGTACTCTCAAGGCCATCGAGTACTCAGGATTAGGGTTCCTACCGACAATGTCTTCCTTCCGACCCTCACGCCTGTCAGCCCGTATGGCTAGCGGCGTGACCTTCCGGTTGTACCACACCGGGGTCAACTTCACACAAGCCCCAAGCAAAGTCCTCTGCGCCTTCTCCCGTCCTCCTCGGCCACACGGTAAAAGCACTTCAATCATGCATAAGAGTCATGAGTTAGCACGGTGGGGTCATCAAGTATGAACATAACTCGAGAAATATGCCTTACCCAAAACTTGGTGATGACAAGATCAGCTATCGGAAAGCCCGGACACGGGTAGTCCGTAGTCCGCCCAAGTAGTAGCTAGCTTCTGTCACCCTCGGGGTAATGTGATAGCCCGCCGAACTTCCTAATCGAGCTCCAACGAGGCTGTTAGGAAGGCGAGCCTTGGTCCTGAGGAAATGTCCAATTGCTGCACAAAATAAACATTAGTACACAATAATTATTTATGACCAACATGAAATAAAATGTTTTAAATTGCCAAATTAGTAAACTTACTCAAGGCCATCTGGAATAATAAGGGCTTTCGCCTCCTGAGTCCTAGGCTCAAACTTCTCGTCAGGGACTCTCGATTCCCCACGATTCCGCAATTTCTTCGGCCCCACCAACTCGTGGCTAGTGTCCGCCTCCGTATCGGTCCCCGCCTCCCTCTCGGTCCTCGCCTCCCTCTCGACCGCCTCCTCTCGACTCTGCCTCGGCCCCGAAGGCTGCTCTGTCAGGAACAACTCAGGAGCCACGCCGCCAGAAGCAGAGGGTGGTGGGTCAAAGTCCACGCCTCCTCCCGTGGCACCTCGTCCTCGTCCTCCTCGACCTCGGCCTCGACCCCGTCCTCCGCCAGCAGGAGCAAGATCGGGGTAACGCGGATTGGGATTTGGCTGTCTCCCACTCCGTGTAGCACTTTTCTTGCGCTGCTTCAGCGCATTAAGCAAGGACGAACTGGTTGCCTTGCCGCTGCTCATATTGTTCAATCACCTGCATTAAGTAAGAGAAAACAGTTAAGCACAAAGACACCGAAATCCTGTCTCGAATCGAGGTAGAGCCAGGGAGAACCAAACCCAACTACGAATCCGCCGACTGCCCGATAAAAGCCATAAGCGTTACGGTCCAAAATATGCGAGACCACTAATGCATATTAAGTCGCGTAACGCTTACGGTCGGGATGACGCCTAGGTGACGCGACAGACTTGGTGATCTAGACACAAAAATAAAACCTAGGTACAAGAGAGGCGAACAGATTCTCACCCTCGAAGCGTGATCAAATCGTAGAAGATGATCCGGGACCAGTCGTCGAAACACTCCCCACGCTCACCCTCCGGTAACTATAAACAACATACAATATACAACATATATTTATCAAATTTCATCTATTTTACTAAACATGAACTATTGTACATAAGAAAAACTACATACAAACTATAAACTACTACTACAACCTACTACTAGATACTACAACCTACTACTAGATACCACAACCTACTACTGCAAATTTCATCTATTTCATCTAGATACTACAACCTACTACTACAAACTACTAGTACATAAGAAAAACTACATACTACAGACTATAAACTACTACTACAAACTAACCACAATCTACAATTAGTACAAACTTTTAGTTAGCTATCTAAGCATAGGAACTCCTTAATAATTTTGTACCTATTCTATTTCTATTCTATTTTCTACCTATTCTATTTCTACAGGAAGTTACAGGAGGTACCTGCGGGGACGACGAGCGGTGGGCCTTTGGGCACGGGAGGCAGGAGGCAGACGATGGCGCTCAACAAGGAGGGGGTGGCGACTATGGGGGAGGGAAGGGGGCGGTGGCACTCAGCGGCGGGGGAGGGAGGGAGGGGGATGGCGGCTACGGGGGGAGGGAAGGGGCGGTGGAGGCGATAATGGGGGAGGGAGGGCTGGGCGGCTGTGGGAGGCACGGAGGCGGGTGGTGGCCGGTGGCGGTGGGGAGGCACGGGAGGCTGCGGTGGGGAGGCAGGGAGGCGGCAGTGGTGGCGGCGGTGGGAGGCAAGGGAGGAGGCTGGTGGAGGCGGTGGGAGGCACGGAGGCGGTGGCTCATGTGGAGGGAGGGGGGTGGCGCCGGTGGAGGCTCGGGGGAGGGAGGAGGCGGTGGAGGCTCGGGGGAGGGAGGAGGCGGGGGAGGCTCGGGGGGGGGAGGGCATGGAATTGGGAGGCTGGCAAGTGAACTGGGGAGAAGCTGGGCGGGGTCGGCCTGAGCAAAGCGTGCAGAGGAGGTTGGTGAGGAGGAGGGCTCGGTGAACGCAGGCCCTAGTAGGATAGGGCTACGCCGACCAGCATGCATGCCGAGGGCAGCCGTCAGAGGCTTGGGTTTTTTTTTGTAGCCGGTTTTTTTTTTGAAAGAAGGGATTTTTTGTTTAATATCAAATTTTACAAGATACTTTATTTAGTGTCTACTATTATAGAAGAAACTATATATTATTAATATATAATTCTTTTATTTTGTCTTGTGCTCGTTTTCCAAGCAAACCCTAGATGTGGGCTACCCTATAACCCTAGACGGGCCCGGAACCTTCGCCTCTAGGTTAGAGCGCATGCATGCGAGGGGGGACACATGCAAGAACCTATATATACCAACCTCTAACCACACCCACACACACACATATGCTAGGGGCACATGCAAGTTTTCATCTCATTCCAATGTTCTCGTGGTCTTCCTCCGGCGAAACCCTGATCTGTGCACACTCAGATCGTCTACCCCTAGACGTTCCTCTGACAGGGGTAGCCCGGCGTAGCTCTCTCTTGTTTTGTGTTTGTTTAGGTCATAGGGTGATGTAAAACCATGTTGGTTCACAAGTTGGTGCACTATCCTACCCGGTTTCACCTCGACGGGGAGATTCCCCCTTATACGGGTCCGGAACCTTCGCCTCTAGGTTAGAGCGCATGCATGCGACGGGTACACATGCACCTATATACCAACCTCTAACCACACCCACACACACATATGCTAGGGGCACATGCAAGTTTTCATCTCATTCATGTTCTCGTGGTCTTCTCCCGTGAAACCCCGATCTACATGCACTCGGATGCCTACCCCCTAGACGCCCTCGACAGGTAGCCCGTAGCTCTCTCTTGTTTTGTGTTTGTTTAGGTCATAGGGTGATGTCAAACCATGTTGGCTCACAAGTTGGGGCACTATCCTACCCGGTTTCACCTAGACGGGAGATTCCACCTCATACGGCCCTAACCTTCGCCTCTAGGTTAGAGCGCATGCATGCGACGGGGACACATGCAAGCACCTATATACCAACCTCTAACCACACCCACACACACACATATGCTAGGGGCACATGCAAGTTTTCATCTCATTCGATGTTCTCGTGGTCTTCCTCCCGTGAAACCCCGATCTCTGCACACTCGGATCGTACCCCCTAGACGTTCCTCGACAGGTAGCCATGTAGCTCTCTCTTGTTTTGTGTTTGTTTAGGTCATAGGGTGATGTCAAACCATGTTGGCTCACAAGTTGGGGCACTATCCTACCGGTTTCACCTAGACGGGAGATTCCACCTCATACGGGCCTAACCTTCGCCTCTAGGTTAGAGCGCATGCATGCGAGGGGGGACACATGCAAGAACCTATATATACCAACCTCTAACCACACCCACACACACACACATATGCTAGGGGCACATGCAAGTTTTCATCTCATTCCGATGTTCTCGTGGTCTTCCCGTGAAACCCCGATCTCTGCACACTCGGATCGCTCACCCCCTAGACGCTCCTCCGACAGGGTAGCCCGACGTAGCTCTCTCTTGTTTTGTGTTTGTTTAGGTCATAGGGTGATGTCAAACCATGTTGGCTCACAAGTTGGGGCACTATCCTACCCGGTTTCACCTAGACGGGAGATTCCACCTCATACGGGCCCTAACCTTCGCCTCTAGGTTAGAGCGCATGCATGACGGGGACACATGCAAGCACCTATATACCAACCTCTAACCACACCACACACACACATATGCTAGGGGCACATGCAAGTTTTCATCTCATTCCGATGTTCTCGTGGTCTTCCTCCCGAAACCACGATCTCTGCACACTCGGATCGCTCACCCCCTAGACGTTCCGACAGGTAGCCCGCGTAGCTCTCTCTTGTTTTGTGTTTGTTTAGGTCATAGGGTGATGTCAAACCATGTTGGCTCACAAGTTGGGGCACTATCCTACCCGGTTTCACCTCGACGGGAGATTCCACCTCAAACGGCCCTAACCTTCGCCTCTAGGTTAGAGCGCATGCATGCGAGGGGACACATGCAAGCACCTATATATACCAACCTCTAACCACACCCACACACACACATATGCTAGGGGCACATGCAAGTTTTCATCTCATTCCGATGTTCTCGTGGTCTTCCTCCCATGAAACCACGATCTCTGTGCACACTCGGATCGTCACCCCTAGACGTTCCTCCGACAGGTAGCCCGCGTAGCTCTCTCTTGTTTTGTGTTGTTTAGGTCATAGGGTGATGTCAAACCATGTTGGCTCACAAGTTGGGGCACTATCCTACCCTTTCACCTCGACGGGAGATTCCACCCTCATACGGCCCTAACCTTCATTTAGGTTAGGCGCATGCATGCGAGGGGACACATGCAAGCACCTATATATACCAACCTCTAACCACACCCACACACACACATATGCTAGGGGCACATGCAAGTTTTCATCTCATTCCGATGTTCTCGTGGTCTTCCTTCATGAAACCACGATCTCTGTGCACACTGGATCGCCTACCCCTAGACGTTCCTCGACAGGTAGCCCCAGTAGCTCTCTCTTGTTTTGTGTTTGTTTAGGTCATAGGGTGATGTCAAACCATGTTGGCTCACAAGTTGGGGCACTATCCTACCCGGTTTCACCTCGACGGGAGATTCCACCTCATACGGGCCCTAACCGCCTCTAGGTTAGAGCGCATGCATGAGGGGACACATGCAAGCACCTATATATACCAACCTCTAACCACACCCACACACACACATATGCTAGGGGCACATGCAAGTTTTCATCTCATTCCGATGTTCTCGTGGTCTTCCTCCCAAACCTCGATCTCTGTGCACACTCGGATCGCCTACCCCCTAGACGTTCCTCCGACAGGTAGCCTGTAGCTCTCTCTTGTTTTGTGTTTGTTTAGGTCATAGGGTGGTGTCAAACCATGTTGGCTCACAAGTTGGGGCACTATCCTACCCGGTTTCACCTAGACGGGAGATTCCACCTCATACGGGCCCGAACCTTCGCCTCTAGGTTAGAGCGCATGCATGCGAGGGGACACATGCAAGCACCTATATATACCAACCTCTAACCACACCCACACACACACATATGCTAGGGGCACATGCAAGTTTTCATCTCATTCCGATGTTCTCGTGGTCTTCCTCCCATGAAACCACGATCTCTGGCACACTGGATCGTCTACCCCTAGACGTTCCTCCGACAGGTAGCCCGCGTAGCTCTCTCTTGTTTTGTGTTTGTTTAGGTCATAGGGTGATGTCAAACCATGTTGGCTCACAAGTTGGGGCACTATCCTACCCGGTTTCACCTAGACGGGAGATTCCACCTCACGGCCCCGAACCTTCGCCTAGGTTAGAGCGCATGCATGCGAGGGGACACATGCAAGAACCTATATATACCAACCTCTAACCACACCCACACACACATATGCTAGGGGCACATGCAAGTTTTCATCTCATTCCGATGTTCTCGTGGTCTTCCTCCCATGAAACCTCGATCTCTATGCACACTCGGATCGCCTACCCCTAGACGTTCCTCCGACAGGTAGCCCGGCGTAGCTCTCTCTTGTTTTGTGTTTGTTTAGGTCATAGGGTGATGTCAAACCATGTTGGCTCACAAGTTGGGGCACTATCCTACCGGTTTCACCTAGACGGGAGATTCCACCCTCATCTGGGCCCGAACCTTCGCCTCTAGGTTAGAGCGCATGCATGCGAGGGGACACATGCAAGAACCTACATATACCAACCTCTAACCACACCCACACACACATATGCTAGGGGCACATGCAAGTTTTCATCTCATTCCGATGTTCTCGTGGTCTTCCTCGTGAAACCTCGATCTCTGTGCACACTCGGATCGTCTACCCCCTAGACGTTCCTCGGCGAGGTAGCCAGCGTAGCTCTCTCTTGTTTTGTGTTTGTTTAGGTCATAGGGTGATGTCAAACCATGTTGGCTCACAAGTTGGGGCACTATCCTACCGGTTTCATCTCGGGAGATTCCACCCTCATGGGCCGGAACCTTCGCCTCTAGGTTAGAGCGCATGCATGCGAGGGGACACATGCAAGCACCTATATATACCAACCTCTAACCACACCCACACACACACATATGCTAGGGGCACATGCAAGTTTTCATCTCATTCCGATGTTCTCGTGGTCTTCCTCCGTGAAACCACGATCTCTGTGCACACTCGGATCGTCTACCCCTAGGCGTTCCTCGGAGGGGTAGCCCGCGTAGCTCTCTCTTGTTTTGTGTTTGTTTAGGTCATAGGGTGATGTCAAACCATGTTGGCTCACAAGTTGGGGCACTATCCTACCGGTTTCACCTAGACGGGAGATTCCACCCTCATACGGGCCTAACCTTCGCCTCTAGGTTAGAGCGCATGCATGCGAGGGGACACATGCAAGAACCTATATATACCAACCTCTAACCACACCACACACACACACATATGCTAGGGGCACATGCAAGTTTTCATCTCATTCCGATGTTCTCGTGGTCTTCCTCCCGTGAAACCACGATCTCTGTGCACTCGGATCGTCCCCCTAGACGTTCCTCCGACAGGGGTAGCCCGGTAGCTCTCTCTTGTTTTGTGTTTGTTTAGGTCATAGGGTGATGTCAAACCATGTTGGCTCACAAGTTGGGGCACTATCCTACCGGTTTCACCTAGACGGGAGATTCCACCCTCACGGGCGAAACCTTCGCCTCTAGGTTAGAGCGCATGCATGCGAGGGGACACATGCAAGAACCTATATATACCAACCTCTAACCACACCCACACACACATATGCTAGGGGCACATGCAAGTTTTCATCTCATTCCGATGTTCTCGTGGTCTTCCTCCGGCGAAACCCTGATCTCTGTGCACACTCGGATCGTCTACCCCCCTAGACGTTCCTCTGACAGGGGTAGCCCGGCGTAGCTCTCTCTTGTTTTGTGTTTGTTTAGGTCATAGGGTGATGTCAAACCATGTTGGCTCACAAGTTGGGGCACTATCCTACCCGGTTTCACCTCGACGGGGAGATTCCACCCTCATACTGGCCCGGAACCTTCGCCTCTAGGTTAGAGCGCATGCATGCGAGGGGGGACACATGCAAGCACCTATATATACCAACCTCTAACCACACCCACACACACACATATGCTAGGGGCACATGCAAGTTTTCATCTCATTCCGATGTTCTCGTGGTCTTCCTCCGTGAAACCACGATCTCATGCACACTCGGATCGTCCACCCCTAGACGTTCCTCCGACAGGTAGCCGCGTAGCTCTCTCTTGTTTTGTGTTTGTTTAGGTCATAGGGTGATGTCAAACCATGTTGGCTCACAAGTTGGGGCACTATCCTACCGGTTTCACCTAGACGGGAGATTCCACCCTCATCTGGCCGGAACCTTCGCCTCTAGGTTAGGCGCATGCATGCGAGGGGGACACATGCAAGAACCTATATATACCAACCTCTAACCACACCCACACACACACACATATGCTAGGGGCACATGCAAGTTTTCATCTCATTCCGATGTTCTCGTGGTCTTCCTCCGTGAAACCACGATCTCTGCACACTCGGATCGTCTACCCCTAGACGTTCCTCCGACAGTAGCCCGGCGTAGCTCTCTCTTGTTTTGTGTTTGTTTAGGTCATAGGGTGATGTCAAACCATGTTGGCTCACAAGTTGGGGCACTATCCTACCCGGTTTTACCTAAACGGGGAGATCCCCCCTTATACAGGTCCGGAACCTTCGCCTCTAGGTTAGAACGCATGCATGCGAGGGGGGACACATGCAAGAACCTATATATACCAACCTCTAACCACACCCACACACACACATATGCTAGGGGCACATGCAAGTTTTCATCTCATTCCGATGTTCTCGTGGTCTTCCTCCGGCGAAACCCTGATCTCTGTGCACACTCGGATCGTCTACCCCCCTAGACGTTCCTCTGACAGGTAGCCAGTAGCTCTCTCTTGTTTTGTGTTTGTTTAGGTCATAGGGTGATGTCAAACCATGTTGGCTCCAAGTTGGGGCACTATCCTGCGGTTTCATCTCGTGGGAGATTCCACCCTCATCTGGGCCCGAACCTTCGCCTCTAGGTTAGAGCGCATGCATGCGAGGGGACACATGCAAGCACCTATATACCAACCTCTAACCACACCACACACACACATATGCTAGGGGCACATGCAAGTTTTCATCTCATTCCGATGTTCTCGTGGTCTTCCTCGTGAAACCACGATCTCTGTGCACACTCGGATCGTCTACCCCTAGACGTTCCTCCGACAGGGTAGCCCGCGTAGCTCTCTCTTGTTTTGTGTTTGTTTAGGTCATAGGGTGATGTCAAACCATGTTGGCTCACAAGTTGGGGCACTATCCTGCGGTTTCACCTCGACGGAGATTCCACCCTCATCTGGGCGAACCTCACGCCGCATGCATGCGAGGGGGAGGCACATGTGATTGAATCTTTGAACAACTTCACAAAAATTTGTGAAATATAAATTTCATGCACATGTGATAACACACAAACATGCAAATTTCTCAACTTGTGAGAAGATTCGACATTTTATGTGGGCGTGAAGACTATTATTCGAGGCTGAATCCATCCAATTGATAAAATAGAACCTAAATAATTAATTAAATACAAATAATTTGGTAAGGAAAAAAGTTCATAGGTACCGAGAGGTGACCGTCGTAAGCAGGACGTCGCCGAGGGTGACCGTCGGCGTAGCCTATGCCGACAATGACTCGGCGTAATCTTGGCGCCGTTAGGGCATGTACCGGCTGGCACGACTAGTGCCACGCGCCACCCCGTGCCGAGGGCTAAGTTTACGCGACGGTCACCCTCGGCGTCACGTGTTGCCACGGACGGCTGCGGTACGCCGAGGGTTCGGAAGCTGGGCTGGCCTGGCCCGGTTCTACGCCGACGGCCCCGACCTTTGGCCGTCGGCGTATCTCCCTGCCGTCGGCACACGACGCCATTCCTGTAGTGCCCTTTCCTCTCATGCATCATATGAGTAATTTCATATGCCAATAGGACATTTTCCATGATCATGCACCCTCGCACAAATGCTAAATGAGTAGGTGAAATAATATGTGGCAATACTTTTTTCAACCTATTTGCTAGGACCTAGGAGATGATCTTGTACAGTACGTTACATAGGCTAATTGGCCTAAACTGTGAGATGGTTTCCGGGCTTTGTACTTTCGGTTTCAGGACAATCGTAGTCACATTCCATCCCATATGCATGCTCCCACCATTAAGAACACCCAAAAGTTCATCTTGCACTCTTGGCCCCACCATATCCCAAAATTTCTTGTAGAATATGGCTGGCATCCCATCAGGTCCTAGAGCCTTAAGATATCCAATAGAGTCAAGATCTTGTTTCACATTTTCCTTTGTAAAAGTGCGACAAAGCATCTCATTCATATCCTGAGTAACAGAAGGCATGACATGTTGTAGGAGATCATTATTTTCCACAAGACATGAACAAACTTTTGTAGTGATTAGTAATAAAATATCCTATTTATTCCTTTGACTCCACTACTCCATCATCTCTTCTCAACTTATTTATACATTTTTTCGCCTTATTGCCGAAGCAAAAGCATGGAAAAAGCTAGTATTGCGATTCCCAAACTTGATCCAATTAGCATGAACCCATTGTTGCCAATATAGATTGTGTTGATCCTCCAAACGACCCAGCTTATATCGAAGCACGTTCTCTGTAGCCACACCACCCTGTGTTATGGGATCTCTCCGACATCTTTACAAATCCCTTTTCTCATGCTTAATATGTGTTTTCAACTCCCCAAGCACCTCCTTATCCCACTTCCACAGCTTCCTGCCCACTGATACGTTGGAAACGTATCTATAATTTTTGATGTTTCATGCTTGTTTAGTATCTACTTTGCTTTGCTTTGTCTACACTTTGAGGTGTTTTTATATTTTTTCTGGTACTAACCTATTAACAAGATGCCATAGTGCCAGATCATCCCGAAGGCCTTCTTCTTCATCATGTCAGCCTCCGGTATGAAGCGTGAGTAGTTCCACCTTGGACTACGGGTCGATGTAGTAGGTAGATGGTTGCTCCTCCTTTGTGCTATCATGTCTAGATCTTGTGAGCTCCGTTCATGATCAAGATCTCATCTATTTGTAATCATTCATGTTGTGTTTGCAGGGATCCGATGGATATTGAGATTACTATGTCAGATTGATTAATGGTTTTGTCTTATTGATTCTATCATGTCTATGTTGTTTGTGATCTTGCATGCTCTCCATTTCTAGTAGATATCTTGCCCAAGTATATGCTAGTGACTCCAAGAGGGGGTATTTATGCTCGATAGTGGATTCATGCCTCTATTTAATCTAAGGAAAGTGACATAAATCTCTAAGGTTGTAGATGTGTTGTTGCCATTAGGGAGAAAACAACGGTCTCTTGTTCATGGAACAAGTGGATTGTTTATCTTACACACTTTGCTTAAAGCAGTTATCTATTGCTTGCAACTTAATGCTGGAGAGGGTTCGGATGATAACCCAAAGGTGGATTTATAGTCATAGATGCAGTTGGATGGCGGTCTATGTATCTTGTCATATTTCCCAATCGAATCTCATAGGATCATGAATGTCTAGTATTGCATTGTTATGTCTTACTCAGTCCTGTCAATTGCCCTGCTGTAATTTGTTTACCCAGCATGCCATGTTTGTTTATCTAAGGAGAACACCTCTAGTGAACTATGGACCCCGGTCCAATCTTTACCATTGATACATCTTCCACTTTTACTTATTGCAAATCACTATTACCTTCCACACCATACAGTTAATCCTTTGTTACAGCAAACCGGTGAGATTGACAATCTCACTGTTCGTTGAGGCAAAGTCTTGAGTTTGTGTTGTGCAAGTCTCCAAGTTGCTAGCACCACCTTTGAGTCGTTTCCTTCCTCCTACTGGTTCGATAACCTCGGTTTCTTACTGAGGGAAAACTTGCTACTGTGTTCATCACACCTTGCTCTTGGTGTCTCCCAGCAGGCGTTGACAACACACCCATCATCACCCACCTCACGGCCTCACTCACCGACTTCCCTTCCTCAAAAAACTGAATTCCAAGCCACCGGACGATCTCCAGCACTCATACTCATGTAGCCAAGCTGCCTCGAAATGAAAAGAAGGAGTAGAAACTCGATTATCCTTTTGGATGGCAAGGCGTTAAGCTCCATAATCACTAGGCGGTGATCATAGTGGCCTTGAATATTCATTAATAACATGAAACAAAGGAAAAGGCACCTCCATTCCACATTTTCCACTACACGGTCTAGCCTCTCTTGTGTACCCCTTGGCCAAATGCCAATTGTTCCTCCAGGTGAAAGCATCACCTACAAACCCCAAATCCTCCAAACAAGCATCCTCCAGCGTCATCCAAAACGCATCCATACAGCCAGGGCTCGAGCCAGCCCCCTCCTTCTCATGAGAAAATAAGATCTCTTTAAAATCCCATGAGTCATCTTCCAAGTGGTATCCTTTTTGCCGATTTTGACTCACCATAAAGCCCGGTCAACCTCCACTTCACCTCATCCTGCTCCACTACATCCACATCAATATGATAATGCCCCTTACATCTCTCTCAAACATCCACACCATTGTGCCAAAAAAGCGCCAGACCACCACTTCGACCCTCATACTCAACAACTATCATGTGTGGCATGCTCAAGCTCTAGTGGAACTTCACTATCTCATACTTCTTCAGCTTTGTCTCAAATAGAAAAAGGATGTCGGTGATGCAGCGCTGAGTTGATGTAGGAGCGCTTCGTTGGGAACCCCAAGAACAAGGTGTGAAGCAGAACAGCAGCAAGTTTTACCTCAGTAAGAAAATGAGGTTATCGAACCAGTAGGAGGAAGTAAACGTCACACATGTGTTGTAAGCAACGCGGAGACCTGCACAACATAAACTCAAGACTTTGCCCCAATGAATCGGAGGTCATCAAGCTCACCGGTTTTCAGAATGAGGATTAAACGTATGGTGTGGAAGGTAATGGTTTGCAGCAAGTAAACAGGTAACGATGGAAGATGTATCAATGGTAAGGATTGGACCGGGGTCCATAGTTCACTAGAGGTGATCTCCTTAGATAAACAACATGGCATGTAGGGTAAACAAATTACAGCAGGGCAATTGACAGGAACTGAGCAAGGCATAACAATGCAATACCAGACAAAAAGATCCTATGGGATTCGATTGGGCAATACAACAATATACATAGACCGCCATCCAACTGCATCTATGACTAGAAGTCCACCTTAAGGTTATCATCCGAACCCCATCCAGTATTAAGTTGCAAGCAACAGACAACTGCTTTAAGAAAAGTATGTAAGGTAAACAATCCACTTGTTCCATGAACAAGAGACTGTTGTTTTCTTCCTAGTGGCAACAACACATCTACAACCGAAGATATTTCTGTAACTTACCTTGGAAACTAGAGGCATGAACCCACTATCAAGCATAAATACCCCCTGTTGGAGTCACTAGGAACTCATTGGCCAAGATAGCTACTAACAACGGAGAACATGCAAGATCACAAAAAACACAGACATGATAGTATCAAATAGACAAAAGCATTAATCAATCTGACATAGTAATCTCAATATCCATCGGATCCCCGCAAACACAACATGCATGATTACCAATAGATTAGATCTTGATCATGAACGGAGCTCACAAGATCTATACATGAAATCGCAAGGAGGAGATACAACCATCTATCTACTACATGTACCCATAGTCCAAGGTGGAACTACTCACGCATCATACCGGAGAAGAAGGCCTCCGGGATGATCTCCCCTCCGGCAGGGTGCCTGGAAGAACTTTAGATCCCCCCGATCGAGGGACAATGGTGGCGGCGGCGGCTACAGAAGGCTTCGTGGAGTTTTGATCGGCTGTCTAGGGTTTTTGCATCGGGGGATTCTTATAGGCGAAGATGCAAGGCTGGGAGGCGGCCAGGGGGCCATACCCTATCCAGGCACGGGGTGGGCCAACCCGCTCCTAGGGGGGTGTGGCGGCTCTGGTTTGCCTCTCCGTCTCCCCTTTGGACTTCTTGTTGCCCACGGTAAAATAATGATGTTGGCTTTTGTCCCGTCCAATTTCGAGAATATTGATTTTCTGCCTTTCTGGAACCAAAAACAGAAGAAAACAGGCAACTGGCACTATGGCAACTTGTTAATAGGTTAGTTCCAGAAAAGATATAAAAACACCTCAAAGTGTAGACAAAGCAAAGCAAAGTAGATACTAAACAAGTATGGAGCATCAAAAATTATAGATACGTTTCCGACGTATCAAGCATCCCCAAGCTAAACTCCCGCTCGTCCTCGAGTAGGTAAGTGATAAAAGAATAATTTTTGAGGTTACATGCACCATAAAAACGAAGATCAAAACATTTGCAAGCATTGAAAGCTAGGATAGGATCAAAGAACTCTAAACATGTGCATGGAAGATGGAGTTCTAACAATAGGACATAGTAACTATGAATGCAACATGAACGGCTACAAACAAAGATCATGAATAACATTAATTGAAAAACGTTTGTTTGTTTCACATACAGAAAACATGGCATAGTGGCAATCAGCTTGTCCCTCATAGAGTAGCAAATAGATGCATAGGACACCTTCAAAGTTCAAAAGGGTGACTAGAAACAAGTAGCACAAGAATAAGTAATATCACAATATGCATCAATCAATAAATTTTGGGACACTACACACAGAATGGCAACTATGCTCTCTTAATGGTGCCTAAAAGTAGAATGTGGAGACTCAAATAATAGTGTAAGAAAGGCCCTTCACAAAGGGAAGCAGGGATTTCAAGTTTCAAAAAGAGCTTCCAAAAATTATGGTACTTATTAGCTTTCAGCCCTCATTGCCCCTATCATAAGCATCTTAAAGTGGTTAAGGTTAAAGTGAACAAACTATGGAGTATATGCTTGACAAAGTATAAGTTGGCAATCTCAAGTCCCTTGAATACGAGGGCCACACCTCATTCTACTCAACTTCAGTCACCTGTAAGTTCTTGTCATTATAAGTACATGTGTATCATAGAGAACCGCCAACGGGGTACCCCTTGCACATGGTACAAGAGCTATCCCATAACCAAAATGACAAGGCAAGCAGACAATGAGCATCTCAGCAATCTTTTTATTTACTATATGCATAGCTTTTTATTGAGGATGCTTCATAGATAGCTCACTATGGTGATGCTGCAAGTTTCCACCATGATTAGGCATGGCTTAGGCTAGCGGCCCAGGCGTTTCTCTAACACAAAATACATACTCCGTGGACTTACAAGTTCCCTCTTTATTTCACATCGGTGACATCCATAGACAAAAGAGCATGATATCAACTGAGTACAAAGTACAAGTGCAATGTTGAAAAAGTTCCCCGTGACAGCATGGTTCTACTAATTCCAACGTATAAGTGCAAGCATATACAACATAGATGACACAATGGTTAAAGTTTATTAGGGGCAAATAATATAAAGTGTGCCATCAAGTTTGTGAGGGCTATAATCACTAATTTTTCACATAACAAAATACTTTTTAATTAGAGGATAGCTAAAAACAAGAATATACTTGGAATGGTGTAACACACCATGCATAGGAAATTATAGTGGACACTTTGGAATAACTTGGTTTCTTGGGAGTTGTAAGCATGAGTAGAGCTTACTCATACAAGTGGAGGCTAGCAAAAGACTGGGAGCAACCAACTAAGAGAGCAATAATGGCCATAATCATGCAGAGCAACAAAACATTACTAATCAAAGCATAGAGTGGTACTTGATGCGTGCACCCAGTGTTGACGTGGGACACTTTGTTGGAACCCCAAGAGCAAGGTGTGATGAGCACAACAACAAGTTTCCCTCAGTAGAGACCGAGCTTATCGAACCTGAAGGAGGAAGCAAACGTCTCAAAGGTGTTGCAAGCTACGTGGAGACCTGTACAACACAAACTCAAGACTTTTTCCCAACGAATCAGTGAGGTTGTCAAGCTCACCGGTTTGCTGTAACAAAGGATTAAACATATGGTGTGGAAGGTAATGGTTTGCAGCAAGTAAACAAGTAACAGTGGAAGATGTATCAATGGTAAAGATTGGACCGGGGTCCATAGTTCACTAGAGGTGCTCTCCTTAGATAAACAACATGGCATGAAGGGTAAACAAATTCTGACATGGCAATTGGCAGAATCGAGCAAGGCATAACAATGCAATACTAGTCGGAAAGATCCTATGAGATTCTATTGGGCAATACAACAAGATACATAGACCGTAGTCAACCGCATCTATGACTAGAAGTCCACCTTCAGTTATCATCCAAACCCCTCCAGGTATTAAGTTGCAGGCAATGAGACAAGCTTTAAGCAAAGTGTGTAAGGTAAACAATCCACTTGTTCCATGAACAAGAGACCGTTGTTTTCTCCTAGTAGCAGCACATCTTAAACCGAAGAGATTTCTTTCATTTCCCTTGGAAACTAGAGGCATGAACCCACTATCGAGCTTAAATACCCCCTCTTGGAGTCACTAGCAACTACTTGGCCAAGATAGCTACTAACAACGGAGAGCATGCAAGATCACAAACAACACAGATATGATAGAATTATAAAGACAAAATCATTAATCAATCTGACATAGTAATCTCAATATCCATCGGATCCCCGCAAACACAACATGCATGATTACAAATAGATTAGATCTTGATCATGAACGGAGCTCACAAGATCTATACATGAAAGAGCAAGGAGGAGATACAACCATCTAGCTACTACATGGACCCATAGTCCAAGGTGGAACTACTCACGCATCATACCGGAGAGAAGGCCTCCGGGATGATCTCCCCTCCGGCAGGGTGCCGGGAAGAACTTAAGATCCCCCCGATCTAGGGATGATGGTGGTGGCGGCTACAGACGGTTTCATGGATATTTGATCGGGTGCTTAGGGTTTCTGCATCGGA
This sequence comes from Avena longiglumis, assembly GCA_030063025.1. NCBI lineage: Eukaryota > Viridiplantae > Streptophyta > Magnoliopsida > Poales > Poaceae > Avena > Avena longiglumis. Next base: position 28,000,014 of record CP125974.1, read on the forward strand.
GGCTTCTTATAGGCGAAGGAGGAGGCCGAGGCGACGACCAGGGGGTCAAACCCTTCCTAGGCGCGGGCCTACCCCTGGCCACGCCTAGGGGGATTTGGCCACCCTGGCACGCTTCCTCGTCTCCCCTCTGGACTTCTTGTTCTCCACGGAAAGTAATTGAATTTGACGTTTGTCCCGTCCAATTCCGAGAATATTTCTTTACTAACTTTTCTGAAACCAAAAACAGCAGAAAACAGGCATCTGGCACTGTTGCAACTTGTTAGTAGGTTAGTACTAGAAAACATGTAAAAAGCACCTCAAAGTGTAGACAAGGCAAAGCAAAGTAGATACTAAACAAGAATTGAGCATCAAAAAATATAGATACGTTTCCAATGTATCAACATCCCCAAGCTTAAATCCTGCTCGTCCTCGAGTAGGTAAGTGATAAACGAATAATCTTTTAGGTGACATGCACCCTCACAATAAAGATCCAACCATTTGCAAGCATTGAAACCTGGGATCAAAGAACTCTAAACATGTGCATCAAAGATGGAGTTCTAACAATAGGACATAGTAACTATGCATGCAACATGATAAGCTACAAACAAAGATCATGAATAATATGCAATGAAAAACATTTGTTTGTTTCACATATAGAAAACATAGCATAGTGGCAATCAGCTTGTCCCTCATAGAGTAGCAATATAGATGCATAGGACACCTTCAAAGTTCACAAGGGTGACTAGAAACAAATAGTACAAGAACAAGTAATATCACAATATGCATCAATCAATAAGCTTTGGAACACTACACACAGAATGACAACTATGCTCTCTTAAGGGTGCCTAAAGGTAGAAGGTGGAGACTCAATAGTGGTGTAAGAAAGGCCTTTTTTGTAAAGGAAGCAGGGATTACAAGTTTCAAAAAGAGCTTCCAAAAATTATGGTACTTGTTAGCTTTCAGCCTTCATTGCCCCTATCATAAGCATCTTGAAGTGGTTAACGTTAAAGTGGCAAAGATGGAGTATATGCTTGACAAAGTATAAATTGGCAATCTCAAGTCCCTTGAATACGAGGGCCACACCTCATACATACTCAACTTTGGGCCCAGGTAAGTTCTTGGCATTGTAAGTATTTGCATATCATTAAGAACCACCAACGGGGTACCCCTTGCACATGGTACAGGAGCTTTCCCATAACAAAAATGACAAGGAAAGCAGACAATGAGCATCTCAGCAATCTTTTTATTTACCATATGCATAGCTTTTTATTGAGGATGCTTCATAGATAGCTCATTATGGTGATGCTGCAAGTTTCCACCATGATTAGGCATGGCTTAGGCTAGCGACCCAGGCGTTTCTCTAACACAGGATACAAACTCCATGGACTTACAAGTTTCCTCTTTATTTCACACCGGTGACATCCATAGACAAAAGAACATGATATCAACTGAGTACAAAGTACAATTGCAATGTTGAAAACGTTCCCCGTGACAGCACGGTTCTGTTAATTCCAAAGTATAAGTGCAAGCATATACAACAAATTTGTCACAATGGTTCAAGTTTATTAGGGGAAAAGAATATAAAGTGTGCCATCAAGTTTGTGAGGGCTTTAATCACTAAGTTTTCACATAAAAAATAGTTTTTAATTGGAAGATAGTTAAAAACAAGAATATACTTGGAATGGTATAACACACCATGCATAGGAGTTTATAGTGTACACTTTGGAATAACTTGGTTTATCTGGAGTTGGAGGCATGAGTAGAACTTACTCATATAAGTGGAGGCTAGCAAAAGATTGGGAGCAACCAACTAAGAGATCATAATGGCCATAATCATGCAGAGCAACAAAGCATACTAATCAAAGCAAAGAGTGATACTACAAGTCAAGTACTAAATGATCATAGAGGCTATGGTGACTTGTCATAGTCATAACATGGTGTGAGCATGTGCCAAGTCAACCCAAGCAAAACATCAAAGGAGAATACCACAATACTATGCTTTTGCATGCTAAAACAACGCATAATTTATTCAAGGCACACTAAGCAATCCCAATTGTTTGGAACAAGACATGCTACAAAAATAATCACTAAGCATAATGCTAAAACAACACCTAGCATGTCATGCTAAAGTCTAAGTCACAGTCAATGTAAGCTCCTCTTGCACTTCAAGCAAGAACTTACTACTCCTTTCCAACACCAAACAACTTATTTGCAAAACAACACAGCGAGAATGGGGGTCCAAACTACTTTATTCAAGAAAACTAAACAAACTAAGCAAAGCAAAAAACTAAGACGCTCCAAGAACAACACAATTGTGCATGAAACAATAAAAACGAAGTGTCTAGACAGACCTAAGCTTTTTATTGATGAAGAAGGGGATGCCTTGGGCATCCCCAAGCTTTGACGCTTGTACCTCTTGGATATTTCTTGGGGTGATACCATGGTGGCATCCCCAAGCTTGAGCTTTTGTCCATTCTTCATCTCATTGCATCATTCTCTCTTTACACCTGAAATTTTTCCTTCATGCAAAACTTCACACAATCTTCATTAGCAACATTAGTTTATTCAAAAGATATTATACCTCTGGAAAAGCTTTGAAACAGCAAGGCTTTTCACTAAAAACACAAACTACTGTAGTAACTCCTTCAAAAAAGCTCAATTCACCTAAAGAAAATTCAAAAAGGAATCAATAAGAAGCAAATGCAAATAATGGCGTAAATCAAAACAGACCAACAGGTAGAAACCGATTTTTTCGAACATCTTCTGTTGCTCAAATCAAAAAGTGTTGAACTAACGAAAGTTATCTAACATACTGGGGGATTTATTCGTAAATTGTGAGCTCAATCCAAGTTACAGAGACTCCTCACGAATTTTTTGGTGGAGGACAGATATCTGTTTCGAGACACCAACTCCCCAAATCTTACTTCCCTCTCATTAGAGGTCATTCTTGGCACAAAAAGCAAACAAAAAGGATAATGAGAGGTCATTACTGAAGTAATAACCTCCAATACTCAAGAAAACTCTTAGGTTATCTCCCAATATGTACTTTTCTTTAATTCCTTTAAGTTAGGCACAAGAAGCAAGAAGAATCAAGTATTTTCAAATGAAGAAGCATTAACATCAAATCTTGCTTTCAAAGGAGGAGCAAAAAGCAACCTCTCTCTTCTCATAGGGAAGTGTTCAATACCTTTTTTGAATGGAAAATGATATTTGATGGTGCCTTCTTTCATATCAATGATATCACCAACTATTCTAAGAAAAGGTCTTCCCAAAGTAATAGGACAAGAAGCATTGTATTCAACATCCAAAACATAGAAATCCACAAGGACATAGGCATTGTTAACCATAATGAGAATATCATTAATACTCCCCATGAGTTTCTTCTTAGCATTATCATTGAGTGGGACATCTAAATAACAATCTTCTAATGGTGGCAAATTAAGCATTTCATAAAACTTCCTAGGTATAATAGAGACACTAGAACCAAGATCACATGAAGATTTGAGATCAAAGTCATTCACTTGCATATTAATAATGGGTTCCCAACTATCTTCTACTTTCCTAGGAATAGAAGCTTTGTGTTTTAGCTTCTCTTCCTTAATTTTCACAAGAGCATCTGTAATATGTTTAGTGAAAGCAACATGCATATCACTAGCATCAGGACTTCTAGCAAGATTTTGCAAGAACATAATCACTTCAGAAACATTGCAACCATCAATATCAAAGTCAAACTTAGAATCACTAGTGGTAGGCTCAATAGTCTTAGGCATAGTAGGACGAAGAACAGGGACTACTTGTGGTTTAGTGGTGATGGTGCACACGCTATTGTTTCTATCAATTTCAGCTTCCCTTTCCCACTTAGCATGAAGTTGAGCTAACAGTCTAACATTTTCATCAATAGTAACTTGTATGGCATGAGTAATAGCAAAGGTGTTTTCCATAGTTTCAGGTTTAGCAGACATTTTATTAATCAAGGAAGACTGAGCTTCAGACAAGAGGATATATTTTTCTCAACAGTTAAAAGCTTTTCCTCTATAGTCTTATTGAAAGTGGTTTGTTTACTAATAAAGTCCTTGAGCATGACTTCAAGTTCAGAGGGGGCACTTCTAGCATTATTGTAAGAGCTTCCATAGGAATTGCCATTATTAGGAGGATAAGGCCTATAATTGTTGTTGCTACCAAAATTATTCCTATAGGCATTGTTGTTGAAATTGTTGTTTCTAATGAAGTTCACATCAACTTGCTCTTCTTGAGCAATCAAAGAGGCTAAGGTAACACTGTTAGGATCTAAAGGAGCTTTCCCATTAACAAGCATAGCCATAATAACATCAATCTTTTCACTCAAAGAGGAAGTTTCCTCAACAGAATTTACCTTCTTACCATGTGGAGCTCTCTCAACATGTTATTCAGAGTAGTTAACCATCATATTATCAAGGAGCCTTGTTGCAGCACCCAAAGTGAGGCCCATAAAGGTACCTCCAAAGAAATGAATCCAAGATTTCTTGAGGAGAAGTTCAAACCTGCATAAAAAGTCAGCATAATCATCCAAGCAGTGAGTCCATGAGTAGGGCAATTTTTAACCAAAGATTTCATTCTTTCCCAAGCTGGAGCAACATTTTTACTATCAAGTTGTTTAAATTTCATAATGTCACTTCTCATAGATATAATCTTAGAAGGAGGATAGTACTTTCCAATAAAAGCATCTTTGCACTTAGTCCAAGAATAAATACTATTTTTAGGCAAAGAAAGCAACCATTCTTTAGCTTTTCCCCTCAAGGAGAAAGGAAAAATCTTGAGCTTAATAATATCACCATCTTGTCACATCCCAAGATTTTCCAAATCTTGTAATATGAAAATGAATGAATAAAATAAAACTTTGTTTAAATTTCAGAGCTAGAAGAAACTTTTTGAACTCAATGGGAATCTCAAACCCATTTGAATTAAAATAAACCTAAGGAGATTTAAAAAGATAAACATTTAATAAAAGGAAAAATAAAAACATTTGGAAATATTATTTTGAAACAATTAAAAGAAAGGATTGTTTTCAAATGAAATAGAAGTTTATAAATAAAGAATGTTTTAAAAAGCCAAATTAAAAATTTGACAAGCTTTGGAAATTAAAACATTTTTAAAAAAACAATATAATAAAGGTTTATTTAAAAATAATAAAGGATTGTTCAAATAAAATAATAAGGATTTAACATCCAACCTTATTTGAAGAATAGAGGTATCACCAATTTAAATTGAAACATCAAAACTTATTAAAATTACTTAAAATAAGTTTTCTCAATTATTTGAAATTCACAAATAAAATCTACTGAAATATTTTGGCTTTATTTTAAGATTCAAAATAAATATCTCAATAAAATAAAACTTATTTGAAACAATAATGAAAGTTTATTATATTTAATAATTAATGGACCCTATAATAAAATGTTATTTTATTTTAACAAGTATTTCAAGTATCTTATATTCTCAAATAAAACCTACTGATTTGGTTTTGAAAATATTTGGATTTCAAATGGGAATTTTATTAATTAAACCAAACCCTATTTTATTAATAAACCATAGTCCATTTTATTTAAATAATAAATGGAACCTAAAAAGATTTAAAATATTATTTTATTTTTGAGTGTTGGATTATGTTGATAAACAGAACCAAAAACACAATGCAAAGTTTAATGATTGTTTAAGTTGTTGAATTATTTGAATGCTTGAATAATTGTTTGAAATAACAAATCAGGAAATAGAAAATAGAAAAAGAAAAAGGATTAGACAGAAAAAATAGAACAAAAAGCAAACCAACCATCGCCCAGCCCATTATCTAGCCCACCTCCTCTCCGAACTGCTTTTCTTCACCGCAGAAGAACTCATGAACCACTGACCGGTGGACCTCCCTCACATTTTCTATTCCCACTGACCGCTGGACCCCACCGTCAATGTTCTCCTTCCCCACCCGCTCGACCAGTTCTTCCCCACCTCGTCGCCGTTTCCTGCTAAAATTTTGCGGCATAAATTCGCTTTAACACGGCCATCTTAACTCGCAGCGACCATGCTCCCTTAAAAGCCTCCCTCTCCTCTGTCATTTCCCCCAGACGACGCCTCCACTTTGCCCCTAGGCTACCTCCATTTCTCTCTATACCGCCGCCGCTCCGACGAGCTCCCGTCTCCGATTCCGACCAAACCTCGCCGCCCCTTGCCTCCTCGACCATGCTCTCGTGATCCACACATCCTGGCGATCATCCCCGTAGCACCAGCTTGCCCCCGAGCGACCCAGAGCATCGACAACCACCGTCACCACCGTCTGCCTCTTTCTCCGACGAGCCCCACAGGTAGATTCCGGTCACCCCTCTCCTCCCCGAGAACACGATGATGATCTCCAAGCTCAGACGAACCTAACGGCACTTTCTGTTTGTATTACACTACTAGAAAAACGCCTATTCGTGGCGCACATGAAAGGCCTTACGTGGCACTAGCGGTCGCCACGGGCCTCGCCACGGCTATTCAGAGCGTGGGCGCATCGCATGGTGCGCCACGGTTTAGATACATGATGGCGCACGTGAAGTTTGGGCAGGTGCGCCACAGCGTATGAAGCGATAACCGTGGCGCACTAGGTGCTGTCGCGCCACGGATATAAATTTCAAAATTCAAAAAAGCAGCAGATCTGGATCTCCTCGCTGCTGTCTTGCCGAAGTCGCTGGCTGCCGTCGTCGTCGCTGCCGTGCTAACTGCAAGGAGGAGGAGGAGAATAGGAGGAAGAGGAGGAGAAGAGGAGGAGGAGGAGGAGGAGGAGGAGAAGAGGAGGAAGAGGAGGAGGAGAAGGAGAGGAAGAGGAGGAGGAGGAAGAGGAGGAGAAGAAGAGGAGGAGGAGGAGGAGGAGAAGAAGAAGAGGGAGGAGGAGGAGGAGGAGAGGAGGAGAGAAGGAGGAGGAGGAGGAGGAAGAGGAGGAGAAGAAGAGGAGGAGGAGGAGAAGAAGAAGAGGAGGAGGAGGAGGAGGAGGAGGAGAAGAGGCCGTTGCTGCACCGCTGAGGAGGAGGAGAAGGAGGCCGTTGCACCGCCACGCCTGCTGTCACCGCGAGGAGGAGAAGGAGGTCGTCGTGCCATCACTGCAAGAAGAGGAGAAGGGAAGGAGGAGAAGGGAGAAGGGAGAAGGAAGAAGGAAGAAGGAGAAGGAGAGGAAGAGGGAAAAGGAAGGGAAAAGTGGAAAGGAAAGGGAGAGGAAGAGGAAAAGGGAAAGGGAGGAGGAGGGCGGGGTGATTCAAATTTGAATCCGCCCAAGCTTATCCGTGGCGCACTAGGTAGGTGCGCTTCTGGATAAGTCGCCTCTTTTTTTTTGCAGAAAACGGTTTTTGACCATAACTTTTACTCTTTCGAATTTTGAAAATCTAAAAATCGCTAAACGACCTTAGGTGGTTGCAGCGGATCTGAAATCTCGTTCGCGTATTTTGGTATATTATACGATTTTTTCGATATCGTATGCAAAAGTTACCTTTTTTACCGTGGCATAACTTTTTTGCAAATAAAGTCAAAACTCATGTTTGTTAATTTTACTAGATGCTATACCACATTACCTACCTAAATATGAAAGGATTTAATTTTTGAAGTGTTTATCATTTTATTTTATTTTTGCAAACCCTAAAAGGCGATCCACGGGGTGGAGTTGGTGCATGCCACTACATGGCGCACATGCCATGAAGTTGTACAAACTTCGTGGCGCACTATGCCATGTGCGCCACGTATGCTTGTGGATGGTTCACAGCAGAGAGGCGTGCGCTTAGCGTAGTGCACCCCATGTGCGCCAGATGACACTAACAACCGTGGCGCACATGACTATAATAGTGCGCCTGAGATGTTTGGCGTGCGCCAGCAGGCCCCGCCCACATCTGTGGCGCACTATAGTCATGTGCGCCACGGTTGTTCTAGTTACTAGTAGGGCACTGCCCACAGGTGAGCCACGCCTGTTTTAGCCGTGGGGCACTTCAACCATGTGAGCCACGGATGTGCTGATTACCTATAGCTGTTTTCCTAGTAGTGTTAGGGCGCCCCAATCTTCGCCATCGTCAAACACTGAGCACCGCCGCGTCTGTCTCACTCCGGCGAGTACCCCAGGTAGTTTCCGTCCGCCCCTTTCCCTCTCGTTCACGCACGCATCCTCGCCAGGACTGTGCGCATCTGACCCTGTCTTCCGTTTGCCCTGGAACGCGCTGTAGCCTCGTCCTCGACGACGCCTGAGCAAGCCCGACGCTGACGACGTCTCCGACGAGCAATCGCCGCCGTCCCCGTGCGCCCCCTGCCCAACGACGAACACCTTGAGCTTCAGAGCGTCACCGCGATCACTGTAAGCACCCTCACCTCCTTCCTCGTTTCCTGTTTCGCCAGCGCCGCCACTATCTGACCGTCGCCGCCGCTAGCCACCGCCGGCGCCGCTCGCAAATGGTCGAACACGTTAGCACCGTAGGATCACGATCCGACGCTCCCGATAGATCACTTAACCGCGAAGGGGTACGTGGTCTGGACCATGCGATCTAACTTGATCCAACAGCCAACATCGCCCGATCCGGCCGAACCGGTACTGACCAATCACGGTGCGCCGCGTGTCCCTATTCTGATTAAAAACAGAATTTTGATCTGATTAGAATACAAATTTGTAATTGCTATAACTTTCAAACCACACGTCCAAATTTGGCAAATTTTATATCAATGAAATCAGGAGAACAAGACCTAGCTAACCATGGCCTTAGTTTTGAAAATAGTATCTGTTAGCTTGTTTGAATTTACAGAAACATTTGTGTACTTGTTTAGAGTATAAAAATTGTTTAAAATTGATTTTAGGATTAAATCTTTTTCAAGATGGATTTGTGTGACCTTACTGACCCTAGGAACCAACCCATAGTGTTAAAAATGATTTTTGTGAAATTTAAGTTGAATTATTTAACTTAGCCATTTTCTAGCCAAATAAACTCATTAGATTTTATTATGGAAAGGTTTTTGCAAGGAAAAACTTCGGGAAAATGTTATGGACCAAACTTACTGACCCAAAACACCAAGCCTTGCCAAAGGCAACTTACTTGGTGAAAAACATAAAGTTTGGCTTTGAAAGAATAATTTTCACCACATAAAATGTTGAATGGATTTTAAAATAGACTTTGAGCAAAACCCTCTAACTAATGACTTTGCCATTTTGGTAAATGACCAATGTGGACCTTACAAAGTTTATAAACCTAGTAGAGACCAACCTTCCAATAGAACCCTCTTTTTGCAAGACTTAGGATCCATTGCTTTGTGTGTGAAATAATGTTTGAATGTTAGTATGGAATGCTACTTGATACTATGCTTGTTTGATTGTAGTAAAATTAGCAAAGTGAGAGACTAGCAAGATCAAGGAGTGACTATCATTCCCTAAACAAAAAGGCAAGTTACACTATCATACAAAAGACCTACTATTTTCATTATACTTAGTGGATTTTGTAAACATGCATGAAAGTGTTTTATACTTATGCTATGCTAATCTTAATAGGATTCCCTATACACTCCTTAGTAAAAATATTGAAGTTGTACATGCTTAGCCATGCTATGTTTTGAAAAGAGATACATGTTGAGATTTTACAAAGGTTGTGAAAAAGACTTGTGTTTTATATAATAAAACAAGGACTCAATGAACCACCTAGGTGGTGGACACTTTATGTTTTGGAGAAGGTGGCAACAAAAGGGAACCATGTCGGTGGCAATCACTTTGTGTTGTGCTCCAAATGAAAACCACCTAGGAAACTTAGAGATTGAACATGTTTCTCCAATTGTGGCTTTCGTGTACAACCACATGCTATTATGGCTCTGGCTTAGTCAACTACATTAGGAAGACCCATACATTGTCTTTAGTTACCGGACATGGGGATCTGGAATGCTTCATGGGGGCTGAAGACAAGCTAGCAATGATGTATGGGAGGACCTTTTGGAAAGACTTTGTCACATTCTCAGTCTGCCAGTACTCCATCTTGGTGAGCACTAATCCAGTAGGCCACTGGTGGCAATAAGATGGGATTGTGTCATGTGGGTAAAGTGTACTCCTTCTGCAGAAGTTAATAAAATCTAAGTACTTAGCCGTGTCCCCGGTTATGGACAATACTGAGCAACTAAAGTTTGAACTATGGGAGATCTCGACATTCCAACTTCTAATTTAAAAACTTGATGCACTTGGGGGTACCAAGGAATTCAAAGAGATTTGATAAAGCTTGTTGCACATGGGGTTACCAAGGTGCACAAGAGCATGATGTACTTGGGGTTACCAAGGAACTCATGAGGTTTTGATAAAACTTGTTGCACTTGGAGTTACCAAGTAGCTCAAGGGATTTTTACAAGGACTTGAACACTTGAGTTTCTACCAAGGAGTTCAAGGAACTTGGAAAAGAGATTTAACAAAGGACTTAAAACCATTTTGAAAAGATAGGATAAAATATTGCTTCATGCAAATAAGCCTTAAACTCTACTTAGCACGATATGCATATAATGATAGGATCCACTCTTTTATACATAAAGTGAAGCTTGCCAATACAATTCAAAGTATTGACCCTTGTAACTTGTAATGTTGCGAGTTGATTGTTTTAAAATGAAGATTGTTTGATTGACTAGGATTACAAAGTCTACAACCAACATACACTGTGGCACTTTGAAGATGAAGGACCCATACTTATAGTTATTCATTTGAATGTAAAGTAATAGCCAAATGAGCTATGTATGATGTAATAAAATTATGTTATTCTGGTTATAAATTTATATTATGACCTTTGTATCTTGATATTGCATCTTTAATGTGGATGCTAGCTATTGATCCAGGGACTAGCATTGTAAAACACAGGAGGACTCTACCTTATCAGGTTGGGACCCCTACAGATGGTATCAGAGCATTGTGTTGCCTGTAGGAATTGTAAACCTAGGATTGGACAAAACCCTTAGAAAATAGGAGTTATGTTTTGATCCAAAACTTATTTACAAAGCAAACTTGTAAATTCTTTCCTCAACCATTTTGGTTTCAACTCTACACCTATTCTACTTCAACTTGATGGAAAAACCTACCCATGATCAAGGACTACACCATGTGCAAAGGACTTCTTCAATATCTTTAGCTCTAATGACTTCAACATATTTAGCATATTCCCCAAGGACTTCCAACTTGAAAACTACTAAGTACCACAAGTGAAACAAGGAAATCTTGCTCAAGAGTTAGAGACTGAGGGAATGCAAAAGTTAGAAAGAGCCTACATCACTTGAAGTTTGAGACCAAGAAATTCTTCTAAGGAAAAATAAAAACATTTGGAAATATTATTTTGAAACAATTAAAAGAAAGGATTGTTTTCAAATGAAATAGAAGTTTATAAATAAAGAATGTTTTAAAAAGCCAAATTAAAAATTTGACAAGCTTTGGAAATTAAAACATTTTTAAAAAAACAATATAATAAAGGTTTATTTAAAAATAATAAAGGATTGTTCAAATAAAATAATAAGGATTTAACATCCAACCTTATTTGAAGAATAGAGGTATCACCAATTTAAATTGAAACATCAAAACTTGTTAAAATTACTTAAAATAAGTTTTCTCGTTATTTGAAATTCACAAATAAAATCTCTGAAATATTTTGGCTTTATTTTAAGATTCAAAATAAATATCTCAATAAAATAAAACTTATTTGAAACAATAATGAAAGTTTATTATATTTAATAATTAATGGACCCTATAATAAAATGTTATTTTATTTTAACAAGTATTTCAAGTATCTTATATTCTCAAATAAAACCTACTGATTTGGTTTTGAAAATATTTGGATTTCAAATGGGAATTTTATTAATTAAACCAAACCCTATTTTATTAATAAACCATAGTCCATTTTATTTAAATAATAAATGGAACCTAAAAAGATTTAAAATATTATTTTATTTTTGAGTGTTGGATTATGTTGATAAACAGAACCAAAAACACAATGCAAAGTTTAATGATTGTTTAAGTTGTTGAATTATTTGAATGCTTGAATAATTGTTTGAAATAACAAATCAGGAAATAGAAAATAGAAAAAGAAAAAGGATTAGACAGAAAAAAATAGAACAAAACGAGCAGCCCAACCATCTGGCCCAGCTCCAGCCCATCTAGCCCACCTCCTCTCCCGAACTGTTTTCTTCACCGCAGAAAGAACCCGCTGAACCACTGACCGGTGGACCTCCCTCACATTTTCTATTCCCACTGACCGCTGGACCCCACCGTCACTGTTCTCCTTCCCCACCCGCTCGACCAGTTCTTCCCCACCTCGCCGCTTTCTGCTAAAATTTCGCGGCATCAATTCGCTTTAACACGGCCATCTTAACTCGCAGACCACGCTCCTTAAAAGCCTCCTCTCCTCTCATTTCCCCAGACGCGCCTCCACTTTGCCCTAGGCTGCCTCCATTTCTCTATATGCGCCGCTCCGACGAGCTCCCGTCTCCGATTCTGACCAAACCTCGCCACCCCTTGCCTCCTCGACCATGCTCTCGTGATCCACACCTCCTGGCGATCATCCCCGTAGCACCAGCTTGCCCCCGAGCGACCCAGAGCGTCGACAACCACCGTCACCACCGTCTGCCTCTTTCTCCGACGAGCCCCACAGGTAGATTCCGGTCACCCCTCTCCTCCCCGAGAACACGATGATGATCTCCAAGCTCAGACGAACCTAATGGCACTTTCTGTTTGTATTAGGGCGCCCCAATCTTCGCCATCGTCAAACACTGAGCACCGCGTCATCTCCTCCGGCGAGTACCCTGTAGTTTCGTCGCCTTTCCTCTCGTTCACGCACGCATCCTCGCCAGATCAGGCGATCGACTGTCTTCCGTTTGCCCTGAACGCGCTGTAGCCTCGTCCTCGACGACGCTTTGAGCAAGCCGACGACGTCTCCGACGAGCAATCGCGCCCCTGCGTCGCCCAGCGACGAACACCTTGAGCTTGAGCGTCACCGATCACTTAAGCACCCTCACCTCCTTCCTTGTTTCTGTTCGCCACATGCTATCTCGACTGCCGCCGCCTAAGCCACCGCCAGCTCATAAATGGTCGAACACGTACCCAAAAAAAATGAAAATATTGGATACCACCAAGAGATAACATTTCATGTATTATAAAGTGAGATACCTCTCTTGGTGAGAAACCGGAAAACCTCAAAGATCAAAAACGCAATATGATATAAAAGGGAAATCGTTTTTGATGAACTAGAGCTTGTTATGAATATTACCACAAGCTCTAGAACCTCATATGGATAAGATCCAAATAATGGAAGGTTTTACCTACCTCTAAAAGACAAACCGGTAAAACCTCCAAGATCAAAAACGCAATAAGATATAAAGGGGAAATCCGTTTTTGATGAACTAGGGCTTGTTATGAATATTACCATAAGCTCTACAACCTCACATGGATAAGATCCAAATATCAACCAAGAAAGGATGATGCAAAGTATGCAAAGGTTTGAGCTCTCTCTGAACGATATGATCGAGTTACTCACTTGAGAGCCCCTCTTGATAGAACGGTTATCTATCCTATAAACCGGTCTCCCCAACTAACATCCCGAGACCGGTAAGAAAGAAACCCTATCAAGATCATACCTTTGCCTTGCGCATATTCCACTTGATTATGATGTAGACGGTCTTTTCCTTCTCAAGATGGAACACCTTTCTTGATTGCTCTTGTACACACTTGCTTGATGAAGACTTGCAAGTAACTCCCCCATACAACATGGGGAAACCTTTACTTTGACCTTGTCTTCATCGATCCATGATCACCGAGGTTGGAAAGCTTTAAGCATGAGATCTTCATAGTTTTAACTCTCACATGACCAATTTGTGGATCACTCTTTGAACACCTTGGTCACCACTTGATCCTCTTCACTTTCTTCTTCTCCAAGCCTTGAAGCCAACATATGGTTCAAGCATTGCCTATGGACAATTCCTACAAGTACAACTTGATATAAGCATTAGTCCATAGAGATTGTCATTAATTACCAAAACCACACATGGGGGCCCACATGTTCTTTCAGGAGATCACAAGATGTATACATTAAAGCACAAAGGAGGAGATACAACCATCTAGCTAATACATGGACCCATAGTCCAAGGTGGAACTACTCACGCATCATACCGGAGAGAAGGCCTCCGGGATGATCTCCTCCGGCGAGTTCGGGAAGAACTTGATCCCGATCTAGGGACGATGGTGGTGGCGGCTACAGATGGTTTCGTGGAGATTTGATCGGGTGCTTAGGGTTTCTGCATCGGGGGCTTCTTATATGCAAAGGGGGGGCCGAGGCGGCGACCAGGGGGGTCAAACCCTACCCAGGTGCGAGCCTACCCCTGGCCGCACCTAGGGGGGTTTGGCCACCCTGGCACGCTTTCTCGTCTCCCCTCTGGACTTCTTGTTCCCCACGGAAAGTAATTGACTTTGGCGTTTGTCCCGTCCAATTCCGAGAATATATCTTTACTAACTTTTATGAAACCAAAAACAGTAGAAAACATGCATATGGCACTGTTGCAACTTGTTAGTAGGTTAGTACCAGAAAACATGTAAAAAGCACCTCAAAGTGTAGACAAGGCAAAGCAAAGTAGATACTAAACAAGCATGGAGCATCAAAAATTATAGATACGTTTCCAACGTATCAGTACTACAAGTCAAGGACTAAATGATCATAGAGGGCTATGGTGACTTGTCCATAGTCATAACATGGTGTAAGCATGTGCCAAGTTAATGCAAATAAAGCATCAAAGGAGAATACCACAATACTATGCTTTTGTATGCTAAAACAACGCATGATTCCTTCAAGACACACTAAGCAATTCCAATTGTTTGGAACAAGACATGCTACAACAATAATCACTAAGCATAAGGTAAAAATAACACCTAGCATGTCATGCTAAAGTCTAAGTCACAGTCAATGCAAGCTCCTCTTGCACTTTCAAGCAGGAACTTCCTACTCCTTTCCAACACCAAGCAACTTATTTGAAACAACACAGCGAAAAAGGGGGTCCAAACTACATAATTCAAGCAAACTAAACATCTAAGCAAACCAAACAAAAACTAAGACGCTCCAAGAACAACACAACTTGTGGATGAAACAATAAAAATGAAGTGTCAAGACAGACCTGAGCTTTTTATTAATGAAGAAGGGGATACCTTGGGCATCCCCAAGCTTTGACGCTTGTACCTCTTGGATATTTCTTGGGGTGACACCGGGGAGGAATACCCAAGCTTGAGCTTTTGTCCATTCTTCATCTCATTACATCATTCTTTCTTTACACCTGAAATTTTTCCTTCATACAAAACTTCACACAATCTTCATTAGCAACATTAGTGTACTGAAAAGATAATAGACCTTTAGGCAAAGCTTTGGAACAA
Organism: Avena longiglumis; assembly: GCA_030063025.1. Classification (NCBI taxonomy): domain Eukaryota; kingdom Viridiplantae; phylum Streptophyta; class Magnoliopsida; order Poales; family Poaceae; genus Avena; species Avena longiglumis. Next base: position 28,015,384 of record CP125974.1, read on the forward strand.
CAAGACTTTTCACTACAAACACAAGCTACTGTAGCAACTCCTTCAAAAATCTCAATTCCCCAAAATAGAACTCAAAGAGGAATCAATAAGAAGCAAATGCAAATAATGGCAGAAATTTGTTAAAAGCATCAAATAGAAACCGATTTTTTCAAAAATCTTCTGTTGCTCAAATAAAAAGTGTTGAACTAACGAAAGTTAGATAACATACTGGGGGATTTATTTCGTAAATTTTCATCTCAATCCGATTTAAAGAGACTCCTCACGAATTTTTATGATGGAGGACATAAATCTGTTTCAGGACAGCAACTCCCCAAATCTTACTTCCCTCTCATTAGAGGTCATTCTTGGCACAAAAGCAAAAGGATAAGGAGAGGTCATTATAGAAGTAATAAAATCCAAGACACAAGGAAACTCTTGGTTTATCTCCCAACAAGTACTTTTCTTTAACGTCTTTAAGTTAGGCACAAGAAGCAAGAAGAATCAAGTATTTTCAAAATGAAGAATTGAGATCAATACTTGCAAAGTCTTCAACTATCAGAGGTATCTCATCCAAATGAGTCTTGGAGGATCCTTTCTCATCTCTCTTTGGTTTACTACTTTCATCAAAAGGATTTTTACGAACAATCCAATCAAAATTCTTTTCAAAGGCTTCATGCATTCCAACAAGCTTAAAGGGTATGGGTACCTTAAATTCCTCTCTAGGCTTAGTTTTATCAGAAGCACCCACAACACATGAGCCTAGCATATTAAAATGCTCAAAGACCTTTTTTGGCTTCCTTAGCAACATCATGGAACTCTTTGAGTAAAGTTTCAAGAATAAATTCTCTCTTTTCAGCATTCTTTTCTTTCTTTAGCTTTAAGAACAAAATTTGCATCATGGGGTTAAGGCTAACAAACCTAGCCTCCAACATATGAACTAAAGAAGCTGCATCAATCTCATAATTAGGAGCAAGCTCTGCTATAGATTTATCTTCAATATCCTCATGCTTGCTAACATAATTAAAGAATTCTTCAATATTATCTTTCCCAATTATGGAGTCACTACCTATTGAAAGGTTTTTCAGGGTGAACTTGGGGAGCAACATGGTGTTCTCAGTAGAGTTCATTTTGGCAAAGGTGGGCAAGCCAAAAACAGCAGCAGCAATAGCTAGAGCAGGAACTATTTTTTTGTGTTTTTGAATAAAAAAATCAAACCAGACTAAACTAATTTTTTTTGGAGTTTTTGAAAAGAGGCAAACAAAACCAAGCAAAAGAAACTAAGCAAACTAAAAACAAAGTAAAGAGAAAAGGAAGTGGAGGACTCCCCTTGTGAAAACGTCCTTAGCCTTCCCGGTAACGACGCTAGAAATACTTGATGCAGCGCTGAGTTGATGTAAGAGCGCTTCGTTGGGAACCCCAAGAGCAAGGTGTGAAGCAACACAACAGCAAGTTTTCCCTCAGTAAGAAACCGAGGTTATCGAAACCGTACGAGGAAGGAAACGTCACACAGGTGTTGTAAGCAACACGGAGACCTGCACAACACAAACTCAAGACTTTGCCCCAACGAATTAGTGATGTTGTCAAGCTCACCGGTTTGTTGTAACAGAGGATTAAACGTATGGCATGGAAGGTAATGGTTTTGCGACAAGTAAGCAGTGTGATGGAAGATGTATCAATGGTAAGGATTGGACCGGGGTCCATAGTTCACTAGAGGTGCTCTCCTTAGATAAACAACATGGCATGAAGGGTAAACAAATTACAAGGGGACAATTGGCAGAGGCGAGCAAGGCATAACAATGCAATACTAGTGAGAAAGATCCTATGAGATTCGATTGGGCAATACAACAATATACATAGACCGCCATCCAACTGCATCTATGACTAGAAGTCCACCTTAAGGTTATCATCCGAACCCCCTCTAGTATTAAGTTGCAAGCAACAGACAACTGCTTTAAGCAAAGTGTGTAAGGTAAACAATCCACTTGTTCCATGAACAAGAGACCATTGTTTTCTCCCTAGTGGCAACAACACATCTACAACCAAAGATATTTCTTTCACTTCCCTTGGAAACTAGAGGCATGAACCCACTATCGAGCATAAATACCCCCTCTTGGAGTCACTAGCAACTACTTGGCCAAAATAGCTACTAACAACGGAGAGCATGCAAGATCACAAACAACACAGACATGATAGTATCAAATAGACAAAACCATTAATCAATCTGACATAGTAATCTCAATATCCATCGGATCCCCGCAAACACAACATGCATGATTACAAATATATTAGATCTTGATCATGAACGGAGCTCACAAGATCTATACATGAAAGCACAAGGAGGAGATACAACCATCTAACTACTACATGGACCCATAGTCCAAGGTGGAACTACTCACGCATCATACCGGAGAAGAAGGCCTCGGGATGATCTCCTCTCCAGAGGGTCTTGGGAAGAACTTCAGATCCTCCCCGATCTAGGGACGATGGTGACGGCAGCTACAGAAGGTTTCATGGAGTTTTGATCGGGTGCCTAGGGTTTCTGCATCGGGGGCTTCTTATAGGCAAAGAGGCGAGGCTGGGAGGCGGCCAGGGGGGCCACACCCTACCCAGGCACGGGGTGGGCCCACCCGCGCCTAGGGGGTGTGGCGGCCTTGGTTTGCCTCTCCATCTCCCCTCTGGACTTCGTGTCGCCCACGGTAAAATAATGACTTTGGATTTTGTCCCGTCCAATTCCGAGAATATTGATTTTCTGCCTTTCTGGAACAAAAAACAAAAGAAAACAGGAAACTGGCACTATGACAATTTGTTAATAGGTTAGTTCTAGAAAAGATATAAAAACACCTCAAAGTGTAGAAAAAGCAAAGCAAAGTAGATACTAAACAAGCATGAAGCATAAAAAATTATAGATACGTTTCCGACGTATCAATCGAGAACTTTAGCCTTCTTGAGATCCAAAAGGCCATTCACTACGGCTGGTTCCCAAGCCCCCCATAGTTGTGAGATATGGTTTTCATTGATTCTCGCAGGACTATTCCAACAGTCCCGTGTATACATTGTTGATACCCTCCTCCTCAATACTACTCTTCTGCTCCCCTCCGCTTTCCCCTTCTTCACCTCCCTAACTTCTGAACCCTGACATACTCCCTCAAGAGCCCTCTTTTTCCCACACCTCCAACCAACGCTACTCCCTGGTCAGCCCCACTACTATACTTGCCTCTTGCATATTCCCTTCTTTTGAAAGTACCACCCTTATTATTCTCATCCGCTCCAACCTGAACCTGTGGCACAATTTCCTTCTATTTCCCTTCCTTGCCACCTCCCTCCATGATCGACGTACTAGCACCAGGTAGGCCATGCATAACTGGATGCTCACTCGCCCCAAGGTGGGCCTACAGCTTCACGCCAGAAGTCGGCCCATGAAACTCTATCCCATTCTCCCTACCTTTAATTTTTTTGCAAGGTCCTCATCAGCAACTGCACCAAAATCAAGTATCTTCGGGTTACCCTCCTTATAATGGAAGGTGGTGGAATCTTAAGGGGACTCATTGCCTCATGCGCACTCCCACCCTTCTCCTTACCCAGACTCCCATCTCCCAAGCCCAAGTTGCTCATGTTATCATTGTTTGATTTTCTCCAAGAGTCACTCTCATTGCCTGAACCTTTACCTCTTCCCCCAAAATTAAAGCTTGATCCTCTTCCGTAATTGATATTGCTCATTTCACATTCCCATCGCTGACCACCTCTATCACCCAACTCTTTGATAATGACTGATTTCAACCGCTTACCATACTGTGGTTGTTCACCCCCTTTTAGCTTGACAACACAATTTCTCTCCCATGTCCAATAATACCACAGGTGTAGCAAAAATCTGGGAGGTGTTCATACTCAAACGAACACCACTTTGGCAGCATATTATCTCCCACCTGTAGCATGATACCCCTCATCAAAGGTTTCTGACCTGCAAAAAATCTCCAATAGCGATACCAAACTCCCTCACATCCACTTCCATGAACCCCCCCACCTTGGCACCAATTTGCTCCCCGGTTTCTCTATTCATATGACCAAGAGGCATCTTGAACACCCGAATCTGAATCCGGATTTCATTGGCATGCGGTTTTGCGGTGGCGAGTGGAACTAATAGTCTTGCAGTTGGAAACAGGCGGAATGGGAAAAACATACCGACTAGAACTTTTTTCTCAAGGACTTTTCTGAAAAAAAACATCATAATAGACCGGTCAACGCTTTACCACATCAGCATATACATCCTTGTACGATGAGCCACTGACCTAGATGATCAATGAGCCGTATTTAGGTACTGTATGTTCTCTATTCTAAAGGTGGGTGACCATATTGTTTTTAGATGTGAACTTTGATTTCTGTGGATGTATTTTACTCTTATATATTACTAAATTTTTAATCCCATAATACACATAAAGTTCAAGCTCAACGGGTTTTAGGCTATCTTCGAGGCTACAGGTTGTATGGGGATAGGTGTGGTAAATCGGAATCATCATGATAATTTTCTTATAGTCTCTCGTGGGCATCTAACCGAATCACTGAAGCTGAGTACGCTGAGGCGTTAGCCCTTCGTCGTGCTATTGTTTTGGCTAAAGAAGAAGGGTTTGATCGAGTGGTTTTCGCTTCGGATTGCTTATCGTTGGTGCAACACCTATCCTCCTCGATAAAAGACAGGTCCAATGTTGGTATTCTGGTGACCAATATCAAGGCTTTGGTGTAACACTTCTCGTCTGCAACTTTTTGCCACGTGAAGCGAAATCTGAATGAGGAAACGTATATCTTAGCTAAGTCAAGTTTGTTAGTTGATTCTTCTTATATTTTTTATTCTGTTTTTTTAGGGAAGTATTTTTCATTCTGTCTGGGGTTGTATCCGGCAAACTTTCTGTAACGTTTTGAGTTAATCAATAAAGCGCCAGTTCTCTAAAAAAAAAAACTGTGGTCTAGCCCAACGTACGCTAGACCGCTGGCCCCCTTTCGACGACCGCCCGACGCCGATGAGGTCGCTCCTCACGGCACAGACCCTCGCCTCCCGCTCTCTCCTCCTATCCGCGCGCGCGCTTCACGGTGCCACCGCCTCCCCTGCCGCATCCGCCGCCGTGGGTGGCCGCTGGGGCAGGTGGGGAGGGGGTCACCGGCGCGGTCCCCTTCTCACTGTCGTTCGCGACGGTGGCGGCGGCTGAGGTGCAGACCAATGAGCGGCTGCCCGCGGATCTTCTGCCACAGAAAGGCGTGCTGTACCAGTACCAGGCCTGCCCCTTCTGCAACAAGGTTAGTGGTGAGATGCTCGAATCAAGAATTTTTTATTCGCGGTGCAGCTCTTCAGAAATGGTTTCCTTGTGATCCTGGCACACTTCGAGATTCAATCAGGAGGTTGGCTGGCCAGGCCTTAAAATTTACATTTCGGGAGTGTTCGGTTAGATGGATCTGTTTTTTATGCAAGAATTTGTCCTGACTGGATCAAAGTAGAGTGTAATCGTAGCTTCTGAGTTTAACGGGAAGAGATATTCAAATTAAACTATAATTTCTGGATCAAAATAGAGTTTAAACATATTGCTAAAGAACTATAGTCTTATATTTCTATACTTGTATGACTTCAGTATTGGCCAAATGTGGAATAATGTCTGACCTGGTGATCCCTCATGTATCCAAGAATGTCTCTGTGTATTGTCATGGTTCGAGAACATAAGTACTGTGCTATTCTTATGTTGTGCTCATTTATTACAAACCATCTGGATTCATCTCCGAACGGCAAACATTTTTTTATTGAAAATCTGTACTAAATTCAAGATATACAAAAGATGTGTTTGATACTTTTATTATATGTAGTAACAAGAAATATTGTGATTGTAATTTATTTCTTTTGAGGTGAGCTTGTATTAGGGATAGAGTCTTATACTCTTATGCCACAGAGTTTTGTATTTATTAGTTGGAAACTAGTTTGGTAGGTTCCTTTATATATAAAAAATGAGAAACGCATAAAAGACCTTTGCGTTTCATTTCATTGAACAGGTAGAGTTTGCTTACATCCTCCTAAGACTAGTCATAGTGGGAGTAACTAGGTAGTAACATAGAGCTAAATGCATTGCCACCTAAGCATTTAGATGACATGGTGCAATTAAATGATAAGAGAGAGGCTTGTGATAACTAGCTATGTTACCATAACATCACACATTTCAAGGCAAAATGAGTCTACATTGCAATAAATGAGACTTTGCATGATACCACACATATGTTATTTTCCACTATAGAAGTAGTAACTTAGACTAGTAGCATATGCATGTTATTACTCTAAGTTACTCCCCAGTATGACTAGTCTAAGAGGCAGATTACAGAGTGGTAACTAGCCTATCAGTGCACATCCCAAGTGGATGGTAGTACTACCCGAAGCCCTTTTGCGCCTGCCCTTGCCCATAGGTTAATCCCCCCTTTGATCTTTGCAGCTAGGGAGGACACCGACGGCTGGGCGCCATTGAAGATGCAATCGCTATGGTGTTTCCAGGTCATCCAATGGATCAAGAGGGTTGTGGATGCGAGCGCGCTCTGGAGCTGCTTGGGTGTACCCCTTTTCGCCTTTCGCCACCAATCCATGAGTGTTGTTTCTCGGTCGGGAGCCATGGTCGTCATACACAGCCAAACGAGGATCTAATGCCAAACCTGCTTGGTGAATGGACAAGTCAGCATCAAGTGCTGGATTGTCTCTGGTTCTTGGTCGCACAGGAGGCATCTTGGGTGGTGTGGAGTCCATGTCAAGCGAGGCGCTCGGCAGTCCAGCATCTGTCTTGCATAGCTAGCCAGTGGAAGAACTTTACTCGTGGGGGCACCCATGACTTCCAAACCAGCTTCCAGGAGCAGCAAGATGTCGATCCGTGGAAGGTGGCGAGGTAGCATGAGCCGGCTGTGTAGGTGCCATCAGTTGTCCATTTCCATTGCAGCAGGTCTGGGTGCGCAAATATTGTCATCCATTCTTGTTAAACAAAAATAAACCGAAGATTTGTAATCTATCTCTTCTTCTTGCCTTTATGGTGTGCCTCTGAACCTCCCATTATGGCATAGTCATGTGTTAGGCCCAAGCCATAAACTGTCGCTCTATCCATACGGAAGCTACACACAACAGTTGCCTTTTAGGATTAGGATTACTACTGGTGCTAATTGTGTTAGGTATTCGAGGCTTAGCTGAGTTTGGGAATTAAGTCTACATGGTATTCCTGTTGATGGGGATAGTACAACTATAATGGTCCATAAGGTGAAAGCTACTGAGATTAAGCAAGAAAATATAGGAGTAGTTCTTCTAAATTGCTTCTGAGAAATAGCAATTTTCTCTACCTTTCTCAAAAACCCTAGGTTAATGACATCATGCCAGCTGGGCCCAGGAACACCTTGATTACACCCGAGGGAGCTTACCAGCAGCTGTTGCAGAAAGGTCATGCTTAGAATCAGTTAATTGTTGGTCCAACTATGGTAGTCAACTTGTTGTCTATTTTACACCTTATTTCAGGTATTGACACTGTTAAAGTTGAATATTCAGAAATCTCTACATTGGAATTTAATACCTTTGTTGCATGTCATGTGAGCGTATTAGTTATATGCCATTGTGTGACGATTTTATTTGACTCGAATCATGAAATGACCATTTTCTTTGTGAAGAACCTTGAGATGACATTTTGTAAGGTTTTAGTTTGCCAATGGGCCGAGGGAGCTTGTTCTAGAAACCGAATATGCGCTGCCATTTTTTCTACCTTGCACGATCGCCTTTTGTCTGACTTGTTCTTTTTTGCCTTTGTTTCAGCTTTTCTAGACTATCATGATATGAAGTTAATCCACTGAGTAAAAAGGAAATCAAGTGGTCTGACTTCAAGAAGGTTCCAATATTGACGGTAGATGGTGAAAATCTGGTCAATTTATCAGGTTCTTGTTGCCCGCTATGTTTTTGCAATCGTGTCATTTACTTTGTTACAGATTCAAGTTACATGTTCCTCTGTTCATATGTGCCAAGCTCTTGTTTAACAGTTTTGTGATATATCATTAGCAGACATAATCAATAAATTACAGCGTAAGATAAGCCCTGATGATGAATCCACTAATGAAGAAGCAAAATGGCGCAGGTAACTGTTTCTTTAATTGATTGATGTAGCACTGGTGTGGCCCTATGTTAATATTGTCCCTGGCAGTTCCCTTTGTTTAGCCTTTTATTTATAGTGTTTCGATCTATGCAGATTGTTTCAAAGGATAAGTATGCTTCTTTCATTTGTAAAACTTTGTGAAAAAGTATTGTTGGGACACAATATACGTATGTTTCCATGGCACGTCCACTCTAGTTCCTTATGTAGCAAGTTAATTGCTGAAACAGAGTGCTTGCCCTGCCGTATGATAGACCAAACTTAAAAATCGGAATTCTGGTTATTTTTTCTGTTCTCGGTATTAAATCCCATCTGTGACTCATCGTCCCATTCCCACCCCTACCCTGACTCTCCCTGGATGTGAGCCCTGTTGTGGAGAACCTCCTTAGCCCCGAGGCTCCTACTCTCCAGTGTGGCGGCGCCCATCCACCTCCTTGGGCCTGACGCTCTTCCACCTCCTCCCTGGTGTATCGACACTCAGCCATGGCACTCATTGTTCTGCTATGCTGCCCTGTTGATTGCTGAAGAATAAATTATTAGCTTGAGTATTGCCAGACCTATATAAATCAATATCTTAGGTTTACCTCTTCCATTGAACTGAATGGCCACCCCACTACTTTTATCCATTGCACATGAATGCTAGACCTATATAAATCAATACGACACCCATTTTCTGCTTTATCCATCGAGCTAAACAATGATTTAAATTTTAAAATCTTGAAAATTTTCAGCACTGTTCTGTCTTTTCTTTGAAAACCTGTACAGATAAGTTCTCGTGAACTCTGCTCAAACCCATGTTTCAAAGCTAGTTAGGACCGTATGGCCAGTCCCAGCTGGTATTCTGGGGATAGTTGGTTACTTCTGAGAGGAATTAGGAATTGAATCATTGTATTGACGTTCCTACAACGTACCATTATATACTTGAACATGACAGTTTTTGTTATCTTTCTTTGATCTAGGTGGGTTGATGAGCACATTCTGCATGTATTGTCACCAAATATATACCGGTCGACTTCAGAGGCTCTTGAATCTTTTGACTATATTGCAAAGCATGGTAAATCTCTACAACTTTTTTCATTCTGTGTTCCCTGTTATACCATGCTCTTTTAATAATGTACTGCCATTAAATTTCTTGCCCTTCAGACTGAGCAAACGCTTGTGTCAATCTCTGCTCACTGTGGAGAGTCTAGTTATTGAGGATTACATAACAACTTCTCCATTACATAGAAGTTTCATTGGTTGGTCGGTAGTATTGTAATACTGCAGTATTTTCTTGCCTGGCTAACAAATACTTTAGTTTTGAAAAAAGAGGTCTAGACTCCTTGCGGCGGCGTACATATGTGCACAGGCTATTGCAATTTTTGTATTTTTTTTAGATAGCTGCAATTTTTGAATTTGTGAACCAGTCTTTTAGAAAGGTAAGCTTTGCACTTTGATTCTGTGAACCCTCAAAACATAAGTGCACAGGCTATTCAGTTTCTATATACCATTGCACCCCATTTTCCCTTGATGAATCAGAGATGCAGGACAAGTTGCTTTCGCTGCTGAAATGCTGTACCTAATGGGTCTTCCTCTTTACCAGGAGCACAAAAGCATGCATGTAGCTGACTAAATTACTGTTCCATGATAAAAAGAAAATGAAATGCTTAAAGATGTGCTGCTCTGCATGTTCTCTATGTTTGACACTCTGAACACTTTGAGAGATGATATTGCATTGGTTTTAACTGTTGGGAACTTAAATTTACTCCTGTTTCTGCTCCTCGCTGCTTGTAAGTTGACACGACAAGCCCATGGCTGCCCTTCAGCTTGCCACTTGTGCCCGTTTAATTAAACTGGACTAAGGTTTGCCGCTTAATTTCACCATAGTTCCGGCGTCCGTCAGCCCACTTGAGCCTGCCAAACAGCGACAGGCAGCCACTCGAGTTGTAGTTTGTTCTTCCAAGCTTCATTCGTGCACAGCCCGCTTATCAGTTGCAGTCAAGCACAGAACGTTCACTCACACCCACACCACCAGCCTCGCTGCTGACGGACATTGTCGTCCACAATGCCCGCCTCAACCCCGTGTCCTGCTCCACCTCCGCTCCCAGAAACATCAGCAGGTGACTCGGCCGTCTGCTCCTCCACTGCACATGGTGCTCATTGGGGCAGCGACGCTCTGGAGGCCGATCTGTTGCGCAGCTGCACCCGGCCACCGCCACCCCTGCCGTCGTCGGCCCTGAGAACGTGGGCTGGCTGGTTGATTGGCCTACTGGGGCTTCGTTCTGTTTCTCATTTTCTTCTGCTTCTCTTTTCTTCTCCATTTCCCAGAACATTTTCAGAAAAAGAAGATAAGAGAAGTAAAGGTTTAGGAAAAATAAAAGGTTGCAAACATTTTCTAAATCTGGTATTTGACTTAAAACAAATTTTCAAATACTCCCAAGTTATTATATTTTGGGTTTTATATTTAAAATAATAAAAAGGGAGGAAATGATTTATTCAACCCTAGAATAATTTAGCAAAACAAGAAAATAAGGTTTTATCAAAATAATCTTTGGGTTTAGAAAACATTTCAAATATGCAATGCGCATGATGTCACGATGATGCAGAAAAATAGAACAAACAAATCTAATATAGGGTAAACCCCAGGATGTTACAATTGCGCACTAAGTTTTGTTGCGATGATTAGATTCACCAGATTTGCCAATTAAGTGGATCCGAGCGGCTAGGCAGCCGGCTGATTTTCCCCTCGGATCACAATTACAATGTGTGCATATTGGGATAAAATGTGAATACGATTCTATTTCATCTCGTTACTTAACACATGAACTCAATTCCTTTTTTTTTGCAAAGGAACACTTATAGATCTTTTTGAAAAAAATTAGTACCCTAAGCAAAGTTAAGAAACTTTGTTTATAAAGTTGTAAGTTTGCACGTTGATTTCTAGTGTATAGAATTGTATATCAAAATGTCTCTTATACAAATTGGATAGGAGAGTGAATGTTACAACTCCTCGTGGATGCGACTTCGGTTATTTTAAAAAAATCGGTGTAGTGGTCTCCCCACCTCTTTCTTTTCTTTTCACGAAAACGCAACAGACCGTTGCGTTTTATTTCATTGCACAGGTAGAAAGAGTTCAGTTACAGGCACCGCCAAACATGGACGGATCCAGTATGGGGCATGGGTGTACAGATGTACACCCAAATTTCTCAACAAAAAACTCTTGTATAGTTGTCCAGTGGGTATATACTAACATATGTAGTATTCTCCCCCAACCATAAACTAAATGAAAATCATATATTGTTTACTACTCCCTTCGTTCGAGGATAAGTATCGTAGATTTGTCTAGATACACATATTTAGACGTGTTTTAGTGTGTAGTTACATGTGTATCTGCGACCCTTGTTTTCGAAATAAGAAAATACAACCTAAGTTGCAAGCGGCCCATCAGGCTGTAGCGTTGTACATCTTTTTCAAGAAACAGTTCTGCCATTAATAAATTTGTGTGATGATCTTGTGACCTTTATTCCTTATATGTTCAAATGAAAAATCCTTATAGGTTCAATCGTCACATTATTCCATTCGAGGAAAAGATGATTAACTGACAAAACCACACAGGACGAGTGGCATCGGAGTGGTGAATTGATAGTACTCCATTTTTCTTCTTGTTTTATGTAATCTCTGCCACCTCTTAAGATATTGTTCTAAAAAATCCTAATATATTGTCGTACAATGCATAAATTATACTTTTATCTATGTTACCACTTGACCTTTATGTTTTGTGTTAGTTAAAATTTGTACATCCAAAACTGAAACCTTGGATCTGTCCTTGCCACCAAATCGGGGGTTACATGAAAGGAAAAACAACAATGTACATCCCAGGTTGTCGGGACAATGACGTGGAGTCCCTTGGCCCCGGCGGTCATCCATAGTGAGGCCTCTTCTTTGATTTTGGCCAGCAGTTGACGTGCTTTCTTTTAAAAAATATAAAGAAAATACGGTGTCAACAAACAATTGTTTTTAGTAATGAACATAGAAAATGATAAATTGTACACGACAGGAATAAAATATGAACACGATTCTGCTTCATCTCTGCATGCCTTGGCTGGTACACCATGATTTTTTTTCAAAGCAGGTGAAAACAAGAAAAACTGGGTGGCCTGCTGTCTTCGCACGTCGACTCCTTTCTGACAGCCAGCGCACAAGTTGGGTATTACTTAACACATAAACACAAATCCTATTTCTTTTGGAAAGGAACACGGGGTAGATCTCTTGACGTAACTGATAATCTTTTTCACATCTCACAGCCATCGCCTCACACCGATCTAATTTTGACAAACTCCCAAACAGAAATGGAAAGTACTTACACTCCAGCCACCACATTGAATGAAATTATCTGTTGTACTTAGCTGTAAATAGCTATGCCTCTCTCATTGCCCAACGTTCTTCACGTGCTCTTTTAGATCTAAGAATATATATAAGGAGGAGTTGACGGAGAGAAGAGAGGCGAGAGTTTGCACATATGTATCTAGGCATGAAAGGCTCGTCGACCACTGACGAGGGAATGGAAGTGAAAGCACCAGAGGACGTCCATGAGAACGTGGAAGAGGATATGGAACAGCCGCCAGATTGGCTCCCCGATGGCTGGATTATGGAGGTCAAACGTGGTGAGGATGGCACCCGCTACCAGGTAGGTTCTGCATCAACCCTGTATTCATCTACGATGATTAATTTAACACTGGAACATTCTCTATCCATGTTTTCTTTTTCTATTATCTTGTTTTTGCTTTGGGTTATGTGATTACTTTTTCTTTTCAGTATTTCGTCTCTCCCGTGTCGGGGTGCAAATTCAGGATGAAGGCGGAGGTCTTGAACTACCTTTTCTCCGAGATGGACGAGTACTGGATACAGTCCAAGGAGTCCGCTGCACGTGGCAACATGCTCCCTGTAGGTTTCTCTTAGTCTGGTGAGATAATCACTTTTTTGGTTTTACCTATATCCATGACAGATGTGTGGTCGCTCTGCCATGATAATTTGCAGAAGAAGCACGAATGGCTTCCAAAGGGATGGTTGGTTGAGATTAGAGCAGGGGGTGAGAAGATGGACAAGATGTTTAAGGTAATATGCTTTTACCTTTTACCATAGTCCATATGTACTATTTCTGTTAGTGAATAAATGACTTCTTAGAAAGCATATAATCGTTTTTATAGCTTTAGCTACTAATATACACACTAAAAACTTTGGTTTGTAAGGTGCCAATATATAGTACCAATGGATTTTTGATGAAAAGTATTTTCATAATATAAATCTCTTCATAATAGCCTATTTGTCTGCATGAATATCCAATCCTTCTAATGGATTTTTATCATGTCATATGAAAATTGTTAAAACACATCTTTGATGGTTTGCATGGCTTAATTAGTATAGTGCAACTCCCAGCACAACAGTTTGTTATTTCCCCTAAAAAAAACCAAAACAACTCTGGTAGTTTCCTAACTCAACCCATGTGGATTATCTATAATTTCCTGCTGTTGGGCGGCCTTGGGATTACCAGCGGTTCATGCAGCTTTTCACATGTGACATAACATTAAAAATAGATGATTGGATGTGAATTAAGCGAGCAGTACATGTTATAGTAGGCTAAAAATCATGGTCGTATGCTAAATACATGCCATGGAAAAGACTAACATCAGAAGTCAAGAATAAAATTTACTCGCATCAGACATCAATTTTGATCAGATCATAACATTGTGCGTATATTTTTTGCAGTTTTATGTTCACCCTGCAATGGGTGTACGAGTATTATCTAAAGAAGATGTACTACTCTATGTTAAGGAAATGAAGATCACTGAATGTGATACAGATGGACAATGCGACACAAATTCTCGAGATAATGTGAATTTCTGACTATCCCTATTTCCCCTACATAACAAACAATTTTACGTCTTAAAAGATTTGACATTCTGAAACTAATTTGTATCCTTATATGGTAGATTCTAGCAGAGGTGGAGTTCAACCCGTCTGATTTGCCGGAAGGATGGGTCAAAGAAATAGTTTACAGAAAAACAAAGAATGGAACAAGGAAAGACCCGGTATATAAAAAATGAAAACTAAAAACCCTCCATTTTCTGTTGAAATTTGTTTCAGTCTTCTGATCACTCTATTAATTATGCAGTACTATACGGATCCAGTTAGCCGATATGTCTTTCGTACTCGGAGGGCTGCACTGCGCTTTCTTGACACCGGAAAAGTCACAAACCGTCAATTTATTCAAAAGACAAGTGTTCATGACGTGTACTCTTTTGAAAAATCTGCTGACCTGGTAATTGAGCTTCCAATATTATATATTATACTCGTAATTTTCCTTACAGCAGTTCCTCTTCCTAGAGTTACCGTTTTCATTATATGGACTTGCTTGTCTTAGCCGAATGTGCAATGTAATCTTTTTATTGTCCATTCTTATGGCGCACAATCCCTGAAATTAAACCTATTAATAAATGTTACATGGATACATGCATATGTGAGAAAACTATAATATCTTTTTTTTAAATATGCTTCAATATTCATCATTTCATTTGCAAATAACAAGGTATGGCAAAATTAGGTGAAAGGAAAACCTTTTCACAAATTTTTCATGCACTTATCTTTTAATTCGTATGGATTGCAATCTTTTGTTCCTTGTTCCGTAGCAGTTTAAATGACCACTCGAGTCTCGCCCTTGATACAGTTTTCACGAGTAAATATGCATATGCCGTCTCCAAGTGGGTTATCCTCGTAATTTTATTTTTGGCAGTCCTCTATTTTGTACTTTCACTCTCATCAAATTTATGTGCAAGTGCCTCATTTACGTTGATGTGGAAAATGGTCATGTATCAAACTTGTTCAGACAAAAGGTATAGCACAGGTTTAGTTCATATTTTCACACAAGGATAATACGTGCATTGTACTATATTTGAACCTATGATATAGTTTCTGTTTTTCCACACAGAAAAGCCAAAGTATATGATAGGTTGGAATTGAATAGAGGGTTAAATGTCCCTTCTGTGGGCACGTAAACTACAACGTAGTTTTTCAAATTCAAATATAGGGTCATTTTAGTTGTATAGGAAAAACACATTTTCTTCAAACAGACATGCCTAATTTGGTCAAACTTTGGATAACCTACATTAGACTAACTTGACATTCAATAGTGTTGGTTTTCTCTACTAGAGCGCCAATTCTTTGATGGTGACTTTGAAGAGTTTACTAAGCTTACAACAAGAGTGGTGGCTATTGGGCTTGCATTTTTATTCTCAGACCCTACATGATATGATGATTATATTATAATGTGTTGGTTTAAAATAACGACACAACAAGAGTGGTGGCTATTGGGCTTGCAAATATACTATATAATGAATTGAAAACACATGAAAAAATATTTGAACCGTTAGCTTATACAAACAAACAGATTGCTTTAACCTTGTTAAACTTTCCATTTTTGTCAATGAAATAATTCTTTTTACATATATTTGATACTATATATTGCATACCCTTAACAGATTTTTTTTGCAGCATGAGAGTTTGTCCAACAGACTAACAAAAAAAGGGAAGGATGCTAAAACACCTACAAGTTCACCCAAGCCCAGAGGATCAGCACTATGGAGAAAAAAGAAGTGTAATGGCCAAACATCATATGACAGTAAGTTCCTCCTTATAGTTGATATGGTAGTAGTTTTCTCATTACCGAGAATAAACAGAATCATCCCATGCTATCAGAACCTATGTTGCTACACAAGTCCATCAACAAAACAAATACCCCACGCACACTACTACACTTTTTCTATTTAATCGGCTGCTTTAAGTGTGACCGTGTTGCTCAAAAGTTGATTTTTTTTTTCATCTATCTCATGGTATCCATTTGTACATTAGTCTAATATGCATCCATTTTTCACTCGACTTCACGTTATCAAATATGAGCATGTTTATGTTTCATGATGCCTTTTATGCCTTCTTTTCTGAACTGATGTAAGTATAGTATCTTCATGTTAAGTTTACAACTTGTACGTACAATCCACTTCCAAACCAAATGTTGATGTTTCGTTCCATTTGGCACTATTCAATGTAATATTACTAGTACATGCAAGCATCCATGTTCTTAGTTGAGCAGTAGCAAAACACATGTTTTCTCTTGAGAAAAAACTATTGGTTGAACCTTTAATCTTTTGAGACCACATTAGCATCAAGGTAACATTACCCTTTTATCCATCTAGCTAATACTAGTGCACATGGCTTGTGCTTTTTGTGCAAAAATAGGAGGCAATAAAGACCAGCTAGATCTATTTGGACAATTAAAAAGTGTCCAAGTCTGTGATAGACATAGCTGATCTTAAGATCATATTTGCATGCCCTTCCTAATAATTTTTTTTGCTGGTATAGCTGAGGACACCGAAACAGACAGCTCCACAGACTCGGTTTCAGATGAGCACGAAAACATCAGGAACAAAAGCATGAAGACAAAAAAGGGACAACTAAGCTCCCCCGAGATTATCAAGCGTCCAAGAGGGAGACCACCCAAAGTGGTAAAAGCAAACGGATGGAACATCCAGAAGGCTAGGACCAAAAGAGAAATCAAACAACATAGTGGCTAATTAAGCAAGGGATAGCAGGACATGAAGCAAGGCCACAGACTACAGAAATCACCGGTTTTCATGGCAAATAATATTTAGCCATCATTTTGTTCAATTTTGTTTGAAACTTTTATTAAATTTACGACTTGTTCCCTTTATCGATCGGGCTGGGCGATGCTTGAAATTAAGGCAGTTGTGGCAATTGTTAGGTCCTAAGACAGGAGATCCCCGAGAGTCCTCAGACTCCTCATACACATTGAATAAAATGCCAGAATTCTGAATTAGTGGATTGGTGCATGTTCTGAAGAAGATTGGATGATCATCGATCTATATAAATTAATCTTAATTTGTTGTTAAGTTTTATATAAATTCTTTTTGTTATAAGCAACTTCCACTTTGAGACAGGCACCTGACATTAGTCCTTCCGTTCTTGTACTCCCTCCGATCCTAAATAAGTGTCACGGTTTTGAACTAAATAAGTGTCGCCATTTTAAACTAACTCTAGTTCAAAATGGCGACACTTATTTAGGATCGAAGGTAGTACCTTTTTTTAGTCACATGATCAAAAACATGACTGTATGATCATAACTTATTATTTGCTCCATGGAGAAACCGTAGAAATTTCTAATGAGAAGCACACGGTGCGCCTCTCCCTCTCTGCTTGTACCGGCCAGAGCTACCAAATGAGTGGGAGGATCGGAGGGGAGTACAAGGATGCACCTATTGGCGTTCGTGTGGATGTGAAAGAGATCATACATTCTTCTTACTCCCTGATAACACCTACTTCCTCCGTTTAGAAATATTAGATGTTTTATGATTGTGAATGAGATGTAGATACATCTCATTTCTAAACGGAGGGAGTAGTACATTAGACATACCAATATTAGATATATACACGGAGTGCAGCATAGACATATCGACGCAGACGTAAGACTGCACCCAGAACGATCGTCTAACCATGGTTAATGAATAGGTCATCTGCCACTAAAGGACAATCTGCCTCAAAATCTACAGCACATCAAACATGTATTAGGTTGGTCCTTGGGAAATGGGATTCCTCCAAAATCTAACTTATAGTTCATTTCATTTTGAGAGACAATGCATCAGGACATGTATCGTGGGCCAGCTAACTCTTTGGGATCCCACCAAACCCTCGTCATGCTCAAATAACAGGTGGTCGCGGAAGCCATGGCGAGCTCGGGATCCTCCGCAAAATGCCCTAGCCTCCCAAGCCACGCACGATCCATCAACCGCCTCTCATCTCCGTCGCCTACATACGGACACCCTCGGGGAACATCCCCCACATCTCGGTTCTTCCCCATCTCTGCGGTTTTATCATCGGAGATGAAGGCATAAGAACTTCCATGAGGTTTAAAAGAGCTCGAAATTCATGAGGAAAATGCAGTTGGTAGCCAACAGTAGATCTCAAGCAACTCACACCGAGGCCCGGATAATGATGACCAACCTAAGCATCATGGACGACATGCGGGGAGGGGCTTGGTTAGTAAAGAAGAAGAAAATGATCATGGAACGAGATGCTCGATAACTCGAGAGTTCTCAGAGCACCTCCCACCCCCCAGGGCCACTTGATTAACCCGAGGGAGCGTACCCCATAAGTGCTATCATGCTCTATATGTTGATCTGTGATGAAATAGGTGCCAAAGTATAAGTTTAAAGTATAAGTTGAATGAAAGATGAGATCAAGGGGGAGAATGTTGGTTTGATCTCCTCACGTTTAGGCCCAACGGCCAAACGGATTGGTCCCGCGTCCTGATAGGCGGCGCCCAACGTCGCTATCGTTGGTGGGCCCCTATCGCGCAACGCATATAAAAGGTGGGGGGCCGGGGGCATGCACACCAAGGTTCGTCGTTCCCACTCATCCCACGAAAATCCCAAACCCTAGAGCCACCGATCGGCTTGCGCTGCAGCGGCGGGAACAACCCACCTCACCGCCGCCACCACTCTGTCGAGCTCGATGGCAAGCTCCTCGTCAACTACGAAGGCCGACGGTATGAATCTCTCTTGCACACTCACTAGATCGACGCCTAGCGATCCTAATAGATCTAACATGTTAAAGTTGAATATTCAGAAATCTCTACATTGTAATTTAATACCTTTGTTGTATGTTAGCGAATAAGTTAGATGCCATTGTGTGACAATTTTATTTGACTCGAATCATGAAATGACCATTTGCTTTGTGAAGACCCGTGAGATGACATTTTGTAAGGATTTCAGTTGCCAATGGGCCGAGGGAGCTTTTTGTAGAAACCGAATATGCGCTGCCATTTTTGCTACCTTCGTTCTGCATGATCACCTTTTGCTTTTCTAGACTATCATGATATACCATACAAAGTTGTGGAAGTTAATCCACTGAGTAAAAAGGAAATCAAGTGGCCTGACTACAAGAAGGTTCAATAGTGAAAATCTGGTCGATTTATCAGGTTAAGCTTGTTGCCCGCTATGTTTTTGCAATCATGTCATTTATTTTGTTACAGATTCAAGTTACATGTTCTTCTGTTCATATGTGCCTAGCTCTTGTTTAGCAGTTTTGTGATATATCGTTGGCAGACATAATCAATAAATTACAGCGCAAGATAAGCCCTGATGATGAATCCACTAATGAATAAGAAACTAAATGGCGCAGGTAACTGTTTATTTAATTGATTGATGTGCCACTACTGTGGCCCTATGTTAAATTCCCGTTGGCAATTCCCTTTCTGTAGCCTTTTATGTTATAGTGTTTCAATCTATGCAGATTGTTTGAAAGGACAAGTATGCTTCTTTCATTTGAAAAACTTTGAGAAAAAATATTGTTGGGACATAATATACCCTGTTTCCATGACATATCCATTCTACTTTCTTAGTAAGTTAATTGCTAAAATCGAGTGCCTGCCCATGCCAAATTATCTGAAAGGTAAAACCTAACAAATTGGAATTTGGGTTCCTTTTTCAGTTTTTTGTATGTGTTTGGTATTCAGTCGGGCCCTTCATGAAACCGTATATAGGCCAAGGTTTACATGTCACCTGTCGCAAGTTGTCGCTGGGGTACCGACAAGTAGACAAGTCTCGACAAGTGCTAGACTTATCGATGCTGTCGACAAGGAACCACTAAAAAATATCAAGTAACTAGCCTATTAATACCAAGTAACTACTAAAATATACCGAGCTCATAACCAAATAAGTTTAGATGCCCAAGGTCACAACCACACGTCCACAAGCAAGTAAATAAGTTCAAGAGAACAAGTTCTAGGGGAGGGCAGGGGAGAAGCGGAGGCGGCGGCGAGCCAGCGGCGGGCAGAGGAGAGGCAACGCCAGGGGAGGGGCACCAGGGGAGAGACGGCTAGGGGAGGGACTCATGGGTGTAGGGTTTCACGCGAGGCTTCTTATATCCCAGCGCTTTAAGTTGTCGATCGACTAGTTCACAGAGACAAGTCTAGGTTTGTCACTGACAAGTCAACCTGTCGCTTGACAAGTTAAACTTTTCTTGTCATTCCACCTTGTCGACATCAGGATTGCGACAGGTAGACTTGTCGTGCGACAAGACTAGACTTGTCGAACGACACTTAATCCTTGATATAGGAAGAAAAACACTTATGCACGAAGTATAGGAGGCTGATGGCATAAGGCCCAATCCCATCCATTACTCATTGTCCCATTCCAACCCTAATCCGACTCTCCTAGGATGCAAGCCAGGCATGTAGGTGCTCCTACACCTCCTTAGAGCATGTCTAACAGACCCCTTAAAAGGGCCAAACCCGTATAATAACCGTCGAAATACGGGTTTCGGCTCTACCCGGCCGTCTAGCAGACCCCGTAAAAACGGCCCCCGCTCCGATTTTTGCTGTTTTCGATTACGGGGCGGGTCTTCGCCCCCTACTTGTGCGGGGTGGGAGCGGGGATAGAGGGCCAAACCAGTATCCCATTTCCGAAACCGCGCGCGGACATTTCAGTTCCCCCACCCGTTTTCCCCCGCGCGCCGCCGCCGGAATCCGTCAGATCCGGGCCCCTCCGCCGCCCGCCGAGCCGCGCCGAGCTGCGTCGACGCCCGCCGCACCTCCGCCGCACCCCCGCCGAAGATCCGCGTCCCTCCGCGCGCGCCGCCGCACCCCCGCCGCGGTCTTCTCCGCCGTTTTCGCCGGTGAGTATTCCGTCGCGTTCTTCTTCGTTCTCGCCGGTAAAATGGACGTGTTTGGGGCTGATGTATGCTTCACCGTGGTAGATGGCTTCGGAGGATGTGCACATGGCGGATTTGGACGCGACGTCGACCGATTGGTCCTCGTCGGATTCCGAAGATTCGGACCTCGACGAGGTGCTCAACGATGACGAGACGGAGATGTTGCTGCTCCTGTTCGACATGAAGCACATGGAGGACCGCGCCAAGCTGCTGGATCAGCGGAAAGAATCCGTGATGGGGCGTATGTGCATTCCGCGGAACCGCGCACTCGTCCGAGCTCGGGGTTGAAAACTCGTTTTGAGGGGTTGAAAACTCGCCCGAGCTAGCAGACCCCATATCCCCACCCCGTAAAACAGAATATTTACGGGGTGGGGATACGGGGTCTGCTAGCTCGGACGAGTTTTCGGCCGGCGAAAAGTGAATACAGGGTCCTCTACTCGCGTTTTAAGGGTCGAAAAAATACGGGACATGTTAGACATGCTCTTAGGCTTGGCACCTCTACTCCCAGTGTGGTGGTGCCCATTCACCTCCTTGGTCCTGGCACTCTTCCACCTCCTCCCCTTTGGTATTTCGGCACTCAGCCCTGGCACTCATTGTGCTGCTATGCTGCCTGACCAGATGTTCTGCCGCTTTTCAGTTGACTGCTGAATAATTTTTTAGCTTGAGTATTACCAGGCCTTATAAATCAGTTTCTTAGGTTTACCATTTTCAAATGAACTGAATGGCACCCTACTACTTTTATCCATGGTCTCGAAATTGCATGAAATAAAGTTGGGAATAGTACTTTGTGTAGCTCCGATCCAACTTTGTGCCTTTTCCTTGAATTCGCAAGTACTTAATGATTTTGGTGTGAATCATCTAGACTTGTATTTGGGAAATGGCGGGTACATGCTTTATTTATCATGTTAAACAATAGTAAATTTTACACTCTTGAAAGATCTCGGTACCCTTTCTTATGTTCTTTGAAAACCTGTGCAAATAACTTATCATAACTCTGCTTAAACCCATGCTTCAGAGCCAGTTAGGACCAGTATGGCCAGTCCAGCTGGTATCTTGGGATAGTCGATTACAACTGGGAGCAATTAGGAATTGAAACATTGTATTGACATTCCTACAACGTACCATTATCTACTTGAGCATGACAGTTTTTTTATCTTCCTTTGATCTAGCTGGGTTGATGAGCACCTTGTGCATGTATTATCACCAAAATATACCGCTCGACTTCGGAGGCTCTAGTCTTTTGATTACATTGCGAAGCATGGTAAATCTCCACAACTTTCCTCTTTATGTTCCCTGTTATATGCTGTTTCCTTTTAATTATGTACTACCGTTAAATTTCTTGCCTAATTGTCAGTGCAAATGCCTGTGTTACTCTATGCTCGCTGTGGAGAGTCTAGTTATCGAGGATTACTAGAGAAAGTTATAAATGATCACATAAGGTGGTAGATTTTTTTTTTGGAAAGGAACATATATTAATATCAGATGATACCAGTTACATCCAGCCTCTGCAACAACGCATTGCCCTAGCGATCACACGGATGCACAGAGTCGAAAAAAGAAGAATTATAAAAAAATAAAAGTCCCGCTACAGTGACTCATTCATTGAAATAACAGTACTACCACCACCAAGACAGCATCAGAAGTCCAGCTTCTCCAAAAACAACGTCTCCAAAAAGGGAACAGTGCATAAAAACTGTCATCGCCCGATCAAAGATCTAGGTTTTCATCCTGAAGAAAGTTCGCGCTCTCAAAACAGTACGTTCAACAAGGCTATTGCCAGGCACAACCAATTAAGGCCAGACCCTGGGTTTTCACCCTGAGAGGTAGGACCATGAACCTCTCGTGTGCAGTCGCCCCCACTTGCATGCCACTGCTCTAATTCACAAGTCACCTAGCCAATTCCTCATCACCACCCAGACTCGAACCACCATTGTTTGTCCTCAGATCTCGGTCTCCATGACTTTCTCCGTCAGCACCATGGAACGAGAACATGCCCCATGATAATAACAGCCAACAAAGCTTCGAAGCACACCCTCTGAAACCAAACGGTCAGGGTAAAATATGGGTGCGTACGACCGAATTCAATCCTTCCAGCAAACTCACGGCATGATAGCACACCCTCCGGAACACGACACAGAAACCAGATCAATGGAGACCAACATCCGACAGATCATCGTCTTGGCTTGAGAGGGATCCAGGAGCACCTTCTTTATTGAAACCGAGCCAGCAGCCCCCACGTCACCCACCGGAAACTAGCAGGATCCGCCGCAAGACGGCAAGACCACCCAGCCGACCATTCCGACGGAGAAGGAGGCCACCACCACCATGCCAGGGGCAGATGCCCCAAGCACCCTAGTGTCACGGACAAGGCCCGGGTCGCTTGGACGCAGGCGTCGAGGCCAACGTATGGGATAGATCGCGACTAGGCCCAGATCCCCGCCGCCGCCTGCCGCCATCTGGGCCGAGGATCACCGGCCGCCGCACGCTGCAACACCGCCACCAAACCAGTCGGGACGGACGCTGCCGCCTTCTTGCCAGATCACGATCAGCGACGCCACCGCCGCCACGCCCCCAGGTCTTTGTCTGACGACGATCCAGGCAGCGGCGGGGGGAGGAGAGACCACGGGAGGGAAGGCTCGGTGAGGAGGGGAGGCCGCCCGGCGCGGCGCGACCCCGCCGCGCGGGTGCGGGAGGAGCTATTTCTGTAGACCCCAAAAGGAGGTGGTAGATATTTAGGTGATATTTGATTGCAAACAAGTCCCATGTGTGTTCTCCAAATGTTACTTCTGGAATGGTAATATAATTTAACTAGGTAGGAAATGCGGCTTGCCGCTCGCTTGCCCGCTTCGCGGGCAACATGGTACAAACAGTTGTTTTGAAAGATAATGAAATTAAGACATTATACATAGACAATCTTATTAGACAGAGTCATTTTGTATCATAAGCAAAAGATAACAATGTTTGCGAGTTAATCTTACAATCGAAGAACATAATCTAAAGGAACTATGCTTAATGGGTGGTATATAAAAATCAAGCACAACAAAAATGCATAAAAAGTATAACACATAGAAGGAGCAAGGATATAGAAATATATTATAATAGTCATGAATAGAAGTTGTAAACTTACATCAATCAAATACTCAAAGTAACATCCAGATCCATAGTGGGAACATAAATTTATGGAGGATTACAGCGATTTATACACACCCAAAACATCAAAGACCTATAATTTATTTCACCTAGGAACCACATAACATTCTTTCATAAACACTACTTCCTGGTCAATCCAGCTGCTCAGCAAAGCATGGCAATCCTTCACAAGCACCAGACGTCCACCTGATGAGAAAGCAGAATAGGAAGATAAGGAAGTCTGCAGAAAAAAATAGTCAGACACAGACTATAGATCTTAAACTGCAACCTGCCTTTTGTTTTTTTTTTAAATTACTGCTAGGTAACGCATGTACGAAAAGGCATCTTAGTGATCCAAACCGTACCCTCATACACATCGATATCATGTTATAACAATCACTTGTTTATGGTGGAAATGCTATCATTGATATCATGGTAGGTAAGCGCAGCTTGCCGCGCACTTGCCCCCTACGGCGAGCAGAAAGATATGAAAAAACCATCAATATAAGCAAGTTGATTTATACAATTGGGTTGGAACATCTAGAAAATAAAAATAAACAGTTTGGGCGATGATGGTAGAACATGTAACTGCTTTGAACATGTAACTATGGCACGCTAGAAGATATGAATAAACGTTTTGAAAAGTAAACCTAAGATACTATATTAAAAAATGATGGTAACTCATGAGAAGATACGTTTTGCAAAATACTTAAGTATAAAAGTAACGCCTTAACCCTGAGAATAACATAAACGTATATTTAACAGTACAATAGCCGTCGAGTCGAGTCGTGTGCTATAGTATTTCTGGAGTCCAGTATTAGTGATCATCTAGACCAGATGGAGATGACTAAGGTAAGCAAAAGATATTTAATAATGGTATTTAGACAGTAGATACTTTATTTGAGACATGGGCATAGAATTATAAGGCAATAGATAGTGCGATAGGTCTCAAACCTTCTTTTCCTTTAATGGAAATAGAACTGCATAGAAACAATTATATCGTTGTGTTTCTTCTCATTTTAGGCACAATCTTGATATAGGAGATTAAGAAAGTATAACATCAAAATGGTGAAAAAATCTATAATTTGAAAAAACTCCGGTGGGAGTATAGCTTTTAAAGCACCATCAGGGGTATTTGCAAAACTTGGTCTACAATTTGAAAGGTTACATAGGCTATATTACTTCACAAGATACAAATCTTACTAAATTTAATAAATTCTTTTGAGGCCAACGGAACATTATGTTATTGGACAAAACCTATCCAATCCAACATAACATTTCTTCGCCGCACATACTTTTCAACATGTGCGGCTAGGGAACCACTACAACTAAAGTTATATGGATCACTGTAAGAAAGAATGATACGCATTAACTAAATTCCAATCCTAAAGGAAACTTAGAAAAAGGAAACGAATCTGGGATGATGTTTTGGACTAATGTTGACTACAAACTGGAGCTAATCTAAGAAGAGATCAATCGATAACAAGATGCAAGACGACTATGATGTGCTGCATAAGAAGATTTAACCAACCTATGAACAAATATTACCACATACATGCCTAGATATACCAAGTTATGTGTTATGGAGTACAGATTTCAAACAAAGTTTTGGAAACTAGGCTAATAAACTGGAGTAAATTTAAACAACAGCAAACCAGAAACTACCCATGTGCAAACATACATTTAGAGGGAAGTGCATAGTATACATGCACGTAAAATATGCTATAGGACAGGAACATAAATACAATGGCTAGAAGTGTGAATTTTTTTCTTAACTTCTACCAGAGATAGAACCCATGAAAGAACCTGTATCCAGATGATCCAAGACAGAAAATGGGCTACTGCTGGTTGCATTTTGCAGTATATAAATTACCATACATGCTTGTTACTATCAAAAAAGCTTTAGATATATTTGATAAGTATATCCATAGGTGGGTACAGAGCAGAGCAGATACGGAAATAATTGTATTGTTGTGCTTCACATCTTAAAAGTCAACCGAGTTCATATCTGGTCGGAAATATATGTACCATTACATGGACAATATACTGGTGCAAAAATGACTAATAGTACTATAGATCATGACTAACTTGCATGCTGAACCTTCTCGAAGAAATGCAGTGGAACTTCACAAATGTTTATGCGATAAACATGTACAATGGAATTTTGACTATGAAAAGAAGTTTATATGAAGACAATGCGTTGGTATTATGAACAATTTAAGATCTCCATATTGCTGTCGGTGCAACCTAACGAAGAAGATTTGAGCATGAGCTGATGTACTCACAAAAAGAGAGGGGGTAGACGCAACCACATGTTTCAAAGAAATGACTTTTATAATCAAAAGCCCATGTTTGGTAAGACAGTGAGATGGAAACAAGATATCACGGTAGGCAACACAACAAGCAGAAAACAATTAGCAAAGAAAAGAGAGATATTACATTTGAAAAGTATCTAACCACACTACTTACATAGTCACATTCTCATGTGTAGTTGAAGGGAGTTAAGAATAAAGAAAATACAACTGAACCAAAATGTTTGTAAACATTACTCTTTAGAATGTCTTGCGGAATATTTTACAGTGTCATGTGAACATAAACTACCTTACAAAGTT
Organism: Avena longiglumis; assembly: GCA_030063025.1. Taxonomy (NCBI): domain Eukaryota; kingdom Viridiplantae; phylum Streptophyta; class Magnoliopsida; order Poales; family Poaceae; genus Avena; species Avena longiglumis. The sequence goes on from CP125974.1 coordinate 28,041,995, forward strand.
CAGCGTACTGAAACTGGCACATATGGTGGAATCTAGGATATTTGTGCCTGAATCTTATCTGAGATATTCTCAGACCAAAACTTAGTTGCTATGGATTTTGTGCAGGTCCTTGTTTCTGAGATCAATTCATAACTCAGGTCTACCATACACCAAAAACCAGAATTGGGAATAATCATTTTCCTACTCTGTAACCATTTAAATGCAGTGCCATTACATACTCACAATTACAATTTAGAGCCTACGGAAAACACCTTGAAACACATCTCACCTCGAGCTGCATCATGTTGGGTATTCTTTTTTCTTCCTCTCTGGTATGCTCATGGAGAAACCCTCAACTTGATTCAAAAATAAGACATCAAAATCAAGCCCCCACCTACCAATAAGAACTGACCTAAAACCTAAATGGCAGCCTAGTACTATTCATTTCTTAGCGTAAGCAGAGTAGGGTAAGCAACCTAGTATTTTGTCTTTTGTATCTGCAATGTAAACAACACTGAACATAGCCAAGAAACAGTACCAAAAATAACCAGGTCAATTTACTAATATTTTGAGTATAATGTTTCTCGACTGAAAGAGCTTCATGAAGAAAATTAAAATATACTACAAAGGGCAAATAAATATCTCTCTCATGCAGCAATCAGTTTGTTCTCACTCATGTAGTAGAAACATGAACTCTTCATGTGCTCGGGGTTGTGGTTTGTATATGCCTATAAATGCAGGGTCGAGAAAGGGGGATAAATTATGGTCTACCACTTGGTAGGGCCGTGTTGATCTAGAATATAACAATAAAACATATTTTTGCAACACAAACAGGACATGACCTAATAGGAAAGGTGAGAGTAAAGCAAGAAGCAGATACATTTATATGTAGGCACCAAGTAGAGGAACAATAATATATTAAAAAGAATGTTACTTGCTGCAACTACAGGGCAACACGAAGGATGTGGATAATTGTATAAAAAATTATTGTAAGTAAAAAGGTAGTCAAGAACTACTAATAAATCACAGGAAAGAAAAGGCATTCACAGTCAAGATACACGGATCATAAGCAATTTTATTCAATGAAAAAATATCTAAATACAGAAGAATATATCTATGTAGTATCGTTCAACTATATGTAAAGTCTAAACTATACATTTTCACCTGTGTAATTTTTTTTATTTTGTGACCATCAGATACTCTCCTTAGCCTCCATCCTTTCTTTCAAGCTTGGACTATCTCTCTGTAGTCTACAAGCAAAAGCATGGCAGTGACATTACGCTGCGTCTATCAATGGTGACTTGCATTCATAAAACTACATATGTTTACTATGAAAGGGTTGATTAATTTGAGCAAAACTCTAATCAGATACATTGGCTGAAAATAACCTTTGGAAATGAAGATCCCATCGCCTAGACAATCAACTAATGGTAGAAAACAATCCAAGTAAAACTAGTATACGCATGAAGCTAGTATGCATCAAAGTGCATGCGCACGTTTGAGCTACCAACATGGGCATGAGCCCTAAGCAAGACGTGAAAAGAAAGGGGCTACTAATCATAATTCAATTTAGTTTGCAGAGTACACGTACAGTCAAAATTCTAAGGCGTATGTGTATGGTCCGGTCGGCCGGCCGGCCGAGCGTTCGCGTACGTGTTGGCTACATGGCATGTGTAACAGATTTTATTTTGGTTAGCTGATGTCAATCCATTGAAGCGATAAACACTACCCAGCGCGTGCACGGATGATAAGATAAGGGCACCCTACGCGTTCTCGGGGGATTTGTGCTTTTTATCCCCGGGTCCCAAGCCAACCACGTGTCTTCTTTTTGAATGAAAATCCCGCTTTTGCTACAGAAAGCCTCGTTTTTTGCTATAACTAGTCCCGCTTTTGCTACATGTAACAGAAAACGGTTTGGCCTAAAAAATAGAAAATTAGATTGGACCTCGCCGGAGATTTCGCCGGAGATCTCGCCGGCAACCGTGTAACAAAAAAATTGTGTTAATGTAGCAAACCCGATCTCACCGGAGACTCGCCGATAGACCTCTCCGGAGGCTTTCGCCGGAGACCTCGCCGGAGTTTCGCCGGAAACTATGTAGCAAAAGAATTGTGCTAATATAGCAAAACCGGAGAACAAGTGTAGCAAAACCTTTGTGCTATTGTAGCAAAACCGCTAAAAGTTTATAGAAAAAAATGTCTAGCAAATCCAACTTCGCCATGTAGCAAGCCCGGCAGCCTCCTGTAGCAACGCCGCCGGCGCCATGTAGCAAGCCCGGCCGCCTCCTGTAGCAACGCCGCCGGCGCCATGTAGCAAGCCCAGCCGGCTCCCTGTAGCAACGCCACCGGCGCTTGTAGCAACTCCGCCGGCGCCATGTAGCAAGCCCGGCCTATGCCTGTAGCAACGCCGCCGGCGCCATGTAGCAAGCCCGGCCGCCGCCTGTAGCAACGACGCCAGCGCATGGCCCCCGAGAGATGTTGGCGGAGCAGCGCATAGTGAGGCGCTTGAGCTCGCGCTCGTGGACGACCTTGGAGGAGGTCGGGGAAGGCCAGGTGCAGCCATCGACCCCTGCGAGGTGGAGGGAGGCGGCAACTCCGGCGAGTTGCAGGAGGCGGCGGCCGCGACTAAGAAAGGAGGTGGCGGGCGAGCGCTGGCGGCGAAGATGATAGAGAGGAACACATGTGGTCGGAGAGGATGAGAGGAATAGGGGGAGGCGGGGGCGTGTGGCTGGGGCGAGAAGCTCCGATCCATGGGCTCGATGCGGTCAGGCGAGAAAGAGGAAAAACGTAGAAGAAAACGTGGCTGGGAGGGGATGTGGTGCATGTGGACCCACCAAGGTGCGTGCGCGTGAGTCATGCCTCTCCGGGCGAGCGAGCGCCGTGGAAGACCCAGGGGATACGATTCCCCGGGGGAGTCCTATTATTTCCCCTAAGATAAGCATGCACACCAAACTACCCAAAGAATCGCTCCTCATCGTGATCCATACGGCGTCTCTCCCTGCCTATAAAAAGACTCCACAACTCTCCATCCAGGCGACTCCAGGTCACTCACGATCATTCACGCTCACACTTGGAGAACACCCGCCGTTGGAATCACGCTCGCACCACGGAAATCGCGCTAGGAGGCACCCGGCCGGACGGCGCGAGCTCGCGAAGCCAACGCACGTACCAATCCCACAGCTAGAACTCATCTACAAATCTCAAGCCATCCACAAACTCCTATCCATCCACAAGCACGCACTCCAAACACCACACACATCCACACATCCGGAGCAAGGAGGAGACGCCATGGAGACAAAGCAAGCACTTCCTGATGATAAGAATCACTGTTGAATCCCTCTCTATTCTCTCTTTCTAGCCGCTCTCCGTCTACATCACACACGCCTGCACCTGGCGAGCCATACCGTACGTCGGGCTGACGGCATGCAGTTCGGCGCCGGCTTCAACTCCACGAGGTCACAGCTTCCACGACTGGCCCGGGCGCCCGCCACCGAACCGGACGGCGGTCGAAGGAGATGTGAAAAGGCAGCCGGCGTGTACCGGCGCCATGTCCATCTCAAGCCCAGACGGCGGCATCGCTGCCGGCAGCGACTGGCGCCATCTCCATCTCCGCCGCCACCAAGACGATGGCCTTGAGGACGCGAGGCTGCCGGTGACGCCTCAAGACGGGCCCCGAAGCGCTGCCGGCGTGCAGCCCGCGCCATCGCCATCTCCAACGCCACCAAGACGACGGCCCGGGCGCGCTGTCGGCGTGCAGCGGCGCCATCGCCATCTCCAACACCACCAAGACGGACCCGGGCGCGCGGCGTCGTGCAAGCGCCATCTCCATCTCCGCTGACACCAAGACGATGGCCTTGAGGACGCGAGGCTTCTGGCTTCCGGTGACGCCTCCAAGACGACGGCCCCGAGGGGCGTGTGGCTGCCGGCGTGCAGCCCGACGCCATCGCCATCTCCAATGCCACCATGACGACAGCCCTGGGGGGCGCGCGACTGCCGGCGTGCAGCCCGACCATCGCCATCTCCAACGCCACCAAGACGACGAACCCGGCGGCTGCCGGCGTGCAGCCCGATGCCATCTCCATCTCCGTCGCCACCAAGACGATGGCCTTGAGGACGCGAGGCTTCCGGTGACGTCTCCAAGACGACGGCCCCGGGGGGGGGGCTGCCGGCATGCGGCCCGGCGCCATCGCCATCTCCAACGCCACCAACACGACGGACCCGGGGGCGCGCGACTGCCGACGTGCAGCCCGGCGCCATCGCCATCTCCAACGCCACCAACACGACGGACCGGGCGCGTGGTGCCGTGCAGCCCGCGCCATCTCCATCTCCGCCGCCACCAAGACGATGGCCTTGCGTGACGACGCCCAAGACAACGGCCGAGGGCGCGCGGCGTGCAACCCATCGCCATCTCCAACGCCACCAAGATGACGGATCCGGGGAGCGCGGCTGCCGGCATGCAGCCCGATGCCATCTCAATCTCTGCCGCCACCAAGACGACGGATCCGGCTACCGGCGTGCAGCCCGACGCCATCTCCATCTACGCCACCAAGATGATGGCCTCAAGATGATGGCCTTGAGGACGTGCGGTTGTTGGCGCCATCACCAAGCCGGCCTCGAGGGCGCGCGGCTGCTGGCGTGCAGCCCAACGCTATCTCCATTCCAGCGTGGCGCGCCAAAGACGGTGGCCTTATGACTGCCGACGCACCGCCACGACGCTATCTCCTCCCTCTATAGGGTTTCGTAGCATGGAAAACAAAAAATTTCTATCGCATACAAACAAACAAACCAAGATCTATCTACTAGATTGTAGCAACGAGTCGACGGAATAACTCACCTTGGAAGATTCCAAAGTGTTTAACGAGAGCGGATTCTCGTGGGTGATGTAGTCGTACTCTTCCCGATCTCAAGATCGCGTAGACGATCCTTCCGGCGCAAGGCTCCGGCAGCCCCGTAGTCGGTCACACGTTCGTACTGACGAAGACCTTCCTCTCCCTTGTTCCAAAGAGCAGGAGGTTGTAGCACTCTCCTCGTGATTCCGGCAGCACAACGGCGTGGTACCGGAAGTAGAGGGGAGATCTCGTAGGGCTTCGCCTTAAGCCGGAGCGAGTATGGTGGACTATGAGAGAGCCCTCGAAGATCTAGGGGTTAGACACGCCGAGGAGGGAGCAAGGCCGGCGGCTAGGGTTGCTAGGCGGCGGCGGCGGTTTGCCCTAGGGCGGCGGCGCCGACGGCTTAGGGTTTGGAGGTGGGGATCTTGTGTACTAGGAGGGGCAGCCATGCCCCTCCCTTTATAGGTGGGAGGCGCGGCCAAGGGGAGGGGAGTCCCTCCCCAACTCGGCTTGGAGGTGGGCCGGCGGTGGAGGGGAGGAACTCCTTCCCTCGGTTTCCACCTCCCCTCCACTTCCCAAAATTAGCCGTTTGACTTTCAAATTGGCGTTTGACTTTTCAAACAAGGATTTGATTAAATCCTCTATTTTGTTCAGCGATGACACTTAGTACATGATGCAATCATACCAACTTGATTTAACACATTCATGTACTCTTCCCCTTCAGAGTGTCGGACATTCCGGAACCTTCTAGAACATCCCCGATGAAAACACCAGAACCATTCTCAAACTCCGAATTAGGACTTTCCTTATATGAATCTTATTCTCCGGACCATTCCGGATCTCCTCGTGATATCCCGAATCCCATCCGAGACTTCGAACAACATTCAGACTCTTTCTCATCATTCCATAACTACTCAAACAACGTCGAATCCTTAAGTGTGTCTCCCTACGGTTCGTGAATTATGCGGACATGATCGAGACACTTCTCCGAACAATAACCAATAGAGGAATCTAGAAATTCATATGGCTCCCACATATTTCTACGATTACTTTGCGATCGAATGAACCACTTACATACGATACCAATTTCCCTTTGTCTCACGATAGTTTATTCATCCGAGGTTATGATCATCGGTATCTCTGCATACCTAGTTCAACCTCGTTACCGATAAGTACTCTTTTCTCATTCCCGTGATATGTGATCCCTTGTGAGCCAGTCACATGCTTGCAAGCTAATTGGATGACATTTCACCGAGAGGGCCTAGAGTATATCTATCCATCATATGGATGGACAAATCCCACTCTTGATCCATGTGTCTCAACCAATACTTTCCAAACACTCAATGCCACCTTTATAGCCACCCAGTTACGGTGTGGTGTTTGATGTCATCAAAGCATCCATCCGGTAAAGGTGATATGCATGATCTCATGGTCGAAGGAATTAGGTTACTATGTATCAGAAAGCATATAGCAATTGAACTATTAAAATGACTTGATCTTTATGCTACGCTTATCTATAGGAGTATGTCCATCATATCATTCTCCTAACGATATGATCTTGTTGTTAATAACATCTCAATGTTCATGATAGGGAAACCACAATCATTTATTAACCAACAAGCTAGTGATGTATAGAGGCTTTACTAGGGACTTCAATTTAAGTTTACAAATCACACAAGTATTAATGTTTCCTTGTTAATACTATTATAGCATGAATGTAAACATTTATCATAAACACAAAGATATAATAATAAATACATTTATTATTGCCTCTAGGGCATATCTCCAACAGTCTCCCACTTGCACTAGAGTCATGTAATCTAGATTACATGGTAATATACCGAACACCCATGGCAGTTTGGTGCTGGTCATGTTTTGCCCTCGGGAGAGGTTTAGTCAACGGATCCGCCACATTCAGATCTGTGTGTACTTTGCAAATCTTTATGTCCCCATCTTGGACATGTTCTCGAATAGCGTGAAAACGTAGCTTGATATGCTTCATCTTCTTGTGTGACCTTGGTTCTTGCGCATTGGCTATGGCACCCATGTTATCACAGTAGATAGACATTGGGTCCAGCGCACTAGGAACCACACCCAGCTCTGTAATGAACTCTTACATCCATATCGCTTCTTGTGAAGCCTCCGAAGCAGCCATGTATTCCGATTCAGTTGAAGATCTTGCCACAACACTTTGCTTTGCACTCCTCCAGCTAACTGCTGCACCATTCAAAATAAATACGTATCCAGATTGTGATTTAGAATCATCCGGATCGGTGTACCAACTAGCATCGGTGTAACCATTAACAACGAGTTGTTCATCACCTCCATAAGAAAGAACCATATCCTTAGTTCTTATGAAGTACTTAAGGATGTTTTTGACCGATGTCCAATGATCCACTCCTGGATCACTTTGATATCTGCTAGTTAAACTAACAGCATATGCAATGTCGGGTCTAGTACATAGCATGGCATACATTAGAGATCCTATGGCTGAGGAATAGGGAGTATTACTCATCCTTTCTCTATCTTCTGCCGATGTCGGACTTTGAGTTTTACTCAAGGTCGTATTGGGCAACATGGGCAAGAACCCTTTCTTGCTATCTTCCATTCCAAACCTCTTTAGAACTTTGTCCAAATATGTACTTTGTGACAATGATATTTAGCGTCTTGATGTATCTCTATAAATCTTTATGCCTAATATGTAAGCTGCTTCGCCAAGATCCTTCATTGAAAAACTATTATTCAAATATTCCTTGACACTATTAAGAAGGTCTACATCATTCCCAATCAACAATATGTCATCTACATACAGTATTAAGAATGCTACAGAGCTCCCACTCACTTTCTTGTAAATACAAGCTTCTCCATAAGTTTGTATAAAACCAAAAATTTTGATTACCTTATCAAAATGTTGATTCCAACTTCGGGATGCTTGCTTCAATCCATAGATGGACCATTGAAGTTTGCATACCTTGTTAGCATCTTTAGGATCGACAAAACCTTTGGGTTGCATCATATACAACTCTTCATCAATGTCTCTATTGTGGAATGTTGTTTTGACATCCATCTGCCATATCTCATAATCATAATATGCAGCGATTGCTAACATAATCCTCACAGACTTTAGCTTCGCTAATGGTGAGAAAGTCTCATCGTATTCAACTCCTTGAATTTGTCGAAACCCCTTTGCGACAAGTCGAGCTTTATAGACAGTAACATTACCATCAGCATCTGTTTTCTTCTTGAAAATCCATTTGTTCTCGACAGCCTTCTGGCCATCCGGTAAGTCCACCAAAGTCCATACTTGGTTTTCGTACATGGATCCAATCTCGGATTTCATGGCTTATTGCCATTTGTTGGAATCTGGGCTCATCATCGCTTCCTCATATGTCTCAGGGTCATCGGTGTTGTCCACCAACATGACACTCATAACGGATCATACCAACTGGAGTGGTACGAGTTTTCGATGACCCGAGGCTCAGAGCAACTACAACAAGTTTCATGATCATCATCATTAGCTTCTCTCTTATTGGTGCAGCACCACATGAATTTCTTTTCGGTGTTGCGCTACTCGCAATTTCGAGAGAAGGTTCGACAACCTCGTCGAGTTCTACTTTCCTTCCACCACTTCTTTCGAGAGAAATCCCTTCTAGAAAGGATCCATTCTGGCAACGAAGATTTTGCCTTCGGATCTATGATAGAAGGTATACCCAATAGTTTCCTTCGTATCGTATGAAGACGCATTTTTCCGCTTTGGTTTCAAGCTTGTCTGGCTGTAACTTCTTTACATAGGCTTCGCAACCCCAAACTTTAAGGAATGACAATCTAGGTTTCTTCCCAAACCATAATTCATACGGTGTCATTTCAACAGATTTAGATGGTTCCCTATTTAAAGTGAATGCGGCTGTTTCTAATGCATAACCCCAAAATGATAGCGGTAAATCTGTAAGTGACATCATAGAACGAACCATATCTAAGAGAGTTCGACACGACGTTCGGACACACCATTACGATGTGGTGTTCGGCGGTGTCAATTGTGAAAGTATTCCGCATTTCTTCAAATGCTCGCCAAACTCAGAATCAGATATTCACCTCCACGATCGTAACGTAGAAATTTAATCTTCTTGTTACGTTGATTCTCTACCTCACTTTGAAATTCCTTAAACTTCTCGAAAGTTTCGATTTATGTTTCATGAAATAGATATACCCATATCTACTCAATTCATCCGTGAAGGTAAGAACATAACGATAACCATCACGATGCTACACTCATTGGACCACACACATCGGTATGTATGATTTCCAATAAGTCCGTAGCTCGCTCCATCATACCAGAAAATGGAGTCTTAGTCATTTTACCCATCAGACATGCTTCGCATCTTTCAAGTGATTCGAAATCAAGTGATTCAAGAAGTCCATCGGAATGGAGTTTCTTCATACGCTTCACTCCAATGTGACCAAGACGACAGTGTCACATATAGGTCGAGTTATCGCTCGATTTCAAACGTTTAGCCTCAATGTTATTAATATGTGTATTTCCACTATCGAGATTCAATAAGAATAGGCCATCTATCAAAGGTGCATGTGCATAAAACATATTACTCATATAAATCGAACAACCATTATTCTCGGACTTAAACAAGTAACCGTCTCGCAATAAACAAGATCCCGATATAATGTTCATGCTTAACGCAGGCACCAAATAACAATTATTTAAGTATAAAACTAATCCCGATGGTAGATGAAGGGGTAGCGTGACGACCGCGATCACATAAACCTTTGATCCGTTTCCCACGCGCATCGTCACCTCGTTCTTCGCTAGCTTCCGTTTATTCTGCAGCACCTGTTTCGAGTTATAAATATGAGCAACCGAACCAGTATCAAATACCTAGGCACTACTACGAGTACTAGTGAGATACACATCAATAACATGTATATCAGATATACCTTTCTTCTTGATGTTGCCGTTCTTCAAATATGCCAAGTACTTTGGGCAATTCCGCTTCCAGTGACCTTCTCCCTTGCAGTAAAAGCACTCAGTATCAGGCTTAGGTCCAGCCTTGGTCTTCTTCGTTGGCGTGGTAACTTTCTTACCACCCTTCTTGAAGTGTCCCTTCTGCTTAGACTTGCCTTTCTTGAATTTGGTGGTCTTATTGACCAACAACACTTGGTGCTCTTTATTGATCTCCACTTCTGCAGATTTCGACATGGCAAAGAGTTCTGGCAACGTCTTGTTCATGTTTTGCATGTTGTAGTTCATCACAAAGTTCTTGTAACTTGGTGGTAGTGATTGGAGGACGCGGTAAATCCCCAAAGCATTAGGAATCACTATAACCAAGCTTTGAAGTTTGTTCGCGTGCCTGCACATCTTAAGCACATGCTCACCAGCAGACTGCCCTCTTCCATCTTGCAAGTTAAAGAACTTTTGAAGCCTCATAGCTTTCAATTGCGCATGAGTCTCAAAGATCAATTTGAGATCTTCGACAATATCATATGGGTCTGAATTCTCAAACCTTTTCTCAAGCTCGATTCTAAACCATACAAGATAGCACACTGAGCGTGGAGTCCGAGTCTTCGAGTGAGGTAAACATTCTTTACTTCATCGGCAAGATCATCTGCAGTGGGTCACCCCAATGTGCATCCAGACATAGGTCAAATTACCATTTGTGAGGACAATCCTCAAATTGCGGAACCAATCCATGAAGTTGCTTCCATTGTTTTTCAACTTTTCTTTCTCTAGGAACGCATTAAAATTGATGGTAGGGGCTGCCATTGATCTACAACATATTTGCAATAGTTTAGACTAAGTTTATGACAAATTGAGTTCAAATTAATAATAAAATTAATCTAGGTGAACTCCACTCAAAACAATATCCCTCACATTGTTTTAGTGACCACGAACCAAATCCACCACATCAACACCGATCATCACGAGAGTTGATATAGTTTCAATGGCGAACAATCGACATGTTCATCATATCTACTATATGATTCATGCTTTACCTTTCGGTGATCCGTGTTCGAGACCATGTGCATACATGCTAGGCTCGTCAAGATCAAACCTTAGTTTCCATGAGCAAATCTGGCTTGCTCACGTTGTATACACTTGCGGAATCTAACACCCGATCATCACGTGGTGCTTGAAACAACAAGCTTTATAGCGGTGCTAACTAAGGGTGAACACTTTATGACTTGAAATTCATGTGCATGAGGGATCATCTTATAATGCTACCGTCGTCTACTAAGCAATACAAGATGCATAAAGGATTAACATCACATGCAATTCATAATATGTGATATGATATGGCCTTTTCATCTTTGTGCTTCCGATCTCCATCTTCAAGCACGAACATGATCTCCATCATCACCGGCGTTGCATCAAGGTCAATGACGCTTCTTCATGGTTGTCGTCCACCGGCTTCAACTATTACAACTACTTTGAATAGACAGCTGGTCTTAACATAAATTAAAGACAACCATATGGCTCCTGCCGGTTGCCAACTTACAATAAGGAACATTGCATACATCATATATAATCACAATCATGGCCATATCACATCACAGCACACCCCTGCAAAACAAAGTTAGACGCCTCTACTTTCTTTGCATGTTTTACGTGGTTTGGGGCTTTCAATAAGTGTCGTTCTAACTTACGAACATGAACCACAACATTGATACTAGTATTGTTAATCACCCGTTGTAAATTGGATCTTAACTATGCTAGGAGAAACAGGCACCCACAAAGCCACTTATGCAATACAAGTTGCATGTCAAGCGTGGAGCAAGTCTCATGAACGATGTCATGTAAGGTTAGCCCGGGCCGCTTCATCCCAACATCCCGCAAGATGCAAAGTACACAAGAAGCAATCGACAATAAAACATCAACGCCCACAATGACCATTGTGTTCTACTCGTGCAACAGATCTACATATAGACATGGCTTTGATACCACTGTAGGGTTTTGTAGCATGGAAAACAAAAATTTTCTATCGCATACAAACAAACAAGCCAAGATCTATCTACTAGATTATAGCAACGAGTCGACGGAATAACTCACCCTCGAAGATTCCAAAGTGTTTAACGAGAGCGGATTCTCGTGGGTGATGTAGTCGTACTCTTCCCGATCTCAAGATCGCGTAGACGATCCTTCCGGCGCTGCGTTCGGCGCTCCCGATCGGTCACACGTTCGATTTTCGGCGAAGACCTTCCTCTCCCTTGTTCCGGCGGGCGCCAAAGAAAATGGAGGTTGTAGCACTCTCCTCGTGATTCCTAGGCAGCAACGGTGTGGTACCGAAGTAGAGGGAGATCTCGCAGGCTTAAGCCGGGCGAGTATGGTGGACTATGAGAGAGCCTCGACGATCTAGGGTTTAGACACGCCGAGGAGGGGCAAGGCCGGTGCTAGTGTTGCTAGGCGGCGCGGTGCCCTAGGCAAGTGACAGCGGTGGCGGCTTAGGGTTTGGAGGTGGGGATCTTGTGTACTAGGAGGCAGCCCTGCCTCCCTTTATAGGTGGAGGCGCGGCCAAGGAGCGGATTCCTCCCAACTCGGCTTGGAGGTGGGCGGCGGTGGAGGGGAACTCCTCCCCCTCGGTTTCCACCTCCTCCACTTCCCAAAATTAGTTTGACTTTCAAATTGGCGTTTGACTTTTCAAACAAGGATTTGATTAAATCCTCTATTTTGTTCAGCGATGACACTTAGTACATGATGCAATCATACCAACTTGATATAACACATTCATGTACCCTTCCCCGGTCTTGGGACATTCGGAACCTTTTAGAGCATTCAGATGAAAACACCGGAACCATTCTCCAACTCCGAAATAGGACTTTCCTTATATGAATCTTATTCTCCGGACCATTCTGGATCTCCTCGTGATATCCCGAATCCCATCCGAGACTTCGAACAACATTCGGACTCTTTCTCATCATTCCATAACTACTCAAACAACGTCGAATCCTTAAGTGTGTCTCCCTACGGTTCGTGAATTATGCGGGCATGATCGAGACACTTCTCCGAACAATAACCAATAGAGGAATCTGGAAATTCATATGGCTCCCACATATTTCTACGATTACTTTGCGATTGAATGAACCACTTACATACGATACCAATTTCCCTTTGTCTCACGATAGTTTACTCATCCGAGGTTATGATCGTCGGTATCTCTGCATACCTAGTTCAACCTCGTTAACGATAAGTACTCTTTTCTCGTTCCCGTGATATGTGATCCCTTGTGAGCCAGTCACATGCTTGCAAGCTAATTGGATGACATTTCACCGAGAGGGCCCAGAGTATATATATCTGTCATATGGATGGACAAATCCCACTCTTGATCCATGTGTCTCAACCAATACTTTCCGAACACTCAATGCCACCTTTATAGCCACCCAGTTACGGTGTAGTGTTTGATGTCATCAAAGCATCCATCCGGTAAAGGTGATATGCATGATCTCATGGTCGAAGGAATTAGGTTACTATGTATCAGAAAGCATATAGCAATTGAACTATTAAAATGACTTGATCTTTATGCTACGCTTATCTATAGGAGTATGTCCATCATATCATTCTCCTAACGATATGATCTTGTTGTTAATAACATCTCAATGTTTATGATAGGGAAACCACAATCATTTATTAACCAACAAGCTAGTGATGTATAGAGGCTTTACTAGGGACTTCAATTTAAGTTTACAAATCACACAAGTATTAATGTTTTCTTGTTAATACTATTATAGCATGAATGTAAACATTTATCATAAACACAAAGATATAATAATAACTATATTTATTATTGCCTCTAGGGCATATCTCCAACACCCTCATCGAGCCATGCTCTAGGACGCGTCGAAGGCGACGTTAGCATGGAGCCCGCTATCTTCTCCGCTCTGACGAGGCGTGCCAAAGACGACGGCGGAGCAGAGCTCGGTGCCTTCTTCCCTCAGGCAAGGCGCGCCGAAGACGACGGCGACGAGGCCGCATGAGCACAGCTCAGCACCATATCCAGCTCCTTGAGTTGGGCAACGACGTTCGGGCTGCCGGCATGTAGTCTGGCACCGTCTCCATCTCCGTGAACCCGGTAGACATAGACGGCGACGCGGGTGTTGCAGGACCGATCTACGTACGTGTGACAGAGTTGGTTCAAGACATGATCATGTGCATACAAGGAAGAATCAAAAAGGGAGAGTTGGAATATATTACGTGTTGGAATTTGAGGCATATTTGATGTTGGGCTTTTGGTCCATAACAAATACAAATTCTAAAAAAAAATTGGCCCATTATTATGACAGCTCATGTGTGTGCTAGTGTTGCCAAAGTTTAGTCTCATATTGCTAGTGGAAGGGGAGTTCGACCACCTTATATAGTAGAGTGTTGCACCACTCACTAAGGTATGAGAAGAAGAGAAGCCCTCGCGCACTCCTCCGACGCCGCCCGCCTCGCCATGACGCGCGCGTGCCGCGGGAATGTCGTCGAGCCGGTACCGACTCGGTTGTGGGATGTTGCCCACGTCCTACCCGACCCGCACTATATAAGCAGCCAGACGCGAACCCTAGCAGTCACTGGCAATCATATTGCATCTGCCTACCTGAGCCCCTCCGAAACCCCGTCTCTCTGATCCCGCACCGGGAGAGAGGCGATAATGTTTTTGGGGAGCGTCTAGGCGCGACTGCTCAAGATCTTTTACCCCCGGCTTCCTCGACTTTATCGCCATGTCTGACGATGCTTCCAAGCAGGCTGTTGCTGTCACCGGTGGTGGATCCACTTCTGTTGCGTCATTGGTCATACCATTGACGAACTCGTACGTGTTCTTTGCCCTCCTGTTATTTCCTATGGTGATTACTAGTATTGCAGTATATGTAGATGTGCTAGGTTTTCACTTACCTGAATGGTGCATGTCTACTATGTGTATGCTAGTTAATCTTGAAAATTGTTCAGTCATGATTTACACTTTGATTAAATTAATACGAAAACTGCTAATTATTTCAACAATCCAAAAACCTTACTTTAGGTTGTTTTCGCGTCAAGCCTTTGCCGCTTGTCCGAAATCGAACCCGTTCTTACGTGCGCACTTTAAGTGCTGGCAAACCAAGTGTACCCTCTGGCTGATGGCTATGGACGCCTTCTAGGTATCGGCTGGTAATCCTGAAGGAACGATTACTCCTAAACAGGAGAAGACGTTTAAGGAGACCGCCATATTGTTTGTGGGATGCACTCGAAGCAAAATTCGGTGCTACTGATGCTGTCAGTGAACTGTATGCCATGAAGCAGTTTCATGACTATAGGATGGTTGAAAACTGTTCTGTCGTTGAACAGGCTCATGAGATTCAGTGCATTGCAAAAGAACTTGAGCTCATGAAGTGTGCGTTGCCCGGTAAATTGTTGCAGGATGCATTATTACAAAGCTTCCTCAATCCTGTAGGAGTGTTGCCACTAACCTCAAACATCAGAGGCAAGAGATGTCTGTTGAGAATTTCATTGGGTTTCTGGACCTTGAGGAAAAGGGAAAGGCAAAAGGGGCACACCCAAAGGCAGCCGAGGCACCCCATTCAAGTGCCAATGTGGTGCAAAAGAACTTCCACAACAAATTCAAGGGGAAGACCAAGGCTGTTCGTACTACCAACTTCAAAAAGAATAAGAATGACAAGTCACAGGATCCCTGCTTTGCGTGCGGCGAGGTTGGACATTGGGCTCCAAACTGCAAGCAGAGCAAAGGAAGGAAGAATCCAAATGGACAGAACTCTAAGTCTGTCAACGTGACTATGATAAACAATGATAAGGGTGCATTCGGGTATGGTAATTTACCTACTGTTTTGTCAATTTGTCAATCTACAGATTGGTGGATCGACACCGATGCTAATATTCATGTGTCTATTGATATCTCTTTGTTTTATTCTTATCAGGTCACAAGATATCTCTCCGTCTTGATGGGAAACGGATCGCATGAACATTTTCGTGGTGTTGGCACGGTGGATCTGAAGTTTACTTCGGGAAAGATCGTGCAGCTGAAGAACGTGCAGCATGTGCCCTCCAAAAATAAGAATCTCGTTAGTGGTTCCCTTCTTTGCAAAGAAGGTTTTAAGTTGGTATTTGAGTCCAATAAAGTAGTCATCTCTAAGTATGGAAAATTTATTGGTAAAGGTTATGATTGCGGCGGTTTGTTCCGTCTTTCCCTATCAGATTTTTGTAATAAGGTTGTGAACCATATTTGTGCCCTGGCAATGATACCGATGTTTGGCATTCACGACTTTGTCACATTAATTTTGGTTGTATGACACGACTAGCTAAGATGAATTTAATTCCGAGTTTCACTTTAGCCAAAGACTCTAAATGTCAAGAGTGTGTTCAAGCTAAGCAACCGGGCAACCCTCACAAGCCTGTGCAGGAAGCAAGAAACTTGGCACCACTAGAGCTTATACATTTAGATCTATGTGAGATGAATGGTGTGTTGACTAAAGGTGGAAAGAAATACTTCATGACGTTGATTGATGATTCTACTAGATTCTGCTATGTATATCTTTTGAAAACTAAAGATGAGGCTCTACACCACTTTAAAAACTATAAGGCAGAAGTTGAAAATCAACTTGAGAGAAAGATTAAGAGAGTCCGATCAGATCGTGGTGGAGAGTATTTCTCTAATGGGTTTTATTTGTTTTGTGCGGAACATGACATTATTCATGAGAGGACGCCTCCCCATTCTCCCAAATCTAACGGGATTGCCGAAAGGAAAAAACCGTACTCTAACAGACTTGGTTAACGCCATGTTAGGTACTTCGGGTTTATCCAAGGCATGGTGGGGGAGGCGATATTGACATCATGTCATGTCCTGAATAAAGTTCCCACAAAAGACAATGAAACTGCTCCCTATGAATTATGGTAGAAGAGAAAACTAACACTCTCGTACTTACGTACTTGGGGTTGTTTGGCAAAGGTGAATTTGCCAATTCCCAAAAAGCATAAACTTGGACCAAAGACCGTAGACTGTGATTTTCTTGGCTATGCTCATCATAGCGTTGGATACAAATTTTTAGTGGTGAAATCTAATATACCTGACATGAAGGTCGGTACAATTAAGGAGTCTAAGGATGTTACATTCTTTGAGGATATTTTTTCGATGAAAGATATGCCTAGTACATCTAGACAGGAATCTGTTGAAACTCCTGAACCTGCCATTCCCATGGAATATTATGAACGAGCACATGATGAAATTTCTGAGGAGGTAGACAATGAAGTTCCTGTAAGGAACAAGAGACAGAGGATTGTAAAGTACTTTGGTGATGATTTCATTTTCTATCTCGTGGATGATACTCCCACCTCTATTTCAGAGGCTTATGCATCTCCTGATGCAGACTATTGTAAAGAGGTTGTTCGTAGCGAGATGGATTCCATCATGGCTAACAAAACTTGGGAGATCACTGATCGTCCTTATGGGTGCAAACCTGTAGGATGTAAGTGGGTGTTCAAAATGAAGCTTAGGCCTGATGGTACGATTGAAAAGTACAAGGCCCGGCTTGTTGCCATGGGTTATACCCAAAAAGAAGGCGAAGACTTCTTTGATACTTATTCGCCTGTGGCTAGATTGACCACTATTCGAGTTCTACTCTCATTGGTTTCCTCACATGGTCTTATCGTTCATCAAATGGGTGTCAAGAGAGCTTTCCTTAATGGAGAGTTGGATGAGGAGATTTATATGGATCAGCCAGATGGTTTTGTAGTAGATGGTCAAGAAGGCAAGGTGTGCAAGCTATTGAAGTCTTTGTATGGAGTGAAACAAGATCCTAAGCAATGGCATGAGAAGTTTGATCAAACTTTAACATCTGCTGGCTTTGTTGTAAATGAAGCCGACAAATGTGTATACTATCGCCATGGTGGGGGCAAAGGAGTTATACTTTGTTTGTATGTTGATGACATATTGATTTTTGGGACAAATATGATTGTCATCGAACAGGTCAAGAGTTTCTTGTCTCAAAGTTTTGACATGAAAAACCTTGGAGAAGCTAATGTTATTCTAATCATCAAGCTGCTGAGAGATGAGAATGGCGGAATTACACTTCTGCAATCTCACTTTGTGGAGAAGGTGTTGAGTCGCTTTGGCTACTCAGATTGTACTCCTTCACCGACACCATATGATCCTAGTAAGATGCTTCGAAAGAACAAAAGAACAACTAGAGATCAACTGAGATACTCTCAGATAATTGGCTCGTTAATGTATTTAGCTAGCGCAACAAGGCCTGATATCGTGTTTGCTGTGAGCAAACTTAGCTGGTTTGTTTCCAATCCGGGAGATGATCATTGGCATGCTCTTGAGAGAGTAATGCGCTATCTAAAGGGTACATCGAGTTATGGTATTCATTATACCGGAGATCCTACGGTACTTGAAGGGTATAGTGACTCAAATTGGATCTCTGATGCTGATGAGTTGAAGGCCACAAGTGGATATGTATTTCACTCATGGTGGTGGCGCTGTTTCATGGAAGTCTTGCAAGCAGACCGTCTTAACGAGGTCAACAATGGAAGCAGAACTCACAACACTAGATACAGCTATTGTCGAAGTAGATTGGCTTCATGAACTCTTGATTGACTTGTCGGTTGTTGATAAACCTGTGCCGACTATTCTTATGAACTGCGACAATCAAACTGTGATCGTCAAAGTGAGTAGTTCAAAGGATAATATGAAGTCATCAAGACATATGAAGAGAAGATTGGCATCTGTTAGGAAAATGAGAAACTCCGGAGTAATAACATTGGATTATATCCAAACAGCTAAGAATCTAGCAGATCCTTTTACAAAAGGTCTATCAAGAAATGTGATAGACGTTGCATCAAAGGAGATGGGTTTGAGACCCACATGAGTTACCGTGATATTAACCCAACCTATGTGATCGGAGATCCTGTGAATTAGGACATGGGGAAGCAAGCCAGTGGCTAACTGGAGGAGAGTAACTTTTATTAACCCACTGCGCTAAAGATGCATTACTCTCACGATCTGTATGGCAGGTTGACTTAGTCTTAATGTGTTCATAGGCTTGTATAAGCCAAGATGCTATCCTACAGAGCAGTCTTGAAAGAACACACCTATATGAGCCCGACTGCTGGTCACAGTCTATGAGATAGGGTAATCTCTAGGAAGCTCATGAAAAAGGTCAGGAGTGTGACTTATAAGCTCCACCCGAGGGGTAGCCTTCGGCAGCCTAGTATCGGTATAACATTAGGTGAAACTCATTTACACAAAACTGTTAATTCAAGGCTTAGTCCATTGACAGTTGTTAATGAGTGTAGTCTAGTGCTCTAGGTGGAAGTTCAACTTAATAGTCTCCACTAAAAAACGCTGGTATATCAAAACAGTGATTTGGAACAGAATGATGTGATGTGCCAATGAGACTTTGTGGGGGATTGTTGGAATTTGAGGCATATTTTGATGTTGGGCTTTTGGCCCATAACAGATACAAATTCTAAAATTCTCTTTGGCCCATTATTATGGCAGCTCATGTGTGTCCTAGTGGTACCAAAGTTTAGTCCCACATTGCTAGTGGAAGGGGAGTTGGACCACCTTATATAGTAGAGTTTTGCACCACTCACTAAGGTGTGAGAAGAAGAGAAGCCCTCGCGCACTCCTCCTCCGACGCCTCCCGCCTCGCCTCGTCACGATGCGCGCGCGCGCCACAGGTTGCGGGAATCTCGCCGAGCCGAGCTTTATTTTGTTGTTTGGGGAAATTAATTGTGTATTAATTATGAGTCATTTGCATAATTAACTGACACGTTAATCAACCGGTTGTTTCCACATCGTGGGCTGGTACCGACTCGGTCGTGGGCTCTTGCCCACGTCCTACCCGACTCACACTATATAAGCAGGTAGACGCGAACCCTAGTGGTCACCAGCAATTAGATTGCATCTACCTATCTGAGCATCGACGTTCCACCTCTCTGTGCTACCCTCTGCTACTCCATCCCGCTGGCTGCGTGCACGGCCGTTTGGGAGAGCAGGCCTCCGAAACCCAGTCCCTCTGATCCTACACTGGGAGAGAGGCGATAAGGTTTTTAGGGAGATTCTAGGTGTGACTACTCAAGCTCTTCTACGTCCGGCTTCCTCGACTTCATCGCCATGTCTGACGACACTTCCAAGCAGGTTGCTGCTGTCGCCGGTGGCGGATCCACTTCTATTGCACCGTTGGTCATACCATCGACGAACTCGTACGTGTTCTTTGCCCTCCTGTTATTTCCTATGGTGATTACTAGTATTGCAGTTATGTAGATGTGCTAGGTTTTCACTTGCTTGTATGGTGCATGTCTACTATGTGTATGCTAGTTAATCTTGGAAATTGTTTAGTCATGATTTATACTTGGATTAAATTAATGCGAAAACTACTAACTATTTCAACATTACGTGTATGCATACTCCAATGATTACGTACTATGCGAGTCAAACACGCGGCGAGCTGGAGGTACTTGAGGCCGGTGCAACCCTGTCGGCCTTCCATGGATGATGGCGCCACCTCTGAGCCTCGGGCCCCGACGACCTCATCGAGCCAGCTGATGTCTACGCACTTCTATTTTTGTAGACAATTTTTGGGCCTCCAAGTGCATAGGTTTGTAAAACAGCAGCAAGTTTCCCTTAAGTGGATTACCCAAGGTTTATCGAACTCAGGGAGGTAGTGGTCAAAGGTATTCCCTCTCAAGCAATCCTGCAATCAAGATACAAGAAGTCTCTTGTGTCCCCAACACACCCAATACACTTGTAAAGTGTATAGGTGCACTAGTTCAGCGAAATATAGTGAAATACAAGTGGTAACGGTGCCAGAGAACAGCTTGACGGTGAGGTAAAGACTAAAGCAAGCAAACATGCAACAGATCTAGTAGCAAATGGTGTTTCAATGCTTAGAAACAAGGCCTAGGGATCATACTTTCACTAGTGAACACTCTCTCATATAAATATCCTCTCTTCATGATACTAATCTTAACTACTCTTTGGGCTATAACAACACTCCTCAAAGTCCGCCTTCCCCAATCTAGATAACCCCACAATGTCACCTTGAGCGCTAGATGGTTCCAACAAACACCACAATTTCATAGAGACATCCAACTCCAAATATAACTCATAAAAAATATTCAATCTAGCCAAAGTGCCACACACGGTATGCACGTTGTCACTTTCAATCATGTGGGGAAAAGCATAGATCTATTAAAGCACAAAGAGTATTTATGTAGAATCAAACCTAAGTGCCACCATGGCGTGCACGCTGTCACTTTCACACACATGGGGAGAGCAGAGATCTAATGAAGCACTTGATAAGGAAGGTAGATCTACTTGATTACAAAGCTCATGACCACAACAAGATCATGCATACAGAGAGATGAACACATAGTTACCAGTAGAGCCCTTAGCCTCGAGGAAGAACTACTCCCTCCTCATCATGGGAATCAGCAACAACGATGAAGATGGTGGTGGAGATCGATGGAGATGGCTCCGGGGGCACTTACTCGTCCCGACAGGGTGCCGGAACAGAGACTTTCTATCCCCCGAATCTCCCATTCAATGGCGGCGGCGCTACGGAGGTTTTTGTGGATTTCTTCTGGATGCCCTAGGGTTTTTGGGTCGGAGGCTTCTTATAGGCGCAGGAATCAAGGTCGGTGGGGGTATAGGGGGCTCACACCCCCTGTGGGCACCTCCAGGGCTTGACCACGCTTAGGGGGGTGCGGCCACCCTGTGGCCCCCCTCCGGCTCTGCTTCGTGGTTCCGTGTTGCTCCAGGAAAATAATGACTTTGGCTTTTGTCCCGTCCAATCCCGAGAATATTTGTTTTTTGCCTTTCTGGAACCAAAAACAGAAGAAAACAGGCAACTGGCACTATGGCAACTTGTTAATAGGTTAGTTCTAGAAAAGATATAAAAACACCTCAAAGTATAGACAAAGCAAAGCAAAGTAGATACAAAACAAGCATGGAGCATCAAAAATTATAGATACATTTCTGACGTATCAAGCATCCCCAAACTTAACTCCTGCTCGTCCTCGAGTAGGTAAGTGATAAAAAAGAATATTTTTTAGGTGACATGCACCATCAAAACCAAGATCAAACCATTTGCAAGCATTGAAAGCTGGGATCAAAGAACTCTAAACATGTGCATGAAAGATGGAGTTCTAACAATAGAACATAGTAACTATGCATGCAACATGAAATGCTACAAACAAAGATCATGAATAATATGCATTGAAAAATGTTTGTTTGTCTCACATACAGAAAACATAGCATAGTGGCAATCAGCTTGTCCCTCATAGAGTAGAAATATAGATGCATAGGACACCTTCAAAGTTCACAAGGGTGACTAGAAATAAATAGCACAAGAACAAGTAATATCACAATATGCATCAATCAATAAGCTTTGGAACACTGCACACAGAATGACAACTATGCTCTCTTAATGGTGCCTAAAGGTAGAAGGTGGAGACTCAAATATTGGTGAAAGAAAAGCCTTTTTTATAAAGGAAGAAGGGATTTCAAGTTTCAAAAAGAGCTTCCAAAAATTATGGTACTTGTTAGCTTTCAGTCCTCATTGCCCCTATCAAAAGCATCTTGAAGTGATTAAGGTTAAAGTGAACAAAGATGGAGTATATGCTTGACGAATTATAAGTTGGCAATCTCTAGTCCCTTGAATACGAGGGCCACACCTCATGCTACTCAACTTCAGTCACATGTAAGTTGTTGTCATTGTAAGTATTTGCGTATCATAGAGAACCGCCAACGAGGTACCCCTTGCACATGGTACAGGAGCTATCCCATAACCAAAATGACAAGGCAAACAGACAATGAGCATCTCAGCAATCTTCTTATTTACCATGGGAATATGGTGCTTTTTTCTCTCTTTCCTCTTTTCTCAATGTGTCTCTTTTTTTATAAGAAGAATGCTTCATAGATGTCACTATGGTGATGCTACAAGTTTCCACCATGATTAGGCATGGCTTAGGATAGCGGCCCAGGCATTTCTCTAACACGGGATACAAACTCCATGGACTTACAAGTTCCCTCTTTATTTCACACCGGTGACATCCATAGGCAAAAGAGCATGATATCAACTGAGTACAAAGTACAAGTGCAAAGTTGAAAACGTTCCCCGTGACAGCACGGTTCTGCTAATTCCAACGTATAAGTGCAAGCATATACAATAAAGATGACATAATGGTTCAAGTTTATTAGGGGCAAGGAATATAAAGTGTGCCATCAAGTTTGTGAGGTCTTTAATCACTAAGTTTTCACATAACAAAATAGTTTTTAATTGGAAGATAGCTGAAAACAAGTATATACTTGGAATGGTGTAACACACCATGCATAGGAGTTTATAGTGGACACTTTGGAATAACTTGGTTTCTTAGGAGTTGGAAGCATGAGTAGAGCTTACTCATACAAGTGGAAGCTAGCAAAATACTGGGAGCAACCAAATAAGAGAGCAATAATGGCCATAATCATGCAGTGCAAGAAAGCATTACTAATCAAAGCAAAGAGTGGTACTACAAGTCAAAGACTAAATGATCATAGAGGCTATGGTGACTTGTTCATAGTCATAACATGGTGTGAGCATGTGCCAAGTCAACCCAAGCAAAACATCAAAGGAGAATACCACTATACTATGCTTTTGCATGCTAAAACAACGCATAATTTCTTCAAGGCACACTAAGCAATCCCAATTGTTTGGAACAAGACATGCTACATCAATAATCATTAAGCATAAGGTCAAAACAACACCTAGCATGTCATGCTAAAGTCTAAGTCACAGTCAATGCAAGCTCCTCTTGCACTTACAAGCAAGAACTTTCTACTCTTTTCCAACACCAAACAACTTATTTGAAACAACTCACAAAGATAATAATCAATAAAGATCAGTGAGCTTGTCTCACAAATCCACAAAGAAGAACGAAAAATTTCTAAGATGAAAGCATAAGAAAACTAAGGTTGAACGCTGTGCTAGCAAAAGTGAACACTCATAGAACAATAAGAGTGAAAACTAGAGTGTTCTAGGCAATGGAAACAGAGTGTGTCTCTCTTCAAAAGAAGTGTGGTGTAACCAACCAACTTACTCAAGCAAACTAAGCAAATGAAAACCAAAAGCAAAAACTAAGACACTCCAAGAACAACACAACTATGCATGAAACAATAAAAACGAAGTGTCTAGACAGACCTGAGCTTTTTATTGATGAAGAAGGGGATGCCTTGGGCATCCCCAAGCTTTGACGCTTGTACCTCTTGGATATTTCTTAGGATGACACCGGGGTGGAATCCCCAAGATTGATCTTTTGTCCATTCTTCATCTCATTACATCATTCCCTCTCTACACCTGAATTTTTTTTCTTCATACAAAACTTCACACAATCTTCATTAGCAACATTAGTTTATTCAAAAGATATTAGACCTATGGCAAAGCTTTGGAACAGTAAGTCTTTTCACTAAAAACACAAGCTACTGTAGTAACTCCTTCAAAAATCTCAATTCACCTAAAGAGAACTCAAAAAGGAATCAATAAGAAGCAAATGCAAATAATGGGAGAAATCTGTCAAAACAGACCATCAGGTAGGTACCGATTTTTTAGAACATCTTTTGTTGCTCAAATCAAAAAGTGTTGAACTAACAAAAGTTATATAACATACTAGGGGATTTATTCGTACATTTTGTGCTCAATCCGAGTTCTCTATAGACTCCTCACGATTTTTTATGGTGGACGACAAAAATCTGTTTCGGGACAGCAACTCCCCAAATCTTACTTCCCTCTCATTATAGGTCATTCTTGGCACAAAAAAGAAAACAAAAAGGTTAAGGAGAGTTCATTACAGAATTAATAACTTACAAGACTCAAGAAAACTCTTGGGTTATCTCCCAACAAGTACTTTTCTTTAATGCCTTTAAGTTAGGCATGATAATTTCAAAGATGCTCACTTAGGAAATATGAATTGATTTAAAAGAGAGCATCAAGAAGCAAATTCAAAGAACATTTAAGTTTAACCCACTTCCTATGCATAGGAATTTTGTAAATAAACAAGTCATGAAAGCACAAAGCAATAAGCATAGGAAAGCAAAGCAAATGCAACTTCAAAATTTTCAACATAAAGAGGGGAACTTAATATTCTTAAGATGCATAAAACCATGTTTCCCTCTCTCATAATAACTTTCAGTAGCAACATGAACAAAATTAACAATATAACTATCACATGAAACATTCTTATCATGAGCCACATGCATAAAATGATTATTACTCTCCACATAAGAATAGCCATTCTTATTAATTATAGTGTAGAGGTCCCAACCTGATAAGGTAGAGATCCCTGTGTTTACAATGCCAGTCCCTGGATCAATAGCTAGCATCCACAGTTTAAGATGTAATATCAAGGAACAAAGGTCATATTACAACTTTATAACCAGGAATAAAATAATACAGTACATCTTACATAGCTCATTTGGCTATCTCATTACAATGCAGCAGAAATATCTATATAGCATGGAGTCCTTCATCTTCAAAGTGCCACAGGCAATCATGTTGGTTGTAGACTTGTAATCCTATTCAACACACTTCACTAACATCAAACAAACCTGCAACATAATAAGTTACAGCCACAAGGGTCAATACATTTGAATTGTATTGGCAAGTGATACTATGGTAGAATAGTGGTATCTATCATCTATATGAATTTGGCTAAGTGGAGCTTAGGCTTGCTTTGCTCAAAATAAGGTTTTCCTTATAAGTTGAAAACACTAAGTTTTTTGCTTGTCAAAATCACCCAAGGCATCTACCAATAGATATTGGTGATCCTTATAAGTTGAAAACAATATTTATTTTTTCACATTTCAAAATTTGGAAAATTTTGGGATGTGACATGTAGTGGGAGCGAATTCAAAAAAATAGCTATCTTCCCAAGTGTGTTCATTTAGAAACATATCATCATTGGAAGGAACATGGATAGCACTAATAGCACAACAATTATTAATATTATCATTTTCAGAATTGATGCCAAAGAGATTTTCAATATCAAAAGTAGTGTGCTTTTCCCAATCATGATCACTAATATAGGTAACAGGCATAGGAACATCATCTAGTTCAGACTCATCAGTAAAAACTATGATAGGAGCAACATGCTTAGGAGAAGATATTGTTTCCTCTCTCCTTCTACTCCTCTTCTTCTTCTTCTCCTCTTTAGGAGGGAGAGGCTTGAAAGGAAGCTTCTCCACATACACTGGTTTATTGTTAGAGACAATAGAAGAAACTTTGGAGGATTCCTCCTTTTCATTAATAAGAACAAAAATCATATCAGTCCTGTCATATTTTGGTAAAATATCATCTTTTATAAGATTTTGTATGTAAGTATTCGCGTGGCAATTATCAACACAATAAAGATGACACCCATTGACGAGGTTTGATCTCGTCAATGCCCATTGTTATGAAATTGGGTTTTGGAGAAGATGGGGGTGCTAGAGATTGCGGAACGGTTAACAGACAAGCAACCAGGGGACACGAGATTTACCCAGGTTCAGGCCCCCGGAGGGAAAACCCTACTCTTGATTACGGCAGAACCGAAAGTTATAGGGTGCGCAGATGCAATCTAGCGTGGAGATGTGTATGCGGTGGTATGAGAGGTGCCCTCCTCGTCGTGCCCTCCTAGCCTTTTTATAGAAGTAGGCAGGTCACGGGCACAGATCGAGTCGGTTACAGGTTTAGGGTTTGCCCCTTTGAATATTCTATCTAATCTAGTCTTGCTCTCCAAGGATCCGAAGATGTCATGGGCTTGGGCCACCCGAGTATCTTCATGGGCCGCGCACATTATCGTGGGCCTTCCTTGGGCTGGACCAGGTATGCTGAAGTCGTGTACCCGTAGGGTATAACCATGTCAGTAGCCCCCGAGTGTTCAATCGAATCGTAGATTCAGCTGAGGACTCTTCAATCTTTCGGGTGCAGTTGTCTTTGCTGTTTAGAGAAATGATTCTGGTGTGTAGGGATTGTTGATGCGTGTGCCTGACTCTCCCGACGGATTGGGGCCAGTTAACTGTCTTAGGACAAAACAACACAATCTTCTTCAGATTCGAGTCCCTCGACTCGAACCCGAAACAAATGCTGGCGTAATTCAACTCAGGCCGTTGAGGACTTACAGGAGTAGAATTCTAATAATTTTTGAATGATGTACCCAACGCGTCCGTTGGAATTTTCATCGCGCCTGTTGACACGGATTTTTACTAGCAGAGCGCAGTCGTGTGCGTTACCAGACCATCAGATGGTATCTGTAGGTCTTATCTTTGCGTCGTAGGCACAACATCTGAAAATTTATCACCGCGGAGGTGTTTCGGGTGGCCAAGGAGGATGTTTCTCATTTAGCGTTAATTGGGGCAAAGTTTCCGATTTTTCTTTGCATTCTGATCTGAAGGATCGCAATCAAAGAATTCATAGGGTGCGCAACCGACGCTCCCTATGGGAGTAGCCCCCCGAGTGTCTGTTCGAGTCGTAGACTTGAGCAGAAACTTTAATTCAGCCATTGTTTGCTTCAGTTCCGTAGGACACAATTTTTTTGGATGCTTGAATCGATCCTCCCTATGGGAGTAGCCCCCGAGTCAGTAGTGGAGTCGCAGACTAGACGTAGGACTCGAAGAATAGTTCATTGGCGTAGTACGCTATTCATGCTTCGGGTGCGCGGCCAGCGCTCCTGATAGGAGTAGCCCCCGAGTAGTTGCTCGAATCGTAGATTCAAGTGAGTACTTTAGCTGTTTAGCTGAAAATTTGTAACCATTTCTAGTATAGCTTTGATGACGTCAGTGCTGACGATCGGTGATCTCAAGAGTCTGCGGCACCAGAGGTGACGCGACTGGACGAACATGGGTCCCACTTTATGACTTGGAGTTGACTGGTCATGCGCGACGTGGCGATAATTACGGCGTCTCCTCGGCTTCCATGTGTAGTGGACGGCGTGCGAGCGATGGTTCGTTGATGTGCAGACACGTGGACGGCTGGATTTGATGCCGGCTCTAAGACTTCCCGATGAACGGTCCATGTTCATCGTCTTCGCCCTTATAACTATCGGGGAAAATTTGTTTGTTTTCACCACAGCCATTTGCTTTTCATTGCTTCCACTTTCTTGAGCTTTTCTCGCCGCGCGCTGGAAGTTCTTCGATATTTCCCATCCACTTTTCTGCGCTCGCACCGTCGCCATCACCATACTGCAATTGGCAAGTTGAAGAAAGCCTCCACCATGGTAGGCACCAGCGCTGCTGCCGGTGGCAAAAAAGGCACTGCCGCCACTCGCGTCACCGATGGTGGGTGGCGACGCACGGAGACGCGCGAGGGCGACCTGCGCAAGCTTCATGAGCGGGGTCTGATACAACATGACAAGGAGGCCGTCAAGATTCCCGGCGATGAGGTAATTCCCCATCCACCCGCAGGGTTTCAGGTCATGTTTGTTTCTTTTGTTCTTCAGGGCCTCTCTCTCCTAGTCCACGATTTTCTCCGTGGACTGCCATTTTTCTACGGCATCCAACTCCACCATATCTCGCCAAATTATCTTCTCCACATCGCCTGTTTATCACCTTCTGCGAGTGTTGGCTCAGTATTGAGCCACACTTTGGCCTCTTCCGGAAGATCTATTCTTTGAAGAGGCAATCCGGCTCTGACGGAGTTTATTCGATCGGCGGCTGCATTATTTCCCTTCGATCCAACTTCCTCTTATTTTCCTTTTCGATGTCTGAGTCTGTCCAATACTGGCGGAGGAGGTGGTTTTATATCAGTGATTCCACAGTGGACGGACAAGACTCCACCTAGAAAATCCAGCCGAAGAGGTCCTGGAAGAACCACATCCTGGAGGGTGAGGTGGAGGAGATAGAGGGGCTCTACCGTCGGGCGGAGGACCTCCAAGTGATTCCGGAGAAGGAGGTGAACGGTGTGGATATTATCTGCACCTTCCTCGAACGTCGGGTGCAGCCGCTCCAGACTAGGGCGCACCCGATGTTCCTTTATACCGGCCGCCATGACCCGACGAGAGTTGTGGATGAGGAGCTCTCCAAGGGGGACCTCGACAGAGTCCTTCGGCCGCTGATGAAGTTAAAAGCTGACGAGGATCTTCCGGGGAGATCACTGACCCATCCGTTCAGCACCTCTCGACCGGTGCCTCCACTACCCGAACGTTTTCCGGATGTGCGCGTAGCGCTTTTTCCGGATGCATTTTCTTGTACTTCCTTGTTCTAAAAGTTTGTTTTCTTTGTGAAGGAGTTCAAGGTACCTGGCATGGTGCCTCCACTACCCGAACGTTTTCCGGATGCGCCGGACAATGAGTTAGTGGACACCATGTCCGAGCTTCCCTTGGCGCAATCACAGGTTGAGGAAGCCCCTGAGTCGAGCGAGGAGTGGACCCAAAAGCGGGCGCGAAGCTCGAGCGAATCGTCAGATGCCTCGACTCTGCCGACGCCTAGGAACCCGCCATGCCTTGTGCGTCATAGTGGAGGTGATGGTGGCTCTTCCTCCCCTATTCCGGTCATGCCTGTGCAGCGTAAGGCGCAAGACCCGCTGAAGCGGAAGAAGGAAGAGAAGAAGGGCAAGAGGTCATTGCCTGTCTTCAACTTGAGCGGTATGGACTCGTAAGTTCCTCCAGATGCTTTTTGCTATGTTTCCTGGTTGCTTGCTTATCTTTGACTGGTGGTTTTCTTTTGCAGCCACTCTTCTACGGGCACGTTTAGCGATGCCACGAAGGAGATGGTGGGGGAGTCGAAGGTGAAGCCTCCTCCCTCTCAGACGGTGGCCACCTCTAGGGGCGCTGCTCCGAACCCTTCTCCGCAGGAGGTTCGGGTGGTCGTCTCCCAGAAGACTACAGCCGGACCTTCGGAGTCTCCGTCTGATCATGTAAGTGTTTTCGTTCTTACCATGGGGGATCCCTCGAGCGTTTTTCGTATGATCTGCTGATCATTGCTTCTGTTTTCTGCGTGTCTCGGGGGGAGCCCCCGAGCGCTTTTCATGTGCTTGATTTTGTTTTGCTTGTTTCTTGGGCATATCCCCCGATCCCTTTTCCTGATAAGTTGCTTCTTCTCGCAGCCTTTTGTGCAAGGTGCCAACCAGCTGGTGAAGCAACACCTCGCATTGGAGGCCAGCCTGCAGCGGCTTCAGGGTACATCCTTAACTAGGTCTTCTACTTCTTCGTCTTCTTGCTAGCTTACAAAGCTCACACATGCTCTTGTTGTTTTTTGCAGATGAAAATAACACTGCCCTCCGCGAGCTTGATGCTCTCAAAAAGAGCCTCGGGCGAGCGGAGAAAAAGGCCGAGGATGTCGTTGGTGCAAAGGAGCGCCTCGAGCGGGAGCTAGCCGACACTGCTGCGGCCAAGGAGCACCAGCAGCAGGAAGCTACGGACCACGAGGAGCAGCTCGCCACCGCCGCAGCTTCGCGCGAGAAGGAGGTAGTCGAGAAGCTGATGGCTGCTTCCAAGGCTATTTTGGGTGAGTAATTCCGTATGTACTTGTTCCATTTCGGCTGCCTTGTCTCTCTGGGTTTGTTTGGTTCTCACTTTGCTTTTTCCGTTTTTCTAGATGCCGCAGGTATTGATTTCGACCGCAGTGCTCTGGAGCACGGTAGTGCTCTGGATGATGCTACCGCGGCGGTCGAAGACCGCTATAGTACTGTGGTTGGCTCTCTTGCCAAAGCCAAGGAGGTTCTCGGGCGCTTCTACAAGGAGCTCGTCCCCAAGGGCGTTTCCCTTGAGGATGTCGACTTGTTGGCGGATGCGCTGTCAGCCGAGGCACCCGTGGCGTACAAGCGCAAACAGAAGGGCATCGGCGTGTCCATGGGGCTGGCGATGGCCATGGCATCAGGAGCGGAGCTGGATCTTCATCAGGTCACCTCCCAGATGCCAACGGCTCCCGACGGATCCGAGGTAGCCTTTGCCCTCTATGCTGCCCGTTGTAAATGCTATGGGCCGAAGCTGATTGACCTGCTGGCAGAGTACGCGTTGAGGCAGCAGGAAGAGGTCAAGAGCAGGCAATCTGGCTCCGAGGCCACTCAGGACGCAGCTGCTTAGACCTTGTAGTTGTAGGATAGTTGTCGTCTTCTTTTGTTGTAATATCTTTATGAACACTTCTTGTGCCACGCAGTGGCTTTTGTTGTATATAATGAATCTTCGAGATGTTGCCCATTCCTGTGTTTTTCATATTCTTGTCTATTTTCCTCTAGGGACCTTTGGGTGATGACCCCATCGATACCTCGTCTGCTCCGCAACCGCGACCATCCTTGGATGATGCATCGTAGCTTGTATTTCTTTGTGACCCCGTCCGATGTCTTGAGAAGGAGTTGCTTGGCATCCGAGGCCACACGGACGTTTGGAAGTCGAAGGCGGAGCAGGGCACCGCCAGAGAGGATATCTCATGGGTGAGCTGCGGCTTTTGACCGAACAGCTGCAGTGTAAGTTTCTTCGAGCTGCTGCTCATTTTCGGATGCGCCTGTTGGCTGGTCATCTTACTTTGTAGGTGTTGCAGGTGCTAACCTTGTTCCGAAGGAGGAGAAGGAGTGTGTTGCGGTTCGGATCAATTGCCTGACCCAGCAGGATATGGAGGCTGGTGTCTTTTTCTGGTTGGATCGCGACCGTGCCATGGTCCTTGCGACTGCACAGGATCGTGCCCACCAAGTGTCGCGGGTGCTGCGGCAAGTGAAGACTTCCTTGGCGTAAATTCTTCACGTCATGTTTCCCTTGGATGAAGCTCCATCGACTCTCTGGGGCTTGCTGGCGAAGTTTTGAGATGTGCATCATGTTAGGGAGTTGGTGCGGCACCAATTAGTTGCGGGTGTGAAGGCCGCTCTTTCACTTTTGCGGCTGCATCGCCCTGACGTAAATCTTGCGGCTGTGGCATCTGGGCCGCCCCCTCGACCATATGGTGGCCTATGGGACATGCGCCCGCACTATGCGGTTGTGAGGCAGTATGCCGAGGAAGTTGTAGATCTCTTTGAGCACCATGCGTGGGTGATCCTTCAGAATAGGTAGGACCTGTAAAAAGATAGATGTAAAATTTGTATATATTCGACTGGGTGTGTTATGCCCTTTGATGTAAAGGTTGATTGTTTTTAGCATGTTGTGCTTTGTTGTATGCATGCCCTTTTCGTTAGCCTGACGTGATCAGCTACTCAGGTGTACATGTGTTACCCTCAGTCGACGAAGTCGCGAGGTGAGGGGGAGCCCCCGAGTGTGTTGTAGCATAAAGAAATGCGAGTGAAAGATAAATTTGGGGCGAGACACTTAGCTTTATTCATATCGTAATGAGGAGGTACATTGTTCGGCTGAGTAGCCTTGGCTGAATAGCCTTATTCAATGTAAAAGGGGGGATAGCTAGGGGTAGAAGCGTCGTAG
This sequence comes from Avena longiglumis, assembly GCA_030063025.1. Lineage (NCBI taxonomy): Eukaryota > Viridiplantae > Streptophyta > Magnoliopsida > Poales > Poaceae > Avena > Avena longiglumis. The sequence goes on from CP125974.1 coordinate 28,074,134, forward strand.
TTGTGCGACGTTCCATGGATTGGAGTATGCGACTCCAGACTCCACGTGTTTGAGGCGATAGGCGCCACCTGGGATGACTTCGGTGATGACGTAGGGTCCTTTCCAGGGTGACTCGAGCTTTTTTGGCCGCTCTTGCTTGAATTGTAAGACTAGGTCTCCTTCGATGAAGGACCTTGGGCGCAGCCAGCGACTGTGATAGTTGCGGAGGCTCTGCTGGTAGACCGCCGATCGAGCTGCGGCGATGTCGCGTGCCTCGTCGAGTGTGTCGACAGCGTCTTAAATTGCGGTCATCGATTCGACTTCGCTATAGGCGACGACCCGTGGGACCTTGTGCCATACCTCTGCAGGCAGTACGGCTTCGGCTCCATGCACCATGAAGAAGGGCGTGTAGCCAGTTGAGCTGTTTGGCGTTGTGCGCAGGCTCTAGAGGACGGAGGGTAGCTCTTCTGCCCATGCTCCCGCGAGCCGCTCGAGTGGGCTCATTAGGCGCTTCTTGATGCCACCGCCGACGAGGCCGTTGGCCTTTTCGACCTGCCCGTTTGTTTGCGGATGCGCCATGGAGGCGTATGATATGTTGATCCCGAGGCCTTCGCAGAAGTCCTGGAATACTTTGGAGATGAAGTTTGACCCGTTGTCGGTGATGATGTTGTGCGGCACGCTAAACCTGTAGATGATGGATTGGAAGAACTTTACGACCATTTTACCCTTTTGGTTGGTAACGGGCATGGCTTCGATCCACTTGGTGAATTTGTCGACTGCGACTAGGAGGTAGACGTGGCCTCCTTTCGAGGACTTGGGCAGTTTGCCGATCATGTCGAGGCCCCATTGGGCGAAGGGCCAGGCCAGGGGTATGGGCCTGAGCTCTGATCCAGATGTGTGCGGTTTGTCTGCGAACCGCTGGCATCCGTTACACCTTCGGACGATGTCCTTGGAATCGTTCATGGTCGTTGGCCAGTAGAACCTAGCTCGTAGAGCTTTGGCGATGAGGGCGCGGTTGCCCGCTTGATGGCCGCAGATGCCCTCATGGATGTCTTGGAGGATAGTTTTGCCGCCACCGATGGTGACGCACCTTTGGAGCACACCCGAAATGCTACGCTTGTACAGCTCGCCATTAATAATGGTGAAGGCTTTGGACCGACGAGATATGCGTCGGGCATCTGTCGGGTCATCAGGTAGTTCCCTGTTTATCAGGTAGCGCAGGTACGGTTGCGTCCATGTTTCTTTGACTGCCATGACCTGCATCAGGTTGACCACTGCGACCTGTGTGTCGAGCTTTTTAGGTCCTTCTTGTCCTTCGGGTAGCGCAACCCCCGAGTGTTCTGCCTCTTCAGGTGATCCCTTGGGGAATTTCCTTTTGATGGATGGCACGCATATCTGTTCGATGAACACACCTGGTGGCACCCATGTGCAGGTGGAGCCGATGTTGGTGAGTCTATCAGCATCTTCGTTGCTTTCTCTTCCAACATGCCGAAGCTCGCAGCCATCAAAGTCTCCTTCGAGTGAATTGTAGAGCGCGCGGTACGCGACCATGTTGGAGGCATGCGCGTCGCACTCATTCATCGTTTGCTGGACAACGAGGTTTGAGTCGCCGTAGATGACCAGGCGCGTTGCACCGCAGATCTTGGCCATCCTCATGCCGTGGATGAGGGCCTCGTATTCGGCTTCGTTGTTGGAAGCTCGAAATTTCATCCGGAGGATGTATTTCATCTTGTCGCCATGCGGGGATGTCAGTATGACCCCGGCTCCTGCTCCTTCCTCGCGTTTGGATCCATCAAAGTGCATCGTCCATGACTGTGTCATGTCCGGGGTGTCCGGCAGCTGCAGCTCCATCCCGTGGACGAGGAAGTCCGGTAGGACCTGCGACTTGATCGCATGGCGCTTCTCGTAGACTATGTATAGAGGGGACAGCTCGATGCCCCACAGGGCCACGCGTCATGTGGCCTCCGGGTTGTTCAAGATGCTGTTCAGGGGTGCCTCGTTGACGACCATCACCTGATGCTCCTGGAAGTAGTGGCTCAGCCGACGAGCCGTCATGAACATGCCGTAGGCGAGTTTCTGATAGTGAGGGTACCTCTGTTTTGTCGGCGTCAATACCTTGCTGAGGTAGTAGATTGGGCGCTAGACCCCATGGGTCTTGCCATCTTCGGGTTGTTCGACCACGAGCACGGTGCTTACCACCTGGTGTGTGGATGCTATGTATAGCAGTAGAGGCTCGCGTTCCTTTGGCGTGACCAGGACGGGCGAGGCGGAGAGTAGCCGCTTCAGATCTTCGAATGCGTTGTCCGCTTCGGGTGTCCACTCGAATTTGTCTGCTTTGCGTAGCAGCTGATAAAAGAGAGGGCCTTTTCGCCCATGCGGCTAATGAACCTTCTCAGCACCGCATGCGTCCAACTAGATGTTGGACGCCTTTGAGGTTCTTCAGTTTATCCATGGCCATTATGGCCCGGATTTTCTTTAGGTTTGCCTCGATCCCTCTCTAGGAGATGAAGTAGCCAAGAAATTGACCAGATGGGACGCCGAAGGCGCACTTTTTTGGGTTCAGCTTGATCTTGTATCAATCAAGGTTGTCGAACGTCTCGCGGAGATCATCGATCAGTGTCTTGGCCTCCCTTGTTTTGATTACTATGTCGTCGACGTAGACTTGTATGTTGCGGATGATCTGGCTCTTCAGGCATGCTTGCATGCACCACTGGTACGTAGAACCTGCGTTCTTCATCCCGAAGGGCATTGTGTTGTAGCAGAACACTCTGAACGGCGTGATGAACGACGTTTTCTCCTGATCTCCGACCTTCAGTCGAATCTGGTTGTATCCTGAATAGGCGTCGAGGAAGGAGAGTTTCTCGCATCCTACAGTCGAATCGATGATCTGATCGATCTGAGGGAGAGGTAAGTGGTCCTTCGTGCAGTGCTTGTTCAGCAAGGTGAAGTCCATGCGCATCCGCAGGATGTCCGTATCCTTTTTAGGGACCATCACGGTGTTGTCCAGCCATTCGCTTTCCTTGATCTCCCTGATGAAATCGGCGTCGAGCAGTCTGTTGACTTCGACTCAGATGGATCCGGCCCGCGGCTCGGACAATCATCGGATGGATTGTTTCACGGGCTTGGCATCTGGAAACACGTTGAGTGCGTGCTCGGCGAATTCCCTGGGAACTCCTGGCATGTCCGTAGGACACCAGGCGAAGATTTCCCAGTGCTCACGGAGGAATTCAACGAGCGCGCTTTCCTATGTGGGGCTGAGGTCGTTGGTGATTAGCGTCATCTTGGAGGCGTCCGTCGGGTGAACCTGCACATTCTTCGTGTTGACTGTTGATTCGAGCGACATGTCAGGTGCGTTTTGCCTTGAGACTGGGGGTGCCCCGTTGTCTGTCACCTCTCGGAGCCTTATGAGCTCCTCCTGCATGCCGAATGACTGGGTGATTCTATTGAAGTCCATGTCGCAGTGATCCGATTGGGTGAAGCTCCCGTGGACCATGATGACGCCCCTGGGTCCTGGCATCTTGAGTAGCAGGTACGCATAGTGCGGTACTGCCAGGAACCGTGTGAATGCTATGCGCTCGAGGATGGCGTGGTATTGTGATGGCCAATCTACCACTTCGAACTTGAGTCGCTCGCACCGAAAGTTATCGGGCTTGCCGAAGATGAAGTTGAGCCATATCTTTCCTAGGGGGAATATGCCCTTCCCTGGGACGATGTCGTGGAACGTTGTGTCAGATTTTTCCAGGCTGCATAGCGGGATCTGCATTGCTGCTAGGGTTCTTGGGCTTGACGCACCCAAGTTCTTCCTTGAAGTCCTGGCGTTTGACGCCATCCTTGAAGGCATCGATTGTTCTCTCCTTAGAGATGTGCGCCGTGGAGTTCTTGATGTTGGACCACCATAGTATGTACGAGCGAATGGATTCGCCCGTTTGTTGGGTGCAGGCCCTCAGTTCTTCGATCGAGGCTATCCTCTTGCTAGTGCCCTTGAAGTTTTGGATGAAACTGTATGCCAGTTCCTCCCAGCTTTGGATGGATCCCAAGGATAGGCTGCTGAGCCAGATCCGGGCTACGCCTGTTAGCTGCAGCTAAAGGCATTGTAGGGCGGTGTTTTTGTTGCCGCCGTGCAGTTTGACGGACGACGGGTGGTCGCTGAGCCACGCCTTAGGATCCTGCGTATCGTCAAACTTTGGAGTGTCCGAAGGAAGCTTGAAGTTCCTCGGCATCCGCGTCCGCCGAACAGATCTGCTAAAGCATCGAGCTCCACAGAGTTCTCCGTCATTGTCATCCTCTTCAGATTCGGATGTGCACACGCGTTTGGCGTGTGCCTTGTTGATCTTGCGTTGGGTGAGTTCGCTTGGAGCGTCGGAATCGTGGCTGCTATGTCGCGAGCTCTTGTGCCGTCGAGGTAGGTTGTGCTCTTCCTCGTCGGATGAAGGTGTGGGACTATGGTTGAACCTAACCGTAGCCTTTTTCTTCGGCTCCTCAGGAGCTTCCCCCGTGGAGCGCATCTCCAACGAGTCCGAGTCCAGCTAATGCGGAATTGTGCATGGCCCTCTTCGGGTCCCCCTCCGGAGGTGGATGGGACGCGAGGTATGTGGTGGCTGCCATGATCACAACTTGCGGCGTCTTCGGGATGACGTTGCCATTGGCATCCATCACCATGAAGGATGTGTTGAGGGTTCGGGTCACCTCATGACGCGCGGCGGGGTCCATGTCCTCTACGCGAGAACGATGCTTGTTGGCGTGGTTGCCATGTGAGATGGAGCCGCCAACGGCAGAGAGTGCAGCTCGCCGCGCGCAGGACTCCGAGGCCGCTTGCTTGTGTTTTTCAAGCACCTCTTGCACCTTCACCTGTTTTTTGTGCTCTTCAATGAGGAGCAGGTGGTATGCTGTAACACCCTCAGAATCGGCCCTATGCAAGTTTCAGCGCTTCCCGCCAAACCCGCATAGAAACGATTCAAAGGTACCCACCAGGCACTTTCGTGCGGGTGGAAAACGAAGTAATAACATTACACAACAGTCCTCGATGGGACCCACAGAACAGATATATATACAACAGCGACTCCACGAGTCAAGAATACAGATATAATATACAAAGATCCAAAACACCTTGAAAATGATAGAGCGTCCGACTACGGACAAGATGCAAATGGGGCTAAGAGCCCTGAAGAATAACCAATGGCGTCCATAACCCTGCCCAGGCCAAGCCGGAAGGGTAACCCTGCTAACGACGTCGATCTCAAAACCTGCTTAAACAAAAGGGGTGCCGACAAGGGCAAAGGAAAAGAGCGTCGATCGAGGCGATTACATGAGGCTAGATTTCGCGGTCCTCGCCTACATAGGTATGGTGGATCAAGCGGCAAAGATGCACTAAACAACCTATAGAGACTCGATACAACTGGCGGCTATCAGAGAGGGATAAGAAAGACCTATTCGGAACCAACCTGATGCTACCATCAAACAAACCCATCCTGGTGTTTCCCCCTCGAGACCAAACGAGGAAGTCAACCGAGGAACTCACACAGTTGGCAGTTTTACTTATTCAGTTATCGTTGCAGCAATTACTAGTCAAGTATAGATAATCATCCTGATATAATAAGCAGTGGGCAATTTTAGTTAACCATTCCGTTGTAGTTGCGACACTTACTAGTCAGATACAATTAGCATGAGATATCCCAAAACCCAGCAGTTGTTGGTACTTTTATTTAGCCATTCTGTTTTAGTTGCAATACTTACTAGTCAGATACAATGGTCGCAAGCGACACCCAAACAAGCAATTATTGGCAGTTTTATTTAGCCATTCCATTATAGTGAAGCTGATTACTAGTCATTATAAAGTCAAATTTATAGCACTACTTTAGTTATAGTTGTCTATGATCGAGATACTGTGCTCCAAGTCGTCCATAACCGCGGACATGGCTTTTAGAAAGTTTTACCCTGCAGGGGTGCACAAATAGCAACACACACTCGATCAACCTCGGAAAAACCAAATCAAAACCCAACAAGGCCTTCACGACAAAGCAATCACAGGATTCAGAAATATTTCAGGGGGCCACCCCTTAAAGTAGACCATAGCGGCTGGCGGCTCGAGACGGACTCAAGGTTGTGGGGACGGTAACGATCGGGAACCAAAACTGGGCTTGTCGATACCGCGGAATCGTGCCACGATCCTAAAGTACAGTGCTCCTCGCACAATATTAAATAAAGCGAAAGCATGGCATAAGTGCAGGATAGTAAATAAAACCTCAAACTAGTTTGTGGCCCCAAGAAATAAGCGGAATCAAGTTCGGCTCGGGGTCCCATAAGCCTCCCGGATGTGGATAGCGAAAATTCAAGGAACAGTATCAAGTACTCGGGGTCCACGGACACAAGTGGACGGTTAACAACCAAATTACATCTATTTCCCACCTGTGCCTCTGCTTACTTACTTCAATTTTAGTTGTTAAACAGTAAATAAAGTGAACGATAAGTAAAGCCATGATCATCTCCAACATCAAACATGCGGCCATACTCCAACAACTGTGGTACTGGACGACACGCAACAACACTTGAGCGAGCGAATACGACGCGCGGGTCCAACTATCTACCAAACAACAGGTAATAGGATGTGTCCAAGGCAATATAGGGCTGCAAGGGATATCACGGGTACCAAAACTAGAGCAACGCAACACAGATAGCAATAGATCAATAGGAGGGAATAAATACTATAAAAATAAGATAGGTAGAAAGGGGGAGGTGCTCGCCTAAAAACATTGTCGAAGGTTCAACCGAAGATCGGGTCGACACTCGCATCAACTCAACGGCCTTATCCGCGAAGAAGCAAAACACTAGAAGAAACACCGGATGCACTATTTAATACTACGGTAGAAAATCGGGCATGATGCATGCATGATGTATGGCATGGCAAAGATGCGATGCAATTAGGCAATATTAAGTGGAACCGGGGTCCCGACAATTATTTAATAGGTTCGAGTTGTTTAGATACCCCGCATTTTTAAATGTTGTCTTAACATGGCAAAAGATAGCACCGGTTCGCTACACAAGTTTATATGGGACCAATATAGGACTAGATTTGCCCGCGTATGGACCCCATATTTAATTATCAGGTGAATCGGCATAAGGCCCCCAAACCACAAGAATATGTATGCGACATGAATGATTTAATGCAACAAGTTTATATAGTTGACAATTTATAAAATAGGGTTCTCGGAAAAAGGTTCACACATTAGGGTTTGGCGATCTTGGGTTCCGGGGTTCGGGGTTCGGTCTCAGGGTTCAGGGTTCGACGAATTCGTTCTCGGCGGAAACGGCGTCCGGGAAGGAGGACTTGGTTCGGTGTCGGGGGCGCATCGGATTCTTCCGGGTCGGTGTCGTTCTTATCGTCGCGAAGATCTTGTCGGGTCCGCAGGTCGGGCCGGACTTGGCGTCCGGGGTGAAGTGCTTGTCGTTCCACGGCGATCTTGGCGGCTTCGGATCCGGAAGGAGCACTCGACGTTCCGGGTCCTCGACGAGCTTGGCGTCCGGGGAGGAGTACTTGTCGCACCGGGGTCTCGATGTCATCGGACCCGACTGAAGATCTTGGCGTTCGGCGGGACCGGTCTTCAGGTTCTAGGAACGGCTTCGGAATCCGTGAGGCGGTCTTGGCGCTCCGGGTAGGCGATCTTCGGTTGCGTCGAATCCATGTCGGAGACCTTGGGATACAACACCGGTGGTCTAGGGTCACGTCATTACTTGTCGGTGTCCGGGAGATCTTGCAAAGCTTAGACACCAAGGAGGAGGATCTTGTGATGCCACATGGGAAAGCCGGGCTTAGGGGAACACGAGCACAGCCTTGGCTTCCAACAGAAGCGAGGATGCAAGCAGGAAGACGTGCGCGTCGCGGGGAGGACCTCTGGTGGCGAACAGATGGCGACGGGAGCGGTAGAACCTCGCGGGGCCCAGGGCTCGGTCGGCGACCAGGGGAACTCGAGGCGGAGGAGAGGGAGGGTCGGCGAGGAGGCGAGGGCGGGCTGGCTGGCGACAGAGGAAGGGGCAGACGGCGGGACGCGAGGCCGAGGGCGCCTGGCAGGCGGCGGGCGAGGCGGGCGAGGCAGGCGCCGAGGCGCCAGGCCAGAGGCGCTGGGCGGCGCAGGCGTGGTCGAGGTGGAGGGCGGCGACTCGCCGGCGGGACGCTGGGAGGAAGGCGAGGAGCGGTCCGGCGGAGCTCGTGAGGCGGGCGGGCAGGCAGAGGCGGGGAGGAGGCTGCGAAGGCGGCGGAAGGGCCAGTGGCTCTGGGCCGGAGAGCTCAAGTGAGCGGGGGAGGCAGGCGGGCTCAGGCGGAAAGGCGGGAAGGACGGCGTGGTCAGCTGGCGAGGGAGCTCCGTCACTGGATGCGGTCGGGCTCATGGGAGGAGGAGGCGCAGAGGAGAGGAAGACGTGGCGGGGGCCAGGGCGAGCCGAGGAGAGAGAGGCGGCCGGCGGGTGGAGGCCTTGGCCGGGCGCCTGCACGGAGAAGCCACGGCGAGGAGGTGGGGAGAACAGGGGGAGAGGGAGAGAAGCGGGTGGGGAGAGGGAGGCGGGTCCCACGGGGCAGGTGGCCCAGGGTGGGGCGTGCGTGCTGCAGGGGGGTGTGGGACTGGCAGGTGGGGCCAGGGGGGAGTGGGGCTGAGGTGTAAGGGAGAGAGGGCCAGGCGGGTGGGGTCGGTTGGGGTGAGAGAGGGAGTGGGGTGCTGCAGGGTGGATTGATGAGGTGGCAAGGTGGGTGGGGATTGGGTCCAGGGTGAGGTGGCGAGCTGTGGTTGGTGGGTAGAATAGGATTGGGTGGGAATAGATTTAGGGGGGGCTGGTTTAGGACTAGATATTTGTCTAGGTTTTCTTTTATTTTTAAAAATAGATTTTGTAATTGGTTTTAGATAAATGAAAGATCCGGCTGGACCGATGATTTGGATTTGAAATTAGAGGAGGGCTAGTTTAGAAAAATAACATAGTCTTTCGCAAATAGTTTTTAGGCAAAAATAATATGCATGATGATGACGATGCTCAAATGCAATGTGGCATGATGACATGAGCATGCGGTCATGATGATGCAATGCACAAAAATAACGCGATTTTCTAGTAGTGGTTTTGCGGGATGCCACATATGCCATCAGTAAGTCCCATGAGACACCCACAGGCAGGATCTTGTTGCCCGCCACGGCTTCGCGTGCTTGGTTCCATTCCTCCTCGCTGAGGTGGATTACTCGATTGGCATCGGTGTCGTCCTCGTTGGGCGGGGGGATTGGTGTAGCACCCCGGGTAAAACCACTACTAGAAAATTGCTTGTTATTCCTACTTGTGCATCCTCATGACATCATCATGCATATTTTTGCCTTTGAAAAAACATTTGCATTCAAACCTATTTTGTTTTCTACAAACAACCCATCTTTATTTCAAATTATCAAAATCGATCTTCCGGATATCTTGTTTTGTCTAAAAACTATTTACCAAGAATATTAAAAAAAAATCTAGAAAATAAAACTATTTTATCTGGGGGAGGCCGGCACCGGCCAGCAGCCGGCCTACAACCCTAGGGAAAACCTAACCCTAATTTCCCCTCCAAACTCTAGTCCCCAGCACTCCCACCACCCATATCCCACCTGCCGCCACTCCCTCAACCAGCCCCATCGTCCCACGCCAACAAAGCGACGCACGCCCCTGCCCTCCCTGTTCCCGAAACCGCCCAGACCCACCCCAGAACCGTTCCCGATCACATCTGTTCTCTGGCCCCACCCCGACCCCACGTCTCCATGTCAGACCCACTCCCTCGTGTCAACCTCCTTCCTCCCAGGTGTGCGCCGTCGCCGCCGGATCCCCAGGCGCCTCGCAACCCTCGCTCCCAACTACCCGCATCGGGCTCTCCTCTCCGTCCTGCTCGACTCCTCCCCGAGCCGGCCTACGCCTCTCGCCCTCTCTGCCTCGCCAACCCCAACACCCCTGGTCGCCGCCCTCTGGATGTTGCTAGCACACCAGCGAGCCCCGCCGTCGCTTGTCGACTTCTCCTGCCGTCATCTCCCCGATGCCTTCCTTTGGCCGCCAGCGCCGCCTCGAGGGCCCCTCTCCATCGCCAGGCTCCTCCCTATCGCGGTCTGTCCCCTTGCAGCCATGGCGAGCCTGCAGCGCCGGCAGGCCCTCCTCCGCTAGCTGGCCCTCCCCGTCCCCATCGAGTCGCCGCCCACAGGCACCCTCTGTTGCCGCGTGAGCTCCATATTCCTCGGCCCAAGGCCACCTGCCGTCGCTGTCGATGCCTACTCCTGCATCTCGCCTGACGCGCCGCGTGCCCGCACTTCGCCATGGCCACCCGGGAGCCGCCGTCCTCGGCCCACCGCCGGCAGGAGCTCCTCTCAACCTCGTGGTCTCTGTTCGAGCCCAGCGCCAGGCCTCCATCCTCGAATCATGGCCTCCTGATTGACCTCGTGTCATCGTTGGGCCGTCCCATGTTAGCAGCCAGCACGCCATCTCTTCCTCTGTATCCTTTGAGTGTGTTGCATGCCTGAGATCAACAAGTGACCATGCCTTTCCGTGTTGCTCACTGTTGTAAGTCCCTGATGTGTGTGAGATGTGGTGAAGGATTGGTGTATCGATGGGAGGATTGTGATTCTGATGGCCGGCGCTGCCTAGTACCTGGAATTCGGACAAGATCCCGATGCTCAAAAATGGACGCTAGCACACATGGACCGAAGGACGTCTGACGCCAAGTTCTCCATCCCGGATCCGAAGTCCAAACCCCGGCATCGGCTTCATGTTCTCCTTCATGACCCTGTTTTCGAAGGTGAAGACCGATCTCGGCATCCGAAGACCAAACCTGAACCACATCGAACCAAGATCGCCGACGCCAATGTGTGACCCTATTCGACCCATATTTTTATAATTGTCATCTATGAACTTGTTGCATATTAAATATAGTCATGCTTGCACACATATTACCATGTGGTTTGGGGGCATTATGCCGATTCACCTCATAATTAAATATGGAGGCCATATGCGGGCAAATCTAGTCTAATAATGGCTCCATTTAAATTTGTGTAGCGAACCAGTGCTATCTTTTGCCCTGTTAATGCAACATTTAAATTGGGGGTATCTAAACAACATGAACTTAATAATTAATTGTCGGGACCCCGGTTCCGCTTAATATTTCCTAATTGCATCGCATCTTTGTCATGCCATACATCATACATGCATCATGCTTGATCTTTTGCTGTAGAATTAAATAGTGCATCCGGTGTTTCTTCTAGTGTTTTGCTTCTTCACGGATTAGGACGATGAGTTGATGCGAGTGTCGCCCCGATCTTTGGATGAACCTTCGGCAATGTTTTCAGGCGAGCATTATCCCCCTTTCTACCTATTTTACATTTCTACTCTTTATTCCCTCCTATTGATCTATTGCTATCTGTGTTGCGATGCTCTAGTTTTCGTACCCGTGATATCCCTTGCAGCCTTATATTGCCTTGGACACATCCTATTACCTATTGTTTGGTAGATAGTTGGACTTGCGCGTCGTAGTCGCTTGCTCAGGTGTTGTTGCGTGTCGTCCAGTACCACGGTTGTTGGAAGGCGGCCATATGCTTTATGTTGGAGATGAGCATGGCTTTAATTATTGTTTAATAACTAAAATTGAAGTAGGTAAATAATGCAGAGGCACAGGTGGGCGATAGATGTTATTTGGTTTTTAACCGTCCACTTGTGTCCCATAGGACCCCGAGTTCTTGACACACTGTTAGAGATCGAAGCGCTAACCACGAATTGGCGTGTGGGCACCCCATCGATTAGTACCGATTTCAAATCTTGCATCAGGGGACACAAAGTAGTTTGGGGCTTTATTACTATCCTGTACTTATGCCATGCTTTACGCTTATTTACGATTGCGTGGCGCTGTGCTGTTTTGGAACCAACGTGGAATGTTTTTGGTATCGACAAGCAGTCACACTTCGGGTTCCCATCGTTTCTACCATTGTCACAAACCTCTAGGTCCGTCTCGGCCCGACTTCGTTGGTAGCTTAGTGGGGTGGCCCCCATGTGCTTGCTTTGGGTCAGGAAGCGTCGTGTCCGAAACCCGTCGACATACCGTTGGGTGTATGTTTTGTGATCTTGTACCTACGATCGACAACAAGGGTGTAGGTGCGTGGAAACTTTGGTGCACCCTGCGGTTAAATCTTTTCGAGAAGCCGTGTCATGGTTATGGACGACTTGGAGCACAGTTCTCGATCATAGACAACTATAACTAAAGTTTACTGTTATAATTTGACTTGTATCCGATATGACTAGTAATCAGCTTCACTACAACGGAATGGCTAAATAAAAGTACCAACAACTGCTGGGTTTGGGATATCTCATGCTAATTGTATCTGACTAGTAAGTGTTGCAACTACAACGGAATGGTTAGCTAAAAGTGCCCACTGCTTATTATATCAGGATGACGATCTATACCTGACTAGTAATTGCTGCAGCGATAACTGAATAAATAAAACTGCCAACTGTGTGAGTTTCCTGGTTGACTTCCTCGTTTGGTCTCGAGGGGTACATACCAGGATGGGTATGTTTGGTGGTAGTATCAGGTTGGTTCCGAATAGGTCTTTCTTATCCCTCTCTGATAGCCGACAGTTATATCGAGTCTCTATAGGTTGTTAAGTGCATGCTGCGCTGTCGCTTCAGTCCACCATACCTATGTAGGCGAGGACCGCCGAATTCTAGTCTCGCCGTGTACTGGCCTCAGTACTGACCGCTCTCTTTTTTCCTTTGCCCTTTGTCGGCACCCCTTTTGTTTTAGCAGGTTTTGAGATCGACGTCGTTAGCAGGGTTACCCTTTCGGCTTGGCCTGGGCAGGGTTATGGACGCCATTGGTTATTCTTCAGGGCTCTTAGCTCGATTTGCATCTTGTCCGTACTCGGACGTTGTATCGTCTTCAAGGTGATTTGGATCTTTGTATTGTATATCTGTATTCTTGACTCATTGAGTCGTTGTTGTATATATCTGTTCTGTGGGTTCCATCGTGGACTATTGTGTAATGGTATTACTTCGTTTTCCACCCGCACGAAAGTGCCTGGTGGGCACCTTTGAATCGTTTCTATGCGGGTTTGGCGGGAATCGCTGAAACCTACATAGGTTCGATTCTGAGGGTGTTACAATTGGTTCCTCCTGTTTTCGTCGTTTCTACCCTGCGGGTTGGGTTGTTGCTAATCCACGTCGCTCTGGATGACCACGGCGCATTGGTAGCATCCGTAGGTCAGATCTCTACTGCCGCAGCTTTTGGATCAGAAACCGTAGGTCCCTTCATCCGATGGTGGATCGCACAGATCTGAGTTGCAGCTGCTGCTGTCATAGGACTCATCTGTCAATGGTGATGTGCGTAGCACGGATGTGGAGCCCACGAGGCGGGCCTGATCGATGGCAGTGGCACCCGCTCTGGGAGGCGGAGAGTGTCGATTTGTCCCACCTGGAAGCAGAAGCTCCCGAACAGGATCTCGAGTCCGTCGCCTACGGGCTCTAAGTCCTTCATGGTGGCTGGCGAGTGGGCGGTGAAGTCGAAAGCGCCAAAGAGGAGATGGCTCTCCGTCGCCGAGGAATTGTAGATCGGTTTGGTTGGGACCGTCATGATCGCACAATCAGCGCCCCCAGTTCCCATAGATGACGCCAATTGATGAGGTTTGATCTCGTCAATTCCCATTGTTATGAGCTTGGGTTTTGGAGAAGATGGGGGTGCTGGAGATCGCGGATCGGTTAACAGACAAGCAACCAGGGGACACGAGATTTACCCAGGTTCAGGCCCCTGGAGGGAAAACCCTACTCCTACTTGTCTGATCTTGATTACGGCAGAACCGAAAGTTACAGGGGTGCGCAAATGCAATATGGCGTGGAGATGTGTATGCGGTGGTATGAGAGGTGCCCTCCTCGTCGTTCCCTCCTAGCCTTTATATAGAAGTAGGCAGGTCCCGGGCACAGATCGAGTCGGTTACAGGTTTAGGGTTTCCCCCTTTGAATATTCTATCTAATCTAGTCTTTCTCACCAAGGATCCGAAGATATCATGGGCTTAGGCCACCCGAATATCTTCATGGGCCGCGCACATTCTCGTGGGCCTTCCTTGGGCTGGACCAGGTATACTGAAGTCGTGTACCCGTAGGGTATAACCATGTCATCAATGCAGGACACAATTCATACCAAAAGCACTCATGTCTACCAAAGAAGTTTTTCTTGATAACTCTTCACACCCCAAATACAAAGTAAGCTCATCATGTTGATTATAAGTGATCGCGTTATCACAATACAAGCTTGCAGTACTCATTGGATTAGAAAGGTCATTAGTATGGCATGAGCATGTAAAATTGAAATGACCCACTTCATAGCAGAGTTCACAAATAAAAGGATAGATGGCACATTGTTTTTACCTAGATCATTTAGAGCCTTATACCACGTTCTGGTTTATTCATTCCAGTGTGTGATATAATATTCTTCTTCTATTTTATTCTTCTCACAAGGTATATGCATACCACAAAAATTAGCATGCTTATAAGAAATAGTACTTTCAGAAGTTTGAGCATGTTTATTGCAATCATTAATAACATTTTCATTTTCCATGCAAGTGTCTTTAAAAGTTTCATGATACATGTCCCACTTTTCTTTAGGAGCATTAATATGGGAAGCAAAGGCTCTATAATATTTAACAAGAATTTGAGGATCAATACCATGTCTAGCACTAAGCTCTTGAAAATTAGCAGTTTCAGCGAAAGACTTAATGCAATCATACTCATAGTTTATACCTGGTTTTTTACATTTGTCGTTATCCCAACCTTCGGTATTGCTTTGAATTGTTTCAAGAAGATCCCACTTAGCCTTGACCTCCTTACTTGTGAAGGATCCCTCTAAACATGTATCCAGATAGTCCTTGTAATATCCTGAAAGCCTTGCATAAAAATTATTGATAACAACATTACTGGGGAGTTCATGAATGGGACATTTGAGCATTAGTGACTTCAATCTCCCCCAAGCTTGGGCAATACTTTCTCCCTCATGAGGATGAAAATTATAAATATAATTAATATCTTTATGAATTTCATGAGGAGGATAAAATTTAGAGTAAAAGAGAGATTCAAGTTCCTTCCACTCCAAATGATGAGGATCATCTAGTAGCTCATACCACCCCCTTGCTTTGTCCCTAAGTGATAAAGGGAATAGCTTCCTCTTAACTTGGTCCACTGAAATACCTGCACACTTGAACAACTCGCATAATTCATGTATAAAGAGTAAATTATCACAAGGATGGACAGTTCCATCTCCAAAATAGTAGTTATTCATAACACGTTAAACAATTTCAATAGGTATTTTAAAAGGGACACTTTCAGTATGTGGATTTAAAATATCACAAGTATCATTAGAATTACCACATATGGTAGACAGAGTATCATAAGAACAAACTTTCTTCCTTAAAGCTGGGGAACTAGAAAGATCTTTTTCATAAAAACTAGCTTCCCCAAGCTTAGACGTTTCCATACCATTAGTAATAATGGTGTTCAAAAAAATCATACTAATAATATTGCTATTAGCATGCAAATAAAGCTCCATAGGTTTTTAAATTTTCTCTTCAAACACTTCATGTCCTAACTCAAGATAAACACTATAAAGCACTCTAATTTTTTTGTTGTTTTCCACTAAGCCTAACTAGTGAAAACAAGAAACAAAAAGACACAATTGCAGAATCTAAAGGAAATAACTTCGAGCACTCACACCGGAGGATGTGAGTACCTTTTACCTTACCTTCCCGGCAACGGCGCCAGAAAAGAGCTTAATGTCTACGCACTTCTATTCTTGTAGACAGTTGTTGGGCCTCCAAGTGTAGAGGTTTGTAGAAAAGCAGCAAGTTTCCCTTAAGTGGATTACCCAAGGTTTATCGAACTCAGGTAGGAAGTGGTCAAAGGTATTCCCTCTCAAGCAATCCTGCAATCAAGATACAAGAAGTCTCTTGTGTCCCCAACACACCCAATACACTTGTCAAGTGTATAGGTGCACTAGTTCAGCAAAGAGATAGTGAAATACAAGTGGTAACGGTGCTAGAGAACAGCTTGACGGTGAGGTAAAGACTAAAGCAAGAAAACATGCAACAGATCTAGTAGCAAACTGTGTTTCAATGCTTAGAAACAAGGCCTAGGGATCATACTTTCACTAGTGAACACTCTCTCATATAAATATCCTCTATTCATGATACTACTCTTCACTAATCTCCGGTTGGACACTCTAATCATCGGTAGGGCTATAACAGCACTCCTCAAAGTCCGCCTTCCCCAATCTAGATAACCCCACATTGTCACCTTGAGCTCTAGATGGTTCCAACAAACACCACAATTTCATAGAGACATCCAACTCCAAATATAACTCATAACAAATATTCAATCTAGCCAAAGTGCCACACGGTATGCACGCTGTCACTTTCACACACGTGGAGAAAATCATAGATCTATTAAAGCACAAAGAGTATTTATGTAGACTCAAACCTAAGTGCCACCATGGCGTGCACGCTGTCACTTTCACACAGATGGGGAGAACAGAGATCTAATGAAGCACTTGAGTAGGAAGGTAGATCTCCTTGATTACAAAGCTCATGACCACAACAAGATCATGCATAGAGAGAGATGAACACATAGCTACCAGTAGAGCCCTTAGCCTCGAGGAATAACTACTCCCTCCTCATTATGGAAATCATCAACAGCGATGAAGATGGTGGTGGAGATCGATGGAGATGGCTCCGGGGGCACTTTCCCGTCCCGGCAGGGTGCCAGAACAGAGACTTTATGTCCCCCGAATCTCCCTTTCGGTGGTGGCGGCGCTACCGAGGTTTTCGTGGATTTCTTCTGGATGCCCTAGGGTTTTTGGGTCGGAGGCTTCTTATAGGCGCAGGAATCAAGGTCGGTGGGGGTCCAGGGGGCCCACATCCCCTGTGGGCGCCTCCAGGGCTTGCCCGCACCTAGGGGGTGCGGCCACCCTGTGGCCCCCCCTCCGGCTCTGCTTCGTGGTTCCATGTTGCTCCGGAAAAATATTGACTTTAGCTTTTGTCCCGTCCAATTCCGAGAATATTGATTTTCTGCCTTTCTGGAACCAAAAACAAAAGAAAACAGGCAACTGACACTATGGCAACTTGTTAATAGTTTAGTTCCAGAAAAAATATAAAAACACCTCAAAGCATAGACAAAGCAAAGCAAAGTAGATACAAAACAAGCATGGAGCATAAAAAATTATAGATACGTTTCCAACGTATCACCAGCATCCTCGGGCATGCACGTTCGCACAGGCACAGCGCCAGATGTCTCAAGGTGTTTGCTATTGTGTGACCTCGCCACCATCCGGAGAGCCGTTCAAAGCGCCGCGACACCTGCTGGCAAACGACAACACCTTCAGAGATGAGGCGAGATGGAGCTTCGACACCTCTCCGCTACAAGCCCGTGAGATGGCGTCCTTGACTACGCCAACGGCCATGAACTTGGCGTCGAGCCGAGACGAGGAGCCAACCACACTAGCTACACCGACTTGAAGGCACGCATCGGTTTTGCACCGACGCCGATCTCCACCGACATGTACTCCCACGAGGCATTACCCCTTGCGCACCCTGACGAGGTTGCTGGTCGTCGATAAATCCCAGCTGAGCGGACCCATGCTACTTCAACTCCAACTACAACATCGCCGTCGAGACCGACGAGGCACTACGACGAGGGCGGGTGTGGCCGGAGCAAAGGCCGCGCTACTCGTGGCGCGTGTACCAGCGAGGACACGGGCTCTGCTGCCGCCCACACACACCACCACCACCACATCATGCATGGAGAACGTGAAGCGAAGACGACTAAGAAGACCACACAGCTTAATTGGAGGTGTCTCGCGGTATAACCAGCGGGAGTAATTAACCGGGTGCCTTCCGAAGCCCCGGAAACCATGAGATCGCAATCGCCCTAGTCAGGTTGGCCGCGCAAGCAGGCCAAGGAGCGCATTGTATTAGGGATTTGTACTTTGTTTCTCCGTGAGAGATTAATGAAATGCATTTTATCTACTTTTTTCTTGTGTACTACGGTACACTGGCACGCCCGCATTTCTTTGTCTTTACCCGGCATATGAGAAAAACACGCTACCATCCTTCTTCCCCCAAGTAGCTCCTTCTACTTTTTTAGAACGTTTTTCTCGTGTCAAACATTTTCGAACTAATAAAATACAACCTAAGTTGCAAGCGGCCCATCAGGTTGTAGCGTTGTACATCTTTTTCAAAAAACAGTTCTGCCATTAATAAATTTGTACAGGTAGAAACAGTTCTGCCATTAATAAATACATCTTTTTCATTGCACAGGTAGAAAGAGTTCAGTTACATGCACCGCCAAACATGGACGGATCCAGTATGGGGCATGGGTGTACAGATGTACACCCAAATTTCTCAACAAAAAACTCTTGTATAGTTGTCCAGTGGGTATATACTAACATATGTAGTATTCTCCCCCAACCATAAACTAAATGAAAATCGTATATTGTTTACTACTCCCTTCGTTCGAGGATAAGTATCGTAGATTTGTCTAGATACACATATTTAGACGTGTTTTAGTGTGTAGTTACATGTGTATCTGCGACCCTGTTTTCGAAATAAGAAAATACAACCTAAGTTGCAAGCGGCCCATCAGGCTGTAGCGTTGTACATCTTTTTCAAGAAACAGTCCTGCCATTAATAAATTTGTGTGATGATCTTGTGACCTTTATTCCTTATATGTTCAAATGAAAAATCCTTATAGGTTCAATCGTCACATTATTCCATTCAAGGAAAAGATGATTAACTGACAAAACCACACAGGACGAGTGGCATCGGAGTGGTGAATTGATAGTACTCCATTTTTCTTCTTGTTTTATGTAATCTCTGCCACCTCTTAAGATATTGTTCTAAAAAATCCTAATATATTGTCGTACAATGCATAAATTATACTTTTATCTATGTTACCACTTGACCTTTATGTTTTGTGTTAGTTAAAATTTGTACATCCAAAACTGAAACCTTGGATCTGTCCCTGCCACCAAATCGGGGGTTACATGAAAGGAAAAACAACAATGTACATCCCAGGTTGTCGGGACAATGACGTGGAGTCCCTTGGCCCCGGCGGTCATCCATAGTGAGGCCTCTTCTTTGATTTTGGCCAGCAGTTGACGTGCTTTCTTTTAAAAAATATAAAGAAAATACGGTGTCAACAAACAATTGTTTTTAGTAATGAACATAGAAAACGATAAATTGTACACGACAGGAATAAAATATGAACACGATTCTGCTTCATCTCTGCATGCCTTGGCTGGTACACCATGATTTTTTTTGCAAAGCAGATGAAAACAAGAAAAACTGGGTGGCCTGCTGTCTTCGCACGTCGACTCCTTTCTGACAGCCAGCGCACAAGTTGGGTATTACTTAACACATAAACACAAATCCTATTTCTTTTGGAAAGGAACACGGGGTAGATCTCTTGACGTAACTGATAATCTTTTTCACATCTCACAGCCATCACCTCACACCGATCCAATTTTGACAAACTCCCAAACAGAAATGGAAAGTACTTATACTCCAGCCACCACATTGAATGAAATTATCTGTTGTACTTAGCTGTAAATAGCTATGCCTGACTCATTCCCCAACGTTATTCACGTGCTCTTTTAGATCTAAGAATATATATAAGGAGGGGTTGACGGAGAGAAGAGAGGCGAGAGTTTGCACATATATATCTAGACATGAAAGGCTCGTCGACCACTGACGAGGGAATGGAAGTGAAAGCACCAGAGGACGTCCATGAGAACGTGGAAGAGGATATGGAACAGCCGCCAGATTGGCTCCCCGATGGCTGGATTATGGAGGTCAAACGTGGTGAGGATGGCACCCGCTACCAGGTAGGTTCTGCATCAACCCTGTATTCATCTACGATGATTAATTTAACACTGGAACATTCTCTATCCATGTTTTCTTTTTCTGTAATCTTGTTTTTGCTTTGGGTTATGTGATTACTTTTTATTTTCAGTATTTCGTCTCTCCAGTGTCGGGGTGCAAATTCAGGATGAAGGCGGAGGTATTGAACTACCTTTTCTCCGAGATGGACGAGTACTGGATACAGTCCAAGGAGTCCGCTGCACGTGGCAACATGCTCCCTGTAGGTTTCTCTTAGTCTGGTGAGATAATCACTTTTTTGGTTTTACCTATATCCATGACAGATGTGTGGTCGCTCGGTCATGATAATTTGCAGAAGAAGCACGAATGGCTTCCAAAGGGATGGTTGGTTGAGATTAGAGCAGGGGGTGAGAAGATGGACAGGATGTTTAAGGTAATATGTTTTTACCTTTTACCATATGTACTATTTCTGTTAGTGAATAAATGACTTCTTAGAAAGCATATAATCGTTTTTATAGCTTTAGCTACTAATATACACACTAAAAACTTTGGTTTGTAAGGTGCCAATATATAGTACCAATGGAGTTTTGATGAAAAGTATTTTCATAATATAAATCTCTTCATAATAGCCTATTTGTCTGCATGAATATCCAATCCTTCTAATGGATTTTTATCATGTCATATGAAAATTGTTAAAACACATCTTTGATGGTTTGCATGGCTTAATTAGTATAGTGCAACTCCCAGCACAACAGTTTGTTATTTCCCCTAAAAAAAACCAAAACAACTCTGGTAGTTTCCTAACTCAACCCATGTGGATTATCTATAATTTCCTGCTGTTGGGGCGACGCAGGATTACCAGCGGTTCATGCAGCTTTTGACATGTGACATAACATTAAAAATAGATGATTGGATCTGAATTAAGCGAGCAGTACATGTTATAGTAGGCTAAAAATCATGGTCGTGTGATAAATACATTCCATGGAAAAGACTACCATCAGAAGTCAAGAATAAAATTTACTCGCATCATACAGCAATTTTGATCAGATCATAACATTGTGCGTATATTTTTTGCAGTTTTATGTTCACCCTGCAATGGGTGTACGAGTATTATCTAAAGAAGATGTACTACTCTATGTTAAGGAAATGAAGATCACTGAATGTGATACAGATGGACAATGCGACACAAATTCTCGAGATAATGTGTATTTCTGACTATTCCTATTTCCCCTACATAACAAACAATTTTACGTCTTAAAAGATTTGACATTCTGAAACTAATTTGTATCCTTATATGGTAGATTCTAGCAGAGGTGGAGTTCAACCCGTCTGATTTGCCAGAAGGATGGGTCAAAGAAATAGTTTACAGAAAAACAAAGAAAGGAACAAGGAAAGACCCGGTATATAAAACTGAAAACTAAAAACATTCCATTTTCTGTTGAAATTTGTTTCAGTCTTCTGATCATTATTAATTATGCAGTACTATACGGATCCTGTTAGCCAATATGTCTTTCGTACTCGGAGGGCTGCACTGCGCTTTCTTGACACTGGAAAAGTCACAAACCATCAATTTATTCAAAAGACAAGTGTTCATGACGTGTACTCTTTTGAAAAATCTGCTGACCTGGTAATTCAGCTTCCAATATTATATATTATACAAGTAATTTTCCTTACAGCAGTTCCTCTTCCTAGAGTTACCGTTTTCATTATATGGACTTACTTGTCTTAGACGAATGTGCAATGTAATATTTTTATTGTCCATGCTTATGGAGCACAATCCCTGAAATTAAATGTATTAATAAATGTTACATGGGTACATCCATATGTGAGAAAACTATAATATTTTTTTTAATATACTTCAGTATTCATCATTTCATTTGCAAATAACAAGGTATGGCAAAATTAGGTGAAAGGAAAACCTTTTCACAAAATTTTCATGCACTTATCTTTTAATTCGTATGGATTGCAACAATCTTTTGCTCCTTGTTCCGTTGCAGTTTAAATGACCACTCGAGTCTCGCCCTTTCTTTCTTTCGTGTATCGTTCATGTGTGATTGATACAGTTTTCATGAGTAAATATGCATATGCCGTCTCCAAGTGAGTTATCCTCGTAATTTTATTTTTTGGCAGTCCTCTATTTTGTACTTTCACTCTCATCAAATTTATGTGCAAGTGCCTCATTTACGTTGATGTGGAAAATGGTCATGTTTCAAACTTGTTCAAACAAAAGGTATATCACAGGTTTAGTTCATATTTGCACACAAGGATAATACGTGCATTGTACTATATTTGAACCTATGATATACTTTCTGTTTTTCAACACAGAAAAGCCAAAGTATATGATAGGTTGAAATTGAATAGAGGGTTAAATGTCCCTTTTGTGGGGCACGTAAACTACAACGTAGTTTTTCAAATTCAAATAGAGGGTCATTTTAGTTGTATAGGAAAAACACATTTTCTTCAAACAGACATGCCTAATTTGGTCAAACTTTGGATAACCTACATTAGACTAACTTGACATTCAATAGTGTTGGTTTTCTCTACTAGCGTGCCAATTCTTTGATGGTGACTTTGAAGAGTTTATTAAGCTTACAACAAGACCGGTGGCTACTGGGCTTGCATTTTTATTCTCAGACCCTACATGATAAGATGATTATATTATTATGTGTTGGTTTAAAATAACGACGCAATTTTATAGTTATATTTTTTAATGAAATTTGCAGTTATGCATATTGACAATATACTATATAATGAATTGAAAACACATGAAAATATTTGAACTGTTTGCTTATATAAACAAACAGATTGCTTTAACCTTGTTAAACTTTCCATTTTTGTCAATAAAATAATTATTTTTACATATATTTGATACTATATATTGCACGCACTTAACAGATTTTTTTGCAGCATGAGAGTTTGTCCAAGAGACTAACAAAAAACGGGAAGGATGCTAAAACACCTACAAGTTCACCAAAGCCTAGTGGATCAGCACTATGGGGAAAAAAGAAGTGTAATGGACAAACATCATATGACAGTAAGTTCCTCCTTATAGCTGATATGGTAGTACTTTTCTCATTACCGAGAATAAACAAGAATCACCCTATGCTATCAGAAGCTATGTTGCTACACAAGTCCATCAACAAAACAAATACCCCACGCACACTACTACACTTATTCTATTTAATCAGCTGCTTTAAGTGTGACCGTGTTTCCCAAAAGTTAATTTTTTCTTCATCTATCTCATGATATCTATTAGTATATTAGTCTAATATGCATCCATTTTTCACTCGACTTCACGTTATCAAATATGAGCATGTTTATGTTTCATGATGCCTTTTATGCCTTCTTTTCTGAACTGATGTAAGTATAACATCTTCATGTTAAGTTTACAACTTGTACATACAATCCACTTCCAAACCAAATGTTGATGTTTCGTTCCATTTGGCACTATTCAATATAATATTACTAGTACATGCAAGCATCCATGTGCTTAGTTGAGCAGTAGCAAAACACACGTTTTCTCTTGAGAAAAAACTATTGGTTGAACCTTTAATCTTTTGAGACCACATTAGCATCAATGTAACATTACCATTTTATCCGTCTACCTAATACTAGTGCACATGGCTTGTGTTATTTGTGCAAGATCTATTTGGACAATTAAGAAGTGTCCAAGTCTGTGATAGACATAGTTGATTTTAAGATCATATTTGCATGCCCTTCCTAATAACTTCTTTTGCTGGTATAGCTGAGGACACCGAAACAGACAGCTCCACGGACTCGGTTTCATATGAGCACCAAAACATCAGGAACAATAACAAGAAGACTAAAATGGGACAACCAAGCTACCCTGAGACTAGCAAGCGTCCAAGAGGGAGACCACCCAAAGTGGCAAAAGCAAAAGGATGGAACATCAAGAAGGTTAGGACCAAAAGAGAAATCAAACAACATACTGGCTAATTAAGCAAGGGATAGCAGGACATGAAGCAAGGCCACAGACTACAGAAATCACCGGTTTTCATGGCAAATAATATTTAGCCAGCATTTTGTTCAATTTTGTTTGAAACTTTTATTAAATTTCTGACTTGTTCCCTGTATCGGTTGGGTTGGGCGATGCTCGAAACTAAGGCAGTTGTGGCAATCGTTAGGTCCTAAGACAGGAGATCCCCAACAGTCCTCAGACTCCTCATATACATTGAATAAAATGCCAAAATTCTGAATTAGTGCAAGTGCCTCATTTACGTTGATGTGGAAAATGGTCATGTATCAAACTTGTTCAGACAAAAGGTATATCACAGGTTTAGTTCATATTTGCACACAAGGATAATACGTGCATTGTACTATATTTGAACCTATGATATACTTTCTGTTTTTCCACACAAAAAAGCCAAAGTATATGTTATGTTGGAATTGAATAGAGGGACCAGTAAAGGAAAGGCTGAATTGGTGATCTGTGATAATCAAGTCAAGCTATCTGACCATGGCACGATCAAGGCAAGGTGGAACCCCCCATACTAGGTAAGTTAAAAATGAATGTAGATGCTTCCTTTATATAGGAAATAAACCAAGGTTTTCTGGGAGCTGTTATAAGAAACCAGAAGGGTACTGTGGTTTGTGCTATGGCTATGCAGCTTCAAAGTTGTGGGGCGCTGAAGAAGCGGAAGCCAGAGCCCTGTTACAAGCAGAGCAGACGTGCGTACATCATGATATTCGGCCTGCGGAAGTGGAAATTGATTGCTCGGCGGTCTAATCTGCCTGTAAGGAGGCAAACCAAAACTTGTCGAAGTTGTGCTTCATTTACAGAGAGATAGACAGGATCAGAAAGTCCAATTTCGACTTTATTCTGTCTAAAGTTAAAAGAGAATGTAATTCCGTTGCTCATGAGCTTGCTAAAAGCTGTAGGGTAGAGGGAACTGTTGGCTTTTGGATTGATTGTGTTCCAAACCAAATCAGCCCCTTTGTCCTGAACGATTGTAAACTGCTCATGAATGAATGAAATCTCTTTTGACGTCAAAAAAAAAGAATAGAGGGTTAAATGTCCCTTCTGTGGGCATGTAAACTACAACGTAGTTTTTCATATTCAAATAGAGGGTCATTTTAGTTGTATAGGAAAAACACATTTTCTTCAAACAGACATGCCTAATTTGGTCAAACTTTGGATAACCTACATTAGACTAACTTGACATTCAATAGTGTTGGTTTTCTCTACTAGCGTGCCAATTCTTTGATGGTGACTTTGAAGAGTTTACTAAGCTTACAACAAGACCGGTGGATACTGGGCTTGCATTTTTATTCTCAGACACTACATGATATGATGATTATATTATAATGTGTTGGTTTAAAATAACGACACAATTTTATAGTTATATTACTTAATGAAATTTGCAGTTATGCATATTGCAAATATACTATATAATGAATTGAAAACACATGAAAATATTTGAACTGTTAGCTTATACAAACAAACAGATTGCTTTAACCTTGTTAAACTTTCCATTTTTGTCAATGAAATAATTCTTTTTACATATATTTGATACTGTATATTGCACACACTTAACAGATTTTTTTGTAGCATGAGAGTTTGTCCAAAAGAATAACAAAAAAAGGAAGGAATGCTAAAACACCTACAAGTTCACCAAAGCCTAGAGGATCAGCACTATGGGGAAAAAGAACTGTAATGGCCAAACATCATATGACAGTAAGTTCCTCCTTATAGTTGATATGGTAGTAGTTTTCTCATTATCGAGAATAAACAGAATCACCCTATGCTATCAGAACCTATGTTGCTACACAAGTCCATCAACAAAACAAATACCCCATACACACTACTACACTTATTCTATTTAATCAGACGCTTTAAGTGTGACCGTGTTTCCCAAAAGTTAATTTTTTCTTCATCTATCTCATGATATCCATTAGTATATTAGTCCAATATGCATCTATTTTTCACTTGACTCCATGTTATCAAATATGAGCAGGTTTATGTTTCATGATGCCTTTTATGCCTTCTTTTCTAAACTGATGCAAGTATAACATCTTCATGTTAAGTTTACAACTTGTACGTACAATCCGCTTCCAAACCAAATGTTGATGTTTCGTTCCATTTAGCACTATTCAATGTAATATTACTAGTACATGCAAGCATCCATGTGCTTAGTTGAGCAGTAGCAAAACACACGTTTTCTCTTGAGAAAAAACTATTGGTTGAACCTTTAATCTTTTGAGACCACATTAGCATCAATGTAACATTATCCTTTTATCCATCTATCTAATACTAGTGCACATGGCTTGTGTTATTTGTGCAAAAATAAGAGGAAATAAAGACCAACAAGATCCAGTTGGACAATTAAGAAGTGTCCCAGTCTGTGATAGACATAGCTAATCTTAAGATCATATTTGCATGCCCTTCCTAATAACTTCTTTTGTTGGTATAGCTGAGGACACCGAAATGGACAACTCCACAGACTCGGTTTCAGATGAGCACCAAAACATCAGAAACAAAAGCGAGACTAGCAAGCGTCCAAGAGGGAGACCACCCAAAGTACAAAAGCAAACGGATGGAACATCAAGAAGGTTAGGACGAAAAGAGAAATCAAACAACATATTGGCTAATTAAGCAAGGGATGGCAGGACATGAAGCAAGGCCACAGACTACAGAAATCACCGGTTTTCGTGGCAAATAATATTTAGCCAGCATTTTGTTCAATTTTGTTTGAAACTTTTATTAAATTTCCAACTTGTTCCCTGTATCGGTTGGGTTGGGCGATGCTCGAAACTAAGGCAGTTGTGGCAATCATTAGGTCCTAAGACAGGAGATCCCCAAAAGTGCTCAGACTCCTCATATACATTGAATAAAATGCCAAAATTCCGAATTAGTGGATTGGCGCATGTTCCAAGGAAGATTGGATGATCATTGATTTATATAAATTGATCTTAATTTGTTGTTAAGTTTTATATCAATTCTTTTTGTTACGCAAGCAACTTGCACTTTGAGATGGGCACCCGACATCTAGTCCTTCCGTTTCTGTACCTTTTTTTAGTCACATGATCAAAAAACATGATTGTATGATTATAACTTATTATTCGCTTGATGGAGAAACCGTAGATATTTCTAATGAGAAGTGCGGTACTCTTCTCCCCCCCCCCCTTGCACTGTCCAGAGCTACCAAATGAGGGGAAGGGTCGGAGGGGAGTACAAGGATGCACCTATTAGCGTTCTTGTGGATGTGAAAGAGATTATGCATTATTCTTACTGCCTAATAACACCTATGAAAGACATACCATTATTATATATATACACTGGGTGTAGCATAAACATATCGACACAGACGTACTGGCACACATATACACATTGATAACACCCATCAAAGACTGTACCCAGGACGATCATCTAACCATGGACAATGAATAGGTCATCTGCCACTTAAGCGACAATCTGCCTCAAAATCTAAAGAACATCAAACATGTATTAGGTTGGTCCTTGGTTATAGATGCAAATGGGATCGTTCCAAAATCTCACTTATAGTTCATTTCATTTTGAGAGACAATGCATCAGGACATGTATGTGGGCATATAACTCTTTGGGATCCCACCAAACACTGGCGTACGCAGGGGAGGGGCCAGGTGGGCCGTGGCCCACCCAGAATTCTGCAATTTTTTTGGTATAACCCTAATTTTCGTGGCCCATTCAGCAAATTGCTTTCCCGTTGACTTCTTGAGTACTTGACTAAATCGAGAGAGGAAATGACTCGCGGAACAAAAAGACTGAAAGAATGCGGGAAAACAGAGACAACACTAGTGGAAACGAGCCTTTGGTTGAGCCTGGAAATGGGCTTTAACACCGGTTCTTCTACGAACCGGTGTTAAAGAGGGGGCCCGTACCAGCGTGGCCCGTGCAGCAAAAAGGAGCCCCCCCTTTAACACCGGTTTGTGGCACGAACCGGTGTTAAAGGCCCATGCACCAGTGGCCCGCGCAGCCCCCCCCCCCCTCTTTAACACCGGTTCATTTTGGAGCCTAGCAAGAGGGTGTGAAGTGTGCTAGTTTTGTTTTTTTCGTATGCACAAGAGGTGTTCGGTGAAATGCCCGAGAGCTCAAAATAAGTTTTCTCGTTGCTCTTTCCTTCTCGGTCGAGGTCGGCAACTATCCTTTCATGTGTCATTGATGTACTATATATATATGGGGTCATATCCCTATTAATTTTTGATATATACTATATATTAATGCAGATGAACCGGCAATGGATGTACGGTGACCGCCGCACTTCCGAGTACATTACGGGCCTCCAAAATTTCATCGTTGTGGCTAATGCAAACCGTGGTCACAATGGTTTTATGCGTTGTCCGTGTGTTCACTGTCGGAACAAGAAAGACTACTCAAATACCAGAACCATTCACGCCCACCTGCTTCGATCCGGTTTCATGCCCAGCTATAATTGTTGGACCAAGCACGGAGAAAAAGGGGTTGTGATGGAAGACAATGAAGAAGAAAAGGATGATGACAACTATCATAATATGTATCCTGAATATGATGATATTGCAACGGGGGTAGATAATGAAGATCAAGAGCGAGATGGGCCGATGACGATCTTGGTCGGGCCATTACTGATGCAAAGGAAGAATGTGAAACTGAAAAGGAGAAGGAGAAGCTGGAGCCGATGTTAAAGGATCACAAAACATTGTTGTACCCAACTTGCGAAGATGGCCACAAAAAGCTAGGTACCACACTGGATTTGCTGCAATGGAAGGCGAGAGAGCAGTGTGGTACATTTTCAAAGTTGTTGGTAAAATGAAGAATCTTCTTCCAAGAAATAATGAGTTTCCGACGGTACATATCAAGCAAAGAAGGTTATCTCGCCTCTAGGATTACGTCTGTAAGATACATGCTGTATTAATGGTGCATCCTCTCAGCGGTGAAATACGATAATTTGGATGCATGCCGGTATGCCTGCCTTTGTGGTATAAGATCGACGAGGCGATCCTGGCGATGTTGAGGCGAGGCCCCTAGGAAGAAGGTTCCCAAGGTTATGTGGTATGCTCCTATAATACCACGGTTAAAAGCGTCTCTTTAGAAATAAAGAGCATGCCAAGTTGTTGCGATGGCACATGGAAGACCGTAAGAAAGGCGATGTTGAGACACCCGTTGATGGGTCACAGTGGAGAAAAGTCGGCGAGAGTACCCGGACTTATGCGTGGCATAAGGAACTTAAGGTTTGGTTTAAATACAGATGGCATGAATCCTTTTGGTGAGCGAGCTGCAGCCACACACGGCACTGTGACTCTATGTATCTATAACCTTCCTCCTTGGTTGTGTATGAAGAGGAAGTTTATTATGATGTCGATGCTCATCAAGGCCGAGGCAACCCGGCAACGACATTGATGTGTACCTAAGGCCATTAGTTGAAGAACTTTTACAGCTGTGGGCCAACCAAGTGTATTATGTGGGATGAGCACAAAGGGAGACATTTGACCTCTGAGCATTGCTTTTTGTAACCATCAATGATTGGCCCTCTTAGTAACATTTCAGGCCAGACAAACAAGGGATACAATGCATGCACACACTGTTTAGATGAGACTGAAAGTATATATTTGGATAAATGTAAGAAGGTTGTGTACCTAGGGTATCGTCGATTTCTTAGAACTGCATCCGATGAAAGAAAGGCAAGCATTTCAAGCGCTGGCGAACCCGGAGGAAGCTGTCCTCCGTGCGGTGAGGAGGTATTTGGTATGGTCAAGGACCTAGAAGTAATCTTTGGAAAACGTCTGGCGATCTATACATTTCGAATGACGATGCGGACCGCGCCCATGTGGAAGAAGCAATCTATATTTTGGGACCTACCCTATTGGAAAGTCTTAGAGGTCCGCTCTTCAATCGACGTGATGCACGTGACGAAGAATGTTTGCGTGAACCTGCTAGGCTTCCTAGGAGTGTATGGAAAGACAAAAGATACACCGGAAGCACGGCAGGACCAGCAACGTCTGAAATACCCTGATACGCCTATGCATCCTGAGAACGAGAAGGGTAAACTATTCCACTTAACTCCTGCCAGCTACGCTCTTACCAAAGCAGAGAAGGAAATATTTTTTGAATGCCTGAGCAGTATCAAGGTCCCGTCTGTCTTCTCGTCGAATATAAAGGGAATAATAAATATGGCAGAGAAAAAATTCCAAAACTGAAGTCTCATGACTGCCACGTGATTATGACACAATTGCTTCCGATTGCATTGAGGGGGCTTCTACCTGAAAATGTTCGAGTACCCATTGTGAAGCTATGTGCATTCCTCAATGCAATATATCAGAAGGTAATCGATCCAGAAATCCTACCAGGGTTACAGACAGATGTGGCCCAATGTCTTGTCAGCTTTGAGTTGGTGTTTCCACCATCCTTTTTCAATATTATGACGCATCTCCTGGTTCACCTAGTAGAAGAGATTGCCATTCTCGGTCTTGTATTTCTACACAATATGTTCCCCTTTGAGAGGTACATGGGAGTCTTAAAGAAATATGTTCATAACCTTGCTAGGCCAGAAGGAAGCATCTCCAAGGGCTATGTAACAGAGGAGGTCATTGAGTTCTGTGTTGATTTTATTCCTGACCTTAAGGCGATTGGTGTTCCAGAATCACGACATGAGGGGAGACTGCGTGGAAAAGGCACCCTAGGATGTAAAGCAATGATATGTAGGGACGAGCATTATCTCAATATAGCACACTACATGGTTTTACAAAGATCTATCTTGGTTGCCCCGTATATCAATAAACACAAGAATTTAATACGCCTCAAACACCCGGGGCAGTCTGATGAATGGATTATAAGTGAAACATGGCGAGTTTTGGCGGCTGGCTGCAAATACTTCTCACGAATAACACCACTGTTGGGGATCAGCTGTACTTGTTGGCCAGGACACCATCTTCGACTGTATGTACTTTCCAAGGGTACGAGATAAATGGTAATACATTTTACACGATAGGCCAAGATAAAAAGAGCACCAACCAAAATAGTGGTGTCCGCTTCGATGCAGCAGAAGACAATGGGAAAAATACCATGTATTATGGGTTCATAGAGGAGATATGGGAACTTGACTATGGACCTAATTTTAAGGTCCCCTTGTTTTGATGCAAATGGGTCAAGCTAACAGGAGGAGGGGTTGAGGTATACAAGAAGTACGGAATGACAACAGTGCATCTCAACAATCTTATGAAGGTAGACAAGAACTTAGACGAACCATTCGTCTTATCCAATGATGTGGCTCAGGTTTTCTATGTGAAGGACATGTCTACCAAACCGAAAAAAGAAAAAAATAAGCAAACAGATACATCACACGATGAGCCAAAGTGTCACATAGTCCTTTTAGGGAAAAGAAACATCGTGGGAGTGGAGGACAAGACAGACATGTCAGAAGATTATAATAAGTTTGATGAAATTCCGCCCTTCAGAGTGAAGACTGACCCAACCATCCTGTTAAACGGTGTTGATACTCCATGGTTACGGCCGACGCGATCATAAGATTGACTATATGTATTAATTGAGCCATTTTTGGCACACATATGTATCTCAACATGGAAATCAATGTCATATTTCTTCTGTTAACAGTATATGTATTAAATGAGCCATTTTTCTTCCTTCTATTTCTTTCCGCCATTTTTCTTCCCACCATTTTTTTCCTGCCATTTTTCTTCCCGCCAGTTCTTCCCTCCAGTTCTTCCCGCTAGTTCTTCACTATATATGTAGGGTTGGCCTCCATTATCATTGCACATCTCTAGACTCATATCTACAACCTCATCACTCTTTCCCATGGCTTCCACCGTAGCACTAACCCCTAGGGAGGCGGAGGCGCTTACCCCTGAACTACCTTGAACTCTGTCCCTGTCGGTGGATCTTTGGCCTTGAGGCGTGCAGTTCCTCTGTCCCTATAGGTGGCGCCCGGATGGCCATCACGAACCACTACTACTTGCTCACGCCGGAAGCGGAGAATCCCAATGGCATCTCGACTATTTCCCTACTTGGGAAGCCTTCTTCGTGGATCGGCGTGAGGCGCCGCCAGCACGAGGACGGCCCCACCTCCTGAACTTCAACGTGGCCGGCCGTCGGCTATGGTGGCGCTCGGACTCTCCAAAGCGTCATGGCCTATGACACCGCCGACTCTAACCCCGTTGCGCTACCCTCAAGTCCAGCCCAGCGTACTCAGCCTTCAAGGTTCAATTCTGGCGACCCGGCGGCAATGATGGCGAAGTCGGCGACTTCTGATGGTGAGTATTACAGGTGTGGCAGGAGCATGGTGAATCACTCCGACATTCGAAACAAGTTCGGCGATTGTTACTTAATCGCCATGTATCTTAATTTTCAGTTCTTTTATGTATCTTAATTTTCAGTCATGCTTTATGTAACTTACTATTAGTTGCATTCGTATTTTAATTCCAGTTCTATCTCCTTCACAAAATGACCTATCTCATTCGAGGTTTCTTGGCTTTGGTCAAATGACCAATGTTATGGCTAGAATCAAGGCATAGTTTGTGATAATATGGCCATATTGTGCATACATGTGCATCATGGCATGGCAAACAATGTTGCAAGAGGAAGTTTTCCTTTTTATCGCCCCAAAAAGGAATTTTCCATTTTCCGAGCATAAAAGCAGACGGTTTTGTGAAGCAACCACCAAATGGCTAATTCAAAAACCACCACATTTTAAAAATACTAGACCACCTTATATGGACAATGTACCAACAGGGGATCTGAAACCTTTTCCACCTACGGTAAAAGACAAATTCTGAGAATCGGCGGAAGTGGGTCGAATATGAACTACGGGTACATGATAAGATGCTCATGATTTTTCACAAAAATCATTTTAGGTTCACAATATGCTATTTTATCAAAAATCCAATGCAAGTTGAGGCTTGGCCGAGCTAAGAATCTTCATGCCGTTGTTCGACAAAGTTTGACTATAGTTTAAAGCGGGATAAAAATAAAAAAGATCGAATCAAAGAAACCTTCGCGTGGTGTTATATTATGTGACATAGTTAAAAGGAAAAATCTCAAACTTGGTATATTGATTATGTCTCAAAAACACCTTCACAAAATGACCTATCTCATTCGAGGTTTCTTGGCTTTCGGCTCAAATGACCAATGTTCTGGCTAGAATCAAGGCATAGTTTGTGAAATATGGTCATATTGTACATACATGTGCATCATGGCATGGCAAACAATGTTGCAAGAGGAAGTTTTCCTTTTTATCGCACCAAAAAGGCATTTTCCATTTTCCGAGCATAAAAAACGGACGGTTTTGTGAAGCAACCACCAAATGGCTAATTCAAAAAACCACAAACACATTTTACAAAAATACTAGACCACCTTATATGGACAATGTACTAACAGGGGGATCTGAAAACTTTCCGTCCACCTCTGGTGAAAAAGACAAATTCATGCCGAATCGGTAGGAAGTGGGTCAGATATGAACTACAGGTACATGATACGATGCTCATGATTTTTTACAAAAATCATTTTTAGGTTCACAATATGCTATTTTATCAAAAATCCAATGCAAGTTGAGCGAGGCTTTGTCAGATTCAAGTGTATACAAAAGATGCGGCATTTAAATATCCATTCAATTCAAAAATGTTAATACAAAATAAAATATGATTTGCTCTAATAAAATAGGGTTATATTCCTTTTTAGATGCTTAATATTTCTTATGTTCAAAGTTTTAGGATTTGATAATTTATTTTTGTTTGAATTGAATAATCAAAATTTATATGTAAGTGTTTTAATCATTTTGAAAATCTTCATCTAAAGTAAATATAAAATGTTTTTACATGAATGGATAGATATTATTTTTCTGAAAATTATGATATATTATTCATATTTTTCTGAGTTGAAATGAATAAGATATGAATTTTCTAAATTCATATCCTATTTTTTGAATTATAAATGCCCCCACCCCTTTAATGCATGAAATAAATTCCCCCTTTAACACGGTTCTAGCCACGAACCGGTGTTAAAGCATTATTCGTTTATGTACCACCCCCTTTAACACCGGTTCGTGGCTGGAACCGGTGTTAAAATGTAGCAACGAATCCCAAACACGGTTCGGCCACGAACCGGTGTTAAAGAATTATAACGCCTTCCCTTCCTTCTTCCCCAGCGGATCGAAGCGCGCGAGAAAAGCAGAGGAGAGCGGCCGTCCAGCCATCGCCGCCACGATCCAGAGGCCGTCGCCCTCGCCGTCTTGCGGCCGCCCGTCGCGATCGCGCCCCAGCGCCATTCGCCACCAGCGCCCGCGTCGGCCGCCACCCTCGCCGCCGCCGGATCCGCCAAGGCCAACACCGAAACCTCCAACTCGAGCCGCCGCCAACCCCGCATCCAACTGGCCGCATTGACCCGTTCGCGAGTTGCTGCACCGTGATGAGCTCTGTTTGTGTTTTGGAGATATTGGATATTGGTGATAAATGTTATTTGTGTGTATATTGGATAAATGTTGCATATATGTATATATATTGTTGTGTATGAATAATTTTATTTGTGTGTAATTGCATATATATATTGTTGCATATATGTTGTATATATTGTTGCATATATGTATATAATTAGTTATTAGTATTTTACAAGTGTGTAGTTTAGTGTGTATTATTAGTAGTTTAGTGTTAGTATTAGTTTAGGGTTTATTTAGTTTAGGGTTATTAGTTTAGGGTTTATTTAGTTTAGGGTTATTTATTTAGTTTAGGGTTATTTATTTAGTGTAGTTTAGTGTATTTAGTTTAGGGTTATTTAGTGTATTTTATAGTTAGTATTAGTTTAGGGTCGTCCCTCACCTCTGCTGGCATGCTTGGCCGTCGTCGTTAACGTCGCTCCGGTGACCCTTAGGTAGTGGCGCCGCCCGTTTTAGGTAGGCCGCATCACGCTGAGGCAAACCCGCTACCTCGCCCTAGGTGTCTCCAGGTACCGCCCGCCGCTTCTGGAGCATCCTCGATTCGTACTGTAGCTAGACCCTCTCATATGCATCCGGGATTTCTCCGAATTAGGGTTTGGACCCCTCGGAACTCGTTTAAAATGATCAAGCATCCTTAGGGTTTTAATTTCATTTGTGTATTTATTTGTGTATTTTTGTATGAATAATATGTATATTTGTGTATGAATCCAAGTCCACTTGAATATTTACTCTCTTATTCTAGATAATATTATTGTTTTAGAAACTATGGATCCACTCAGTAGAAACCTTGAAGATGAAGAAATAATGGAGAGCATCATCCACGAGGACACCTCATAATATCTGAACTTGGAGGGACATGATGACAGCTCAAGTAATCATGGAGAAGATGACGACTCCGGTGAACGCACTTTAGTGATTACAAAGTCCATCGAGGTATATGCATAGATTAATCCTCTGCTGACTTCCACCGATTGATTTGTATATATGTACATGTATTAATTAACGCTTCTTTCTTCTTTTAGCCCTCTGGATCGACCAGCCAGCAACAAGCTTCTTCTACGAAAAAGATCAAGCGAGGCGCGAGCCATCGGTTGAAAGATCGTGCAAAGTTCACGATCGAAGCAGTCCGTGTTGATGGCAGTCCGATGGAGCCCAAGAAGGCCGCAGACAAATTTGTACGTCAGGCTGGAGTTCTTGTTAGGGACCAAATCCCAATCATAATTGAAAATTGGAATAAGCCAAAGAAGGGCGACGGTACCTTTGTCGATGAAAGATCCAAAGAAACGCTTTAGAATTCGCTGTTGGTAAATTTCACCCTTCCGCCAGAGGAGGATGAAAACAAACCAGTTATAAAGTAAAAGGTCAAAGAGTGGACTCTAAAGAAGATGGCTGACGCTTTCCGCAACTGGAAGACAAAATTGAACAAATTTATCAAAGCTCGCGAGACTCCAGATTTCGAAGACGCATATTATGCGAAGATAAGACCTCACTGGCCCGAATTTGTGGCATACAAGGAAGGTGCTATAGCTACAAAGAGGTCAGAAACCAATACGCTAAATGCCCAGAAGAAGGAATATCACCAGAGGACGGGGTCAGGTGGCTACATATCTCAGAGGCCTAAGTGGGAGGAAGCTGAGAAGGCCACCTGCGCTAGAGGATCACACCCAGACGGATGGGTGGGACCTCGTGCAAAGACTTGGTTCTACGGAATCGGGCAAGGTTGGACCCGAAGCGGGATTGTGTATCTTCCCAACCTCCTTGCCAAATCCGTCCTTGAACTCATCACGGCATACGAGGAAACAGCCGTCGGGACCTTCCATCCCAGCAGAGAATGACCAGCTCACATGCGCCATCGGTAAAAAGAACACCTGGACATGCACGAGGCACGGGGTATGGCGTGGAAGGATGGGTTTGCCGAGTGGGGCGACTCTTACAGATGGCGCGCGAAAAGAAAAAAGCGTCTGAGCGGATGACAGATAGAACATGCACTTGTGCTGCGGCGCAAGTGAATGCATGAAACCATCAAGCTACCAGCCCATCTCGGCACGAAGAGCTGCATTGGAAGCCGCTGCCGGACTCACGGAAGCAGTGTGGCTTCTACGGAGAACGTGCAGCCCACGCTTGAAATGGCGGGTCCTTGATACCCCGTGGATGAGATCACGGAGAGCGAACACGCTGAGATGCATGTGAGATTAATGGGCTTATCCATTAAGGTGGCTGACGGCTATGCCTTACCTCCTGTAGCTGGTGGAACTTACCACTGCCGACCGATTCAGATGGCTATGCTATTGTCGGGTGGATGAGGTTGTGAAGAAATATGAGGAAGCTTGACCATGCTACGGTGAAGGGAAACTCAACGCAAATTTGTAGTGAAAAACCATTCTTTGGAAGAAGGAACACATCGTGCTTCCAAATTGGAGGCCTTGGCACCCGTCTCATGGCGTCAACGATCTGGTCGCTTGACCATCTCTGTCTGGCAGCCATCTCGGCCTTGACCATCTCCGGCGCGCCAGCCATCTCCTGCCCGTCAGCCATCTCCGGCGCTTCAGCCATCTCCTCAACATAAGTGGAAGATCACTGCCACTAAGAGCATCACTAGCACTTCCACAAAGAAATCCGCAGGAAACCGTACGCCAAAGAGTTCAAAAAACTACGTCCCGCATCCTTCCGCCAAGCCATTGACGGTTTTACCGTGGAATCGCAGCGACGAGGAGACCAATAGGATCTTGGAAGAAGAGGTCAAGAAATTCTTTGCACCTAGACGGGCCGAGCCAAAGGAGAAAATAGATCCGGCGGTGGTGGAGAAGTTTTACAAAAATCTTTTGAAACCTGAAACCCCACTTGTGCCGGACTACGAGCGCCAGATTTTGAAGGGGGATGCAAGGAGCCATAGGGAGACTGAAAGTAGCAGTCGTACGGCACCCCAGAAAACAGTTCCCATGCTCGGAGGCAGAAAATAATCAGCGCCCGCTCCAAGTGTTCGACACACGGGACGCTCCTCCCGTAAATGATTACGAGGCAGAGCTACAAAGAAAGGCTAATGAGATGGGGATGACTTACATTGCATACTTGAACATCATGGGAGACAACTTGCCCAAAGGCGATGCCAACCCCATACAGCCATGG
The DNA here is from genome assembly GCA_030063025.1 of Avena longiglumis. Lineage (NCBI taxonomy): Eukaryota > Viridiplantae > Streptophyta > Magnoliopsida > Poales > Poaceae > Avena > Avena longiglumis. The sequence goes on from CP125974.1 coordinate 28,111,542, forward strand.
AAGTATGGGAAGAATCTCGTCAAGAAAGAGGAGCTCAAGATTCTACCAACAAAGATGCGAAGATTGCACAAGTGGTACCTTGATTTCTGCAATACGAGAAAAGAAGAATGGATCACGACGCATATAAGAGATCAGATTTTCTTGTGCGGAGACGACACGATCACCTTCAACATTCAAGACTTGCATTTTCTATTCAATCAGAAGGAACTCGACAAAGCTGCCATCAGCCTTTATTGTGTGTAAGTACTATTTCTTTAATTTCTATCTCATCTCATTCAATTCATTAATTGCATGTATATATATATGCTCACCATATATTTATATATATACTATTATGCAGGAAAAAGGTTATGGAATGCATGAAAGGAGGCTCTTTTGACATTGATTTCGTTGACCCAAATAGAGTTCATGAACAAGTGGTAAGAGACAAACCCGGGCAAACAGAAGATTTATTGCTAAGGTCTTTACTGAGACAACAAACCAAAATAGAAATACTATTGCCTTACAACTTCTCGTGAGTACTATTGCCCTCTCTTGTACACATTCTGTTTTGGCTTACTCGATGTTAAGTTAACTGATGATGAGTTATGCGTGCGTAGGTTCCACTTTATTCTGCTAGTCATTCAACCTGACTCATGAAAATTCCTTGTCATGGACTCGTTACGAAAAGAAAAAGAGCTATGGGCAGACTTTAGAGAGATGCTCCAGAGGTAATTTCAATCATATTATCGCACTAGATCGGCAACTTTCGTGACAATAAGTAATTAATTACTCCTTTATCCATTTTCTTTGTCGGACAGGGTTTGGAAAATGTTCACGGGCAGGGCCGTGGGTGAATGGTCAGAAGAACAAAAATTTATAGACCAAAATGTAAGTAATACTAGCTAGCTAGGTCTGCGTATCTCTTTGATTCTGCTTCCAATTCCATTATATCATGCTTTATTGATTATTATTTTGATTGAACTATCTATTCTCGTAAAGTGCGCGCATCAGGGACACGGTAATAACTTATGTGGGTACTATGTTTGCGAGTTCATTCAATGACCACGATATGTCTGACGGGCCAAGCCGCACTAGAACAACTTAGAGTAAGTAAACAAAGTACACAACATTATTTTATTACCATCAATTGTGTTGAGTTTTATTCTTATATATATTGACCCCATTCTTCATATATATTCAGATCGAACGGATGCGGGACCAACTCCTACCATTTGACCGCATACGCGCCATTCAAGAGGAATTGGCAGGGTTCATACTTGATGAGGTCGTCTCGCCTGGCGGAGAACTCTATAGATATCCACCAAAATGAAAATGGACGGAGATATTATATTGTATATATGCATGCTTGAACGGAGAATACCACAATGACGATGTTTGCGTATAATAATAGTTGTTTAATTATGCATGTACTCGTATATACCGAAGATGTATGTGTATACCTCTCCCGATCGATTCCCCCTCTCCGTCCTGCCGTCGCGCCAGCAATACGCCCGAGCAGGCGGCGGTAGAACTGCGCGGCGATATTTATGTCATTTTCACCTTGCGAAGAACCTTTAACACCGGTTCGTGTTACGAACCCGGCGTTAAAGGGGATCTGGCGTGGCAGCCTACGTCGCCACCCTTTAACAGCGGTTCAGTATAAGAACCGATGTTAAAGAAACTCAACCGAACCCCCTAGCGGTTCTGGAACCGCTGTTAGAGGCCTCTACGAACCGGTGTTAGAGGCCTCGTTTCCACTAGTTAGAGGCCTCTACGAACCGGTGTTAGAACCCCAACCAGCATCCGCCCTTGGCCGCCAAGATATCCTTGCCGGTTCGCCATCTCGTCCCCTCCCCTTATCCCCCAGCTTGTCCACCTCTGCTAGCCCATAGACTCTTTCCCTACGGAGCTTGAGCTTGGACTTGCAGAAGCCAGATTGCCAATTTTCCATAGTCATGTCAAAAAAAATCCTAACGCGTTTCCTAGTTCCTACCGAATAACCACACCAGTCCATTATAGAATAACCTCTTTTTCCTTTAATTTAATTTGTTAAAGATCAAAACTGTTAAGTTAGTACAACAAATTTGTTAGACCGAAACTGTCAAAAGTTAGTACAATAGATTTGTTAAAGGCAGAAACTGTAATTTAGTGTCTAGGATTGTTGATTTATAAAGAAATGGGCATTAATTTCCAACGGCTCATATATATTTTCATTTTATACGTTTCTATTGTAATTGTTGATGTGATTATGAAGAGGAAAATCCCCATTGGGACACTTTTCGAGAAACATGAAGCAAAGAAGTCATCTTCTTCATCGTCGTTAATGGTAGATTTTTTTTAGCGGACGTAGTTGGTGGTAGATGATCAACAAACCGAAGAGGGTGGGATTTTGTTGATGTGCCTTAATTCCACAAATCTGATCCATTGCGTTGAACTACAATGTTGTGAACAAATTGACTACTTATATTATTTATTTGGGAATTTTTTATCGTACAAATGCAAGTGTGATTGTTTTCATGAAGTGTGCCCACCCACCAGTTTTTTTCTACGTCCACCACTGCCACCAAACCCTCATCATGTTCAAATAACAGGTAGTCGTGGAAGCCATGGCCGCCGAAGCCATGTGGCGATCTTGGTATCCTCCACGAAATTCCTTAGCCTCCCAAGCCACGCAACAAGCCAACGCCCGCCCTCTCATCTTCGTCACCGACATACAGACACCTACCAGGGAACATCCCGCCAACATCTCGGTTTTTCCCCATATGTGTGTGGTTTTATCGTCGGAGATGAACTGATGACCCACAAGTATAGGTGGTGTATTGCAGTACTTTCGATAAATAGGAGTGTCGATTCCAACGAGGAGCAGAAGGTGTTGACTAGTGATATGGAGCAAGAAATCTCTGTAAATACTTAGCAAACAGATTTTTAGGGATTTTCTGATAAAGCAAAGAAATAAAGTGCAGTAATAAAGACAACGAAAAAACGCAGCAAATAGCCCAATCCTTTCTTAGCAAAGGAAAAGCCGATGAAAATACTCATAAGGACCAAACATTCTCGAGGACACATGGGAATTATGTCAAGTGCTTTCGCTTCAAATAGTTGAGTATCCTTCTTTGGTGTTGTAAGTGTTGTGTGGGTGAACCTGTGCTAATGTACTGACATTACTTAGACTAATACATACTTGTGACTAAACCCCCTGCAAGCATCCGCAACTACAGGAAAGCAATTAAGATATAAACCTAACCACAGCCTTAAACTCTGAGATCCTACGCTCTATTGTGCAAAGGTGTTCTAATGGGGGTTCAGGTTTCTGTCACTCCGGCAACACCATAATTAGTAGCCAAATACACAATCATTCCCCTAGCCCCATAAATGGTGAAGTATCATGTAGTCGACGTTCACATGACACCACTAGAAGAATATCACCACAACTTAAATACTAAACCATTGAATAATAACTCAACTCAAATCCACTACTAACAACATGACTTCTCCCATGTCCTCAAGAACTAAACGAACTACTCACAAGACATCACATGTCAAGATCAAGGATGATATGGTAATGAATAACAATCTAAACATAAACAATAATCCAATGGTTCCACTCACAAGCATCAACTACAATAGTAATTAACACCAGGAAAGTTTCCCCTAAGAACTAATGCAAGATCCAACACGATTGTTACAGTGGGATGGAGTGGTGATGATGGTGCTGGTGGAGATGATGGTGTGGATGATTATGATGATGATCCCGATGAATCCTAGCTTGATGATGGTGTTGATGGCGACGATCTGTCCTCTTCGGGAAGGAATTTCCCCGGCAGAAATCTGTCTGTCCGAGAGCTCTTTCTCTCTCGGTGTTTTCTGCCCCACAGAGGTGGCGAAAATCTTTCTATGGTCGCCCCCTAGTATTAGGGTTCTGAGAGGAAGATATAGGCGAGAGGCGGCGGGTGGGCCACACACCTACCTAGGCGCGCCTAGGGGTACCAGCGCCTAGGGGTGTGGGCCCCTATGGCCCACTATGCCTCCCCTCAGCTTCCTTAGTCTTAGGAAAATATAATTTTCCAATATTTTTCTGGTATTTTCTGATCTTGAATTGCATCAAAACGCCTCTTTTCCATCGAAACGACTCGTGATCCATCCTCCAAGAATCATCCAACATGCAAAAACAGAGGAAAAGACATAAGTAACACCTCATAATAAGAAATATATCAATGAATAGAGGCAAATTATGATATAAAATGGTGATGCAAATTGGACTTATCAAATCCCCCCAAGTTTAGACCTTCGCTTGTCACCAAGCGAAAACTAAGCTCAGTAAACATGTCCACGGGTTTATGGAGTGAAGTGTCGATAAAAGACTATGGACAATAAGCATCACACTTACCATTACACAACTCATAGAAGAAAGCAACTCACCATTATATAACTTACCTTGCAAGAAGTACAAGAGTCACAATAGAGTTGCATAAAGATAAATCATAATTGGAATTGGCAAACTTTGTTCTTGGTCAGAGAACAGCTGACAAACAGTTTCACAAAAAGCTTTTGTAGTAGTTTTATAACAGGAGTACTCTTTGCTCAAAAAGGTTTTTCACAATAAAGGCTTTCAAAGTAATACTCAATAGATAAGAGTTTTGTGCAAACAATGAAGATAAAGACCATGATTGAATAAATCACTGATGGCCCACAAGCTTAGGGGATCGCAACAGTCTTCGCAGGTAGTATTACCCAATTTATTGATTCGACACAAGGGGAGCCAAAGAATACTTGCAAGCCTTAACAACTGAGTTGTCAATTCAGATGCACCTGGAAATAGTTCTTGCTTAGAGAAGTTTATTAGTAGCAACAATTTGTAGTAGCAATAGCAAAGCATTAAGAGATCATGGAACTCAGGCCCTAGTGACAAACATTAAGCACAACAAGTTGCAACAAAGTCAAATAACACTAATAGAGATACTAGGCACTATGCCCTAACAATCTTATTCGATTACATGATAGAACTCATCCAATCCCTATCATCCCCAAGCCTACAAAGGGGGATTACTCACTCATGGATGAGAGAAACATCGGTGGTTGATGGAGATGCGTTGGTGATGACGATGATCCTCTCCAAATTCCCTATCTGGCGGTGCGAGCGGAGTTCTTGATGAATCTTGGTTTACGGTGGCGTGAGAGGAACTCTTTCTAGAAAACTATCGAAGCCCCCTCGATTTTTAGGTCGAGAGGCAACTTATAGGCGCAGAGGGAGGCCGAGGGGTTCCTGGGGTGGCTGCACCCCCCTAGGCATGGCCAGTGGTGGGCCCACGCCTGGCAGGGGTGTGGGCCCTAGGCCTCTTCTCCGTCTCGTCTTCTGGCTTCGTGGATCTTCTGGTGAAATATAATTTTTGGCATATTTTCCGGGATTTTCCTGATAGTTCATTTTCTGCACAAAAAACTAGACACCAAGGTAATTCTGCTGAAAACAGCGTCAGTCTGTGTTAGTTGTATCCAAATCACACAAGTTTAGAGGAGAAACAATAATGTTTGAGAAAGTAGATACGTTTTGGACGTATCAATCACCATATGAATGCTTGCAACACAACAACTCAAATTCTTGCTGGAGATAGAGAGAAAGTAGGTTTGTGACTCAACTTGGAAATAGGAGAAAGGTCCCTTCATAGAGGGAAGCGGGGATTTCAAGTCATAAAGAGCTTCCAAAGATTATGATACTTACTAGCTTTGAGCCCTCATTGCCCCTATCATAGGCATCTTAAGATGATTAAGGTTAAAGTGAACAAGGATGGAGTATATGTTTGACGAAATATAAGTTGGCAATCTCATGTCCCTTAAGTACGAGGGCCGCTCCTCATGCTACTTAACTTTAGTTACCGGTAAGTTCATGTCATTGTAAGTATATGTGTATCATAAAGAACCGCCAACGGGGTACCCCTTGCACATGATACATGAGCTATCCCATAACCAAAATGACAAGGCAAGCAGACAATGAGCATCTCAGCGATCTTTTTATTTACTATGTGCATAGCTTTTTATTGAGGATGCTTCATAGAATGCTCATTATGGTGATGCTGCAAGTTTCCACCATGATTAGGCATGGCTTAGGCTAGCGGCCCAGGCTTTTCTCTAACACACATACATCACTCCATGGACTTACAAGTTCCCTCTTTATTTCACACCGTCGACATACCAAAAGAGCATGATATCAATTGTGTACAACATACATGTGCAACGTTGAAAGTGTTCCCCATGACAACACGGTTCTGCTAATTCCAACGTATAGATGCAAGCATATACAACTTCGATGACACAATGGTTCAAGTCTATTAGGGACAAAGAAAATAAGGTGTGCCATTAAGTTCGTGAGAGATTTACTAACTAGTTTTCACATAACAAAATAGTTTTTAATTCAAAATATAGATGAAGCTTGAGAATTTGCTTGGAATAGCAATAATGCTAATAGGTAGATATGGTGGACACAAGTGGCACGGGTTTTGGTTCAAAGGGGTTGGAAGCATGAGAAGTATGCCTTCTCAAAACAGGTTTTTGGCTAGCAAGGCTGGGTAGCAAGCAAAAGAGTTGAAAGAAACAAGCAAACATACAAGTAATAAAGCCAAACATGCAATCTTCCTTGAAGACACAAAAGATCTTAAATAAATAATACTAAGCTTATGAGCCAATCAAGAAAGAAAATAAATGATACAAAATACATGTAAGCTTTTCTCTTTCCCTTTCAAACCTCAAAAAAGTGTTGCTACTGACCAGAGCTCGGTTTGCCAAAACCAATTTAGATTTACTTGATGCTCCCAAAGTGATGCCAATACTGATCAACAAGATCAATCATATAATAGAGATTGCAAACTAAAATAAGAAGTGCAAAAAGTAAAATATGAAACTTCTCATTAATATTCCATAAAGGCACTCACACCAAGGGATACATAGATAACCAACTAAAGGAGAGATACTTCCACATGCAAACCAACCTATCAGATAACCTTTCTACCAAAGATATGAATCCACTAAAAAGGTAAAAGATGAAAGATAAATGTGGTGATACTGTGACACTCCCCCAAGCTTGGAACAAGCCAAGGGGATGCCAAACATCATGACGAATTACTCCTTCGGTGGTGGTGGTGTTCCCTTGTTTATGGTTAGAAAATCCTCCAGCATCTTATGAAGCGTGTTATTCTCCTCTTGAAGCATATCCACCTTCATCCTCAAAGCACGGTACTTATCACAAAACTCGTCAGTGGTTCAAAGGGCTTCCACTGCCTCAGGGCAGGATCTAAAGTCTGGAACGGAGGCTATGATCCCCTGCATTGTTACGAGAAAAAGCACGTCCAGTGTTAATTGCTCCTACAAAATTAGGTTTCCTTGCCCTTGTCTCTACGGCGGTTTGTTCTTCCAACTTTATCTACTCCACGGGCTTCTTGCCTTTGTCGTTGGCGGAGACCATGGTTTTCTAAACTTGAGAAGATTTCCTGACATAAACAGATCGAAACGAAAACATGACGAGATAACTATACACGAACCTCGGGGGATCCGGGGGGGGTTATATATTGCGAAGTTTCAATGCATAAGGAAGGTGCTGGTACGAGAACAAGGCGGAGACGGAGCTCGAGGTGCTCATAACCCCTCCAGGCGTGGCCAGCTGGGGCCCGCGCCTAGGGTGGGTTTGGCCACCCCGGCCTCCGTTTACTTCTCTGTTCCGTCTCGTAACCTTCCTTATGTAATAAAAACATCAAAATATAAAAATATTAGGCTTTCACGAACCTTCTGTTTTCACCACTTTTACATATTCAAAGACGAACTTTGCAGACTCCTTTTCTCCTTCTCCTGAAAATTCCTTTTCTCACAAGGAAATACACAAACCTCAATGGCAACATTAGTGTAAGCAAAAAAAAACCTTTAGGTACACACTTCAACTTAAATCCATCAAAACAAGGGCTTCTGTAAGAGGCAAATGCAAATGATGGCAGAAATCTGTCAAAACAGACCAGCAGGTAAAGATTGATTTTTTCGAAAACCTTCTGTTGCTCAAATCAAAAAGTGCAAAACTAATGAAATTTGGGCAACAACTTGGAGAACAAGCACAAAAAATACAGATCCATCCGACATACTGAGCTTCCTCACAAATTTTTACAATGCAGCACAAAAATCTGTCCCAGGACAGCCACTTTCACAACTCCTCTATTTCTCAAAAGTAGTTGAACTTGACACAAAAACCAAAACAAAAAGGATAAGGAGCGGTTATTACAGAGGTGATAACTTCCAAGACTCAACCAAACTCTTGGGTTATCTCCCAACAAGTACTTTTCTTTAATGCCTTTAAGTTAGGCTTGAAAGTTCCAAAGACGCTCACAAAGGAGATAAATATCTGGAGTGAAAGAGAGCATCAAGAATCAAATAACCAACACATTTGAGTCTAACCCACTTCCTATGCATAGGGGTATCATGGGAAAACGAATTGTTGAAACAAAAAGCCACTAGCACAGGAAGACAAAACGAATGCAACTTCAAAGCTTTCAAAATAAAACGGGGAAACTTAACATTATTAAGATGCATAAAACCATGTTTCCCTCTCTCATAATAACTTTCAGTAGCACTTTAAATAAAGTTGACAATAGAACCGTGACTGGCGACAACTTTATCATCAAAATGAGCATACATACTATCACCAAAAAAAAGTCCAAGGTCATAAACATGATCAATAGAAGCAAGTTGTTCCGTCCTGAAATCTTCATTAGGCAAGCTATTTTCACAAGGAGTTTTAGCAAATTTGGAAAAGTTAAACTCATAAAAATATCCATCAAACTTAGTTAAAACTTTCTCCTTCTTACAATCTATAATAGCTCCACAAGTGTTCAAGAAAGGTCTACCAAAAATGATAGGGCAAGTTTTACTAGCTGCTAAATTAAGTACTAGAAAATCAGCAGGATACTTAATCTTACCACAGAGAACCTCCACGTCTCTTACAATACCAATGGGACAAATGGTTTCCTTATTGGCAAGGTGAATAACCACGTCAATGTCCTCAAGCTCACAAGGACCAATTTCATGCATAATTTCCCTGTAAATCTCATAAGGAATAACACTAGAACTAGCACCAATATCACATTAACAATAATAGCAATGATCACCAATTCTAACAGAAAGCACAGGGACACTAGCTTTTCTAGCTTTACTAGGATGAGATATAATATTAGAAGCGTCTTCACAGAAGACAATGTGTTCATCCTCTATATTTCTAGTGACAAGGTCTTTCACAATAGCTACCATAGGTTCATTATTAATTTGTTCATCGGGCTCCACAGTTTTCTTAGTACCTTTGTTATTTGCACTAATAATCATAGAATACTCCTTTACCTTAGCTGGGAAAGAAACTTTCTCAACATGAGGTTCAGGCACAATATGATTAGTAGTACAAACTTCAGTACTTCTAACAAGAACATGACTAACAACATCTTTATAAGGTGCATGGTACTTATTCCACTTCTTCTTGGGAATTTCTATGTATGAGGCAAAGGCCTTGAAACAGTTGGCAATACTTTTGGGAATCAAGACCAAACTCATTGCTAATATCACGGAAGTCATCAGTTCCCATAAAATATTTTATGCATTCATAATCATAGTTTATACCTGACTTTCTTCCTTTGTCATTCTTCCAAGTTTCCTTTACCAGTTCCACTCTTCAATAGAGATTCACTCCCTAGCAACGGCGCCAGAAAATAGTCTTGATGACCCACAAGTATAGCGGGTGTATCGCAATACTTTTGATAAATAGGAGTGTCGATCCCACCGAGGAGCAAAAGGTGTTGACTAGTGATATGGAGCGGGAAATCTCTATAATTACTTAGCAAACGGATTTTTAGGGGTTTTCTGATAAAGCAAAGAAATAAACTGCAAGTAATAAAGACAACGAACAAACGCAGCAAGTGGCCCAATCCTTTCTTAGCAAAGAACAAGCCAATGGAAATACTTATAAGGACCAAACGTTCTCGAGGACACATGGGAATTCTGTCAAGTGCTTTCGCTTCAAATAGCTGAGTATCCTTCTTTGGTGTTGTAAGTGTTTTGTGGGTGAACCTGTGCTAATATACCGACCTTACTTGAACTAATACATACTTGTGATTAAACCCCCTGTAAGCATCCGCAACTACAGGAAAGCAATTAAGATATAAACCTAACCACAACCTTAAACTCTGAGATCCTACGCTCCCTTGTCCAAATGTGTCCTAAGCGGGTTGGGGTTTACATCACTCCAAGAACCCCACAATTAGTAGCCAAATACAATGCATTCCCTAGGCCCATAAATGGTGAAGTATCATGTAGTCGACGTTCACATGACACCACTAGAAGAATAGCACCACAACTTAAATACTAAACCATTGAATAATAACTCAACACAAATCCACTACTAACAACATGACTTCTCCCATGTCCTCAAGAACTAAATGAACTACTCACAAGACATCATATGGATCAAGATCAAGGATGATATGGTAATGAATAACAATCTGAACATAAACAATAGACCAATGGTTCCACTCACAAACATCAACTACAATAGTAATCAACACCGGGAAAGTTTCTCCTAAGAACTAATGCAAGATCGAACACGATTGTTATAACGAGATGGAGTGGTGATGATGGTGCTGGTGGATATAATTGTGTGGATGATGATGATGATGATCCCGATGAAGCCTAGCTTGATGATGGTGTTGATGGCGATGATTTCCCCTCTCCGGGAAGGAATTTCCTTGGCAGAAATCTGTCTGCGGAAGAGCTCTTTCTCTCTCGGTGTTTTCCGCCCCGTAGAGGCGACGAAAATCTTTCCATGGTCGCCCCCTAGTATTAGGATTCCGAGAGGAAGATATAGGCGAGAGGACCAGGCCCGGCCCTGAGCCGGTGCAACCAGTGCACACGCACAGGGCCCTGACGTACAAAGGGCCCCGACCAAAATTTGTTAGTCAACGTATACGTATAGGTCTATTATTACTCAGAAAAAATACAGCGAACCTAATTAGTGCATCAGGCCAGGCCCCTGACCGAGGCGCCTCCTTCTCATCTCGTCTTCGCGGTCACGTCTCGCCTCCTCGTCTCCCATCCAATCATGGCGCCCCGCTCTCGATTTCTGGCCTTTTCCCCAAAATAATGGAGGAGGCCAATATCTGTTCATTCCCTATGCATTGACTCCGTGAATTTCCAACGCTAAGTAAATCTCTCAAGGTCATCTTATTTACTTCATCGTGTACGAGTTTCCTATACTCTCCCAGTTCCCAAATTCTTCATATGCTTGTACTTGATCGCAAGAGAATGATAAGAGAATCAGCAGCCGATTGCCGTGAGTCGCCCTCGCCGGGCGGACTTTGAGACAGGTCGGCAAGGCGATTCTTGGTGCCAGTGGTGGACACGACAAACTCATGGCAGGCAAAGCAACCAACTAGCCGGTACTCCTCTGGGACTACCTCCGGTGCTTTTGTTCAATCTAATGCTCTAATTTGTGTGTATTGTTTGTGTGCTAAAATGTCCCAAATGGGGTCATCGATAATTTTGCAAGGATGCATAGAAATTCTACCAAGATTTGTCTTGTCAAAGCTCTAGCAATTGTTAAAGATAGCTCGTTAATTTTGCGTTTGAGTTCGAGCATACAATACATTCATCTGCTGAGATGCATTTTTTCTTGAATTGAGCATTGTGACAAATAAAAATAAAAGTACTTTGTGTTATGTAATGTATCTATTGCAAGTACAGGCAAATATTTCTATTACGGTTCCAATTCTAAAATTACTACACAAAGGGCCCATTTTGTCGTCTTGCACCGGGCCCTGATCAAATCATGGCCGGCCCTGGAGAGGACGGAGACGGAGGCCGGACAGGTGGGCCACACCTACCCTAGGCGTGGCCCAGGGGGACCCGCACCTAGGGGGTGTGGACCTCCTTTGGGCCAGCTACGCCTCCCCTTCTGGCTTCCTTCGCCTTTTGGGAAAATATAATTTTCCAATATTTTTCTGATATTTTTTTGATCTTCGCGAAATTGCATCAAAACACCTCCTTTTCCATCAGAAACCTGACTCCGGCAGTCCATCCTCCAAGAATCATCCAACATATAAAAACAGAGAAAAAGTCATAAGTAACACCTCATAATAAAAAATATATTAATAAATAGAGACAAATTATGATATAGAATGGTGATGCAAATTAAACATATCATGGACGCATAAAGAACTTCCCCGAGGTTTAAAAAGATCTCGAAATTGGCGTGAAAAATGCCAGGTCGATAGCCAACGAAGTAGATCTCAAGCAACTCACCGAGGAGACCCAGATAATGATGGCCGACCTAAGCATCATAGACGACATGTGAGAGGCTTGGTTCGGAAAGAAGAAGAAAATGATCATGGAACGAGATGCTTGATGACTCAAGAGGTTCTCATAAAGTGCGTTTGTATGAACTATGTGTCATTTGCAATCGGTTTGGTACCTTGATGAACTATTGCGTGTCCGCACTACTTAATTGAATTGCCAGCTTGGAATAATATGTTTGCTAGTACATTAAATTATTATAGCTAAACAATTTCATATAAAACTAAGGAAAAAAAACAGTCAAAAACCCAAAACATACAAGTTGTCTGTTTGGGGCCGGACACTTGTCCACGGTCGCACCAAACAGATACAGATGGACACAATTTCAGGTCAAAGTGAGGACGCCGTTGCACATGCCCTAAAATAACATGTGCTAGAGGGGGAAATCGTGGTATGCACCAAAGCTATGTGTTCCAAAACTGGCCGTGCGCCTATTGTCACGTTCAGCCGGTCTTGTCCACTCGAGTCTCCGTTCCCCCGTATAACATCTCAACACAACACGACACTGACCAATAGACACTGACACTTGGACCCTAAGCACGTTGCTGGCCCAAATGTCAGCCAGGTCCCCTTCCCGGTTATGCGTGATGTCCTTTACGCCATCTCTTTCTTTCTTCTTCCGCAAGAAGAATAGGCTCTTCCAGGAAAAATACGAGAAAGCCCCCCTAAAGAAAACTTATTTTCGTACACAGTGCTATTCAGCTCCTCGCCTTCACAGCCTCGCCATCGTAGCGTAATTTCGCAATACTCAGAGGACCAACTAGAATTTCCGTAGCGCTCAATTAGGATTAAAATAAAAATTTAAACCCAGGGTTTTAGGGCGAGGCATCTTCCAGCTCCGTCCAGGTACACGAGACCCCTTTGCCTCCTAAATCGAAGCCACCCCCCTTCCCCCCGACGCCGACGAGGCGGCCGCTCGGAAACCCTAGCCCGCCACGATGAGGTCGCTCCGCGCGGCGCACTCCCTCGCCTCCCGCTCGCTCCTCCTCTCCGCGCGCGCGCTCCACGGCGCCTCGGCCTCCCCCGCCGCGGCGGCGCCGACCGCGGGCGGCGGCCGCTGGGGAAACCCCCCGCCTCCGGCGCCGGCGTCGTCTTCGCGGGCGCTGCAGGGTGGGATCGCCGGCGCGGTCTCCTTCTCCCTGACGTTCGCGACGGTGGCGGCGGCCGAGCTGCAGGCCAAGGAGCGGCTGCCCGCGGATCTGCTGCCGCAGAACGTCGTGCTCTACCAGTACCAGGCTTGCCCCTTCTGCAACAAGGTCAGAGGTAAAGGTTCTCCTGCCAATCATCGTCGATTATCACTTGCAGCTCTTTGGAAATGGCTTCGTTCTGATCTGGTTACACTTCCGAGATTCAATCAGAGGTGGCCTGGCATTGAGATTTACAATTCTAGAGGTATTAGGTTGATTCTTATTTCATTGGGAAGAGTTGTCCTGAACTGTATCAAATTAGAGCGCGATCGAGTTTAATGAGAATATCTGTGCTCCTCCTACGGATTAAAGGCCACGATTTTGTCATCAGTTCGGCAGGCCAGCATTTTCAACCGGTGTCACATTAAGCCTCCTTATCCGGAATTGGCTGCAAGAGCAACTGTTACCGTTGTAGAAAATGTGAAATTTAGTTACTGCTCAATATGATCCTTTAAAATTGGCCAATTCTAGAATACTGTCTGACCTGGTGATCCCTCAGGTGCCCAAGAATGTCTTTGTGTATTGTTGTGTGTGCTTATTTATTAGAAACCATATTAGATTCATATCTTCAAGGAAAACATTATGTTATGAAAAATCTTTCTACGAAATTCAAGAGTTACAAAATGATATGTTTGATTACATTATGGAAAAAATTTCTACAGTACTAAAATCTAAGAGCTACACAAAGATATGTTTGATACTTTTATTTATGTGGTAACAAGAAGTATCCTCATTGTAATCCTTGTTTCTTTTGTGCCTATATTAGGTATAGGGTCTTATCTCACAGAGTTTTGTATTTATTGGTTGGAGACTGGATTGTTATTTTTGGTCGCTGCCTTTGTATAATCACAGACATTGTCATCCATTCTTGTTAAAAAACAAATATATGTAGTCTATTCTTCTCCTTGCCCCTGTGGTGTGCCTGCGAATCTCCCATTATGGCATCACTCTGTGTTAGGCCCAAGGCCCAGATGGTAGCTCTATCCATGCGGCAGCTAGGCGCAGCTGCTATCTGTTAGGGTTAGGATTACTACTCTAAGGCCTGCTAGTTGTGTTAGGTAAAGAGGCTTAGCTGAGTTAGAGAATTAAGTCTGGATGGTATTCCTATTGATGGGGATAGTACTACTACAAAGGTCTGTAATGTGAAAGCTACTGAGATTAAGCAAAAAAAAATAGAAGTACTCCTAAATTGCCTCTGGGAAAGAGCTATTTGCTCTACCTTTCTCGAAAACCCTAGGTCAGTAACCTCGTGCTAGCTGGGTCCAGGAGCACCTTGACTACACCTGAGGGAGCTTACCCCAGCAGCTGATTGTCGAAAGATCATGCTTAGAACCAGTTAATTTTGGGTCCAACTATGTAGTTGGCATGGTCTATTTCAGGTATTGGCACTTCTAAAGTTGTAATTTTCATAACTCTTTCTCTTCAGTGGTATTCAGTACCCTTGTTGCATGTGAACAGATTAGTTAAGATGCAACTGTGTGACAATTTTATTTGACTCAAATCATGAAATGATCATTTACTTTGTGATGAACCTTGAGGTGGTATTTTGTAAGTTTTCAGTTGGCAATGGGTCGAGGGAGCTTGTTATAGAAACTGAATATGTGCTGCCGTTTTTGCTACCTCCATTCTGCACATTTGCTTTTAGTCTGACTTGTTCTTTTTGTCTTTGTTTCAGCTTATCTAGACTATCATGATATACCCTACAAAGTTGTTGAAGTTAATCCACTGAGTAAAAAGGAAATCAAGTGGTCCGAATACAAGAAGGTTCCAATATTGACTGTAGATGGTGAAAATCTGGTCGATTCATCAGGTTAGAATTGTTACCCACTTTTTTTTCCCAATCATGTCATTCACTTTGTTACAGATTCAACTTACATGTTCTTCAGTTCATATGTGTGGTGTGCCAAACTCTTGTTTAACATTCTTTTTGGATATATTGTTGGCAGACATAATCAATAAGTTACAGCGCAAGATAAGCCCTGATGAAGAATCCACTAATGAAGAAGAAGCAAAATGGCGCAGGTAACTGTTTCTTTAATTGATTGATTGATTGATGTAGCACTGGTATGGCCCTATGTTAATCTTGTCCCTGGCAGTTCCCTTTGTTTAGCCCCTTATTCATAGTGTGACGATCTATGCAGATTGTTTAAAAGGATAAGTATGCTTCTTTCATTTGTAAAACTTTGTGAAAAAATATTGTTTGGACACAATATACCTCTGTTTCCATGACACGTCCACTCTAGTTCCTTAGGTAGCAAGTTAATTGCTGAAACAGAGTGCTTGCCCTGCCAAATTATATGATAGGCCAAACTACAAAAATTGGAATTCTGGTTCTTTTTTCAGTTTTAGGGTATTAAATCCCATCCGTGACTCGTTGTCCCACTCCCACCCCTACCCCGACTCTCCCTGGATGCGAGCCCTGTCATGGAGGTGCTCCTTCACCTCCTTAGCCCTGAGGCTCCTACTCTCCAGTGTGGTGGTCCCCATCCATCTCCTTGGGCCTGGCACTCTTCCACCTCCTTGTGTATCGGCACTTGGCCATGGTAGTCATTGTGCTACTATGCTGCCTGACCTGAAGTTGTGCTGCTTCCCTGTTGATTGCTAAAGAATAAATTATTAGCTTGAGTATTGCCAGACCTATATAAATCAATATCTTAGGTTTACCTCTTTCATTAACTGAGTGGCCAGCCCACTACTTTTATCCATCGTACATGAATGCTAGCCATATATAAATCAATACGACATCCATTTTCTTGAATTTGCAAGTACTTATGTAGATAACTTCTATTTGTGTAAATAGATGGTTTTGTGTGAAAGACTTGTATTTGTGTAACGCGGGTGGTTGCTTTATTCATGTAGTTAAACAATGATATAAGTTTTAAAATCTTGAAATTTTCAGCACTGTTCTGTCTTTTCTTTGAAAACCTATGCAGATAACTTCTCGTGAACTCTGCTCAAACCCATGTTTCAAAGCTAGTTAGTACCATATGGCCAGTCCAACTGGTATTCTGGGGATAGTTGATTACTTCTGGGAGGAATTAGGAATTGAATCATTGTATTGATGTTCCTACAACATACCATTATATACTTGAACATGACAGTTTTTGTTATATTTCTTTGATCTAGGTGGGTTGATGAGCACCTTGTGCATGTCTTGTCACCAAATATATACCGGTCGACTTCGGAGGCTCTTGAATCTTTTGATTATATTGCAAAGCATGGTAAATCTTTACAGTTTTTTTCAATCTGTGTTCCCTGTTATACCATGCTCTTTTAATTATGTACTGCCATTAAACTTCCTGCCCTTCAGAACTGTCTGAGAAAACGCTTGTGTCAGTCTCTGCTCACTGTGGAGAGTCTAGTTATTGAGGATTACATCACAACTTGTATATTACATAGTTTCATTGTTTGGTTGGTAGTTGTATCAGATTGGTCTTAACCGCACTGAGATGGGCTCCATCTTGCTTAATACAGTATGTACACATAAGAGTTGTGTAACCAATAAGAGATCAAACTGCTTGGAGCCTTGGACCTCATGTGGTCTTTATCCCTGATTTACAAGAATGCCACTTCAAAATATCTGTAAGCTAACAATTCAACCTGGTTTGTGTTGTTTCCACATCACAGTCTAAACAGCTCCATGTACAATGATGTTGTAGCATACATGTATAGTTTAGAGATATATTCCCTGTCATCTAGTGCCAGAGCTTGCAAAATCCTCATATGATACAATTATCGTAAGTGATTTTGTGCTAATGTGTAGCAGTGTTTGTAAATTTTGATTTTGTGAACCAGTCTTTTGGAAAGGCAAGCTTTTTTACTTTGATTCTGTGAGCCCCTCAAACATAAGTGAACAAGCTAAGTTTCTATACACCCCATATTTCCCTTGATAAATTCCAAATGCAAGACAAGTTGGTACCCTGCTGAATTGCCGTCCTGTACCTAGTGGGCCTTCCTTTTCACCAGCTTTTTACCAGCAGCGCAAAATCATACTCCTTCCGTCTCAAATTAGATGTCGGAGGTTTGGCAAATTTTGAATGAATCTATATACTAAATAGTGTCTAGATTCATCCAAATTTTAACAAATCTGCGACATCTATCTTGAGACGGAGGGAGTACATGTAGTTGGGTAAAATACTGTTTGATCATATAATGAAAATGCTTAAAAGATGTGTTGCTCTGTGTGTTCTCTCTGTTTGATACTCTGAACGCTCGGAGAGATGCACTACTTTAACTGTTGGGAACTTAAGTTAGCTCGTGTTCCTGATCTCCTCACTGCCTGTACATCTGTGGTAATGCATTTTTCTCCACCCAAACTGTGGTCCAGGCAACTTCAGTTATACCGAGCGGTTTGCTGTGAAGTACGCTGGTGCCGCAGCAATGTACTTCGTGTCCAAGAAGCTCAAGAAGAAATACAACATCACTGATGAGCGTGCTTCACTGTATGATGCCGCCAACACCTGGACGGAAGCCCTGAATGGAAGAAATTTCCTCGGTATCGTATTTATCCATACATGAAAAGCAACATCACACATCGAGTTCTTTAGGCCGTTGCATTAACTTCTCTTTCCTCGTTTATCACTGGTCCAGGTGGCTCCAAGCCTAACTTGGCAGATCTTGCAGTATTTGGTGTTCTGAGACCGATCCGCTACCTGACATCGGGAAAAGATATGGTTGCAAACACCCAGATTGGCGAGTGGTACCAGCGGATGGAAGACGCGGTTGGAGAACCATCAAGAATCAAGGAGACCCAGGGCCAGGAGTAGAATGAAAACCCTAAACCACCGGTAGTAGATTTTTGTTTCTCCTCGTTCAAGTCCTCAAGTTTGGAATGACTGGAATGGAATTACATGTCTTTCGCAGACGCTATTCAAATTTTGCCAGGTTTTAGCCGTATGCAATAATGCTGCTGCCTCATACATATGAGGTTAATACTACACAGTTTGACACCTACGCCAAACTTCAGTTTGACTGCACGGAGCGAATTGTTTTGGAACAGGAAACTCCCACTTGTTATCTTTTTGCCCAATGCCTGGTTCTATATTTTGTGGGAGCTGATTGTCAGTTTGTTCCTTCAGAAGGAGGCATTCCTATGCTGTTGGTCACTAAAGTAGAAACTTGTGACATTTTCTTTATCTGTGGTGAACAGCATTTATTCACATCTGTCCAGGTTGGCGCTATTGTATATGCAGAGGTATAATTTTGATAGCGACCTGATCGACATTATGATATCTGGCCGACTGCCCAACAAGCTAATAAAGTTGGGCGCCCGAAGGCCCATCATTCCACCTAAAGGTTGACAAAGCTGCAACCACCGAAATAATGCACAATAGACTGCAGAGCGGCACGGTACTACTGTTGCCAATCTCAGCTTTGGCGTCCAATCTACTAGTCGGCTTTTATAGCCTTTTGAGATATTTTCCGCATCAGAAGTTTAGATACTTTGCTGGTCTGACACTTGGCTAGTAGTAATTATTTTTAGTTAGACCACTATAATTGACTTCTGGCTAAGAGATAACTCTTGGCGAAGCGGGACTTATCTTGGCCAAGATAGGATTTGGCTAAAATTACACTAGTCCAAAACTTTTAATCTCACTTAAGCGCGAGTCTTAATCAGTATCACGGAGGTGTAGGACACGGCAAATGGACGGGCAAGCTTTGCTGTGACCTTCGAAATCGGAGGATACAGTCGTCATCTTTTTCAACAGCAAAACAATGTTCCTGCCGAAGAGGAGGCTTATCTAGTTTACCCTTTATCTTCTTGCACTAGTTTTACACCTCAACCAAGTCGTTTTCTTCAACTCGCTGCACTGGGCCAACGGAGTCTCAGTCAGTGCCAACGGAGTCGTTTTCTTTCTTGGAACTGACTGGAGGCTGATCACCAAGTGGATTTTGGTTTGCAGCATTGCGGCTCAATTTTCCTGCGTTTGGATCGATCGTACGAGGATGTTGATCTACTACTAGTTGGATTCGTGCATTCTCCTGCTGGCAGTGAGGGAGTAAACCCAGTTCCTTTACCGTCGCCTTCGACACCACAGAAAGGGAGCTGGCCCCAATGGATTAATCTTGTAGCTTCGCCAGGATTATCTAGTTACTCTTTATCTTCTTTGCATTATTATTATTTACAACTCGACGGAGCCGTTTTCTTAGAGCCGAGTCTTAATCAGTGCTAGCTAGTTTTACAACTCGACCAAAGTCGTTTTCTTGCTCGAAACTTAACAGAGCCGAGTCTTAATCGGTGCCAAGAAGAGAGGACAAAGGAGGCGTTTGACACGGCAAGTGGGGCAGCGACGTGTGCAGAGCCCGATCACGTTCTAGATTTGGTCGGCAGGTGTTGCATCATCTCTGTTGCTGGCCGTGAGGGGGTAAACCCGGTTTTTTTTTCTGCTTTACTTTACCCTGTAGGCAAGGCTTGTGTTACTAACTGAAATCGGAGGATAAACCCGTCATTTTCAACAGCAAGAAAAGGAAGAGTGACAGAGGAAGTTTGAAAATCCATACTATTCAATCACGCTCCTCATAGAGACAGACTGGTACACCGTCTCTTTCGCTCGCCAACCAATCATGCAACGCTCCTCTGATTGGGAGCCATTGCTAATTAGTAGAAGAAGAAGATTGAGCAAGATTCCTTCTCACCGAATCCAACTTATCTTACAGTACACCCAATCCATCTAAAATACAAAGAATATACTACTACTACGAGACAACAACAACAGCAAGCACTATCTAGAGAGATCCATCAATGTCGCCGGCCCGCCCGCCGGAGTAGCACACCATCGTTACATGACGGAGCAAGCGTTGGGGTTCTCGTCGCTGAAGGCGGCGGTGTAGCGTGTCTCGGTGGAGGACGCCCTGGCGAGCGGCGCGGCGGAGGGGTCCCCGATGACGTTCCGGACGTACCCGGCGGGGGCGCGCTTGTCGTAGGCTCCGGGGGCGTAGGGGTGCGCCACCATCTCGTACGGCACGTACGGCCACGGCTCCACCCGCTTGCCGGTCTTGTAGGCGACGCGGCGCATGACCTTGGCGGCGTCCACGTACCCCGTCACCGTCACCTTGTTCTGCTTCGCCACCACCTCCACCGAGCTCACGCCTGCGTTTCAGAGATGGGAAGATACACATATGTTCAGTAAAGCTTGCCAGCTACCCAGATCTGGACAAAGATTTTCTTTTTGCAAAGTTCAGGGTTGGTTTTCTTTCCGTTAGAGGGGAGAAACATGTGCGGAGAGGAATCAGGTTCGACCCAAAGGAGAAAGCTCCGATGTTGGCGAATATATGGAGTATGCAGCTTTCACTTGGTTTTGCTTTTTAGGGTGGGAAAAAGATGTGTGTGATTCATTCATGCCGAGAAAAGAAACCGATGGATGATTTGAGCGAGCGCGTGGGCAGCAGCAGGAGTCAGAGAGGCTACCTTTCATGTCGTCGAGGGCCTTCTTGACCTTCCTCTCGCAGCCTTCGCAGTCGATCCTCACCTTCATCTCCACAGTCTGAATACACAAGAACCAACCAAGTTAAAATCCATCTTTAGAAGTTCAGAACAACCTTGAACTAGCTAGATTCAGAGATGGATCGTATTGGCCGAACCTGGAACTGCTTCCTCTTCTTGATGTGGCGGCGAGTCCTGGGCAGGGAGCAGTACTCGGAGACGACGTCCACGATGCCCATCCTCGTCGACCTCTCGCTGGATCCGGGAAGAAGAAGAGAAGGCCAGGAAATGTGCTGTGGATTAATTGGAGTTCGAGTTCTTGTGCTGCTGGCTGGTGTGTGAGATGAAGCCTTGGAGGCCGCGGGGGGCCTCCAGTTATAGGCGTCCCGGGGAGCGTCCGCGCCCACTGGCGCCGGGACACGTGGACAGCCTCCGCCTTGTGAACGCGAGCGGCAGCAGGTGCGGGAGGAAGCTCGTAGGAAACGGACAGACGGAGGTGGCGCTATGTGTAGCTGGGGAGTGGGCCCCGCGCGTGGTCGGCAGCGCCAGGTGGCCGCATGGGTGCACCATCATGGGCCAGGTGAGGTGGGGACTGGCTGGCAGGTGGGTGAGCGAGCAACGTTCACCGCCACTGTTGTGGACTTGTGGGTGTCGCTTGACTTTCTCCCACGGTTACGAGGAAACGGCCAGCCGACCAGCGGCGACACGGAGAGTACTGCTTGTATCCTGCCGTGGTAGCTGCCACTACGTCGTGTGTCTGCCGATGTGATGTATGTGACCACCGGCCACCGGAGCAATCTCGGGCGGTGCTTGATCTTGTCCATGGAAGTAAAATTGGGATTTGGTTGCTCTTTACCCATTGGTTAGGTTAACCTAACCTAAAAAAAATGCTCAATGGACCAAACGGTTAACACCAAAACTATCTAGGTCCAAACGGTTCGATCCATTTCTACGAAAGGTTAACCAACTGCCGAGCGCCTCCCGTCTCCCGACCCCTGAGCGCCTCCTGAACCCGCTCGAGTTTCTGTCCTGAACCTGGAGTGTGTCCGCCGTAGACGTCTCCCGCGGCCGGCCGCCAACCTCGTCGTTGACTGCCCTCGCCGGGCCCATCGCCAAGGACGCCGCCTACGAGCTCGACGACGGGGCGGCAGCTAGGAGCTCCTCCTTTGCCTCTATGGCCATGCCGCAGTTGATCAAGGTGCGTAGCCTGGCGCAGTCTGTGAAGCCTCCTTCTGTCCCTGAATCCTCTGTGATTTCTTCTCTTCCGGCTGGAACAAAAAAGAAATCCCTTTTGCTTAGAGCGAAGGAACTCACTCTGGCCGGTTCTTATTTGGGATTTTGAACCCTCAAGTTCTTTTGCTCAGCTGCAATCTACTCGGTTCTGAGGATTACATCTCTTGTAATTTACAAGAGTAGTTGATCCATTGAATATCTTTCTAATCATGAAATGGTCAAAGCAGAAGACCGATCTCAGTACATAATCAAACTGACATGTTATACAGAAGTTTATATCCCGGTTCAGTAATTATTTTAATATCGTACAAGTTTGCAATATAAGCATGTCTCCTTGGTGCTTCTTATATAAAATCATGTTTCCAAAGAGTTTCAGTAACACTTCACATACTATTTGTTTATTTTATTTTTAGAAATCAGTCTCTAAAGTGCCATGTGATCAGTAGTTGCGCCCTTGTACTTTGATTTGAATGCTTCTCCAGCTTGCGGGTTGTAACTCTGGACATGAAACTGTCATTGTAGATTCATCTTGGAAAATGCTTTCAGAGCTTAACTTTTACTCCTAGTGGTAGATAATAATAGCGTTAGCAAAGTAGAATAGCAAAGGACAAGACTTTTTGTAAAAAGTGGTTTGACCCTAAAATAACCAATGGTTAACCATTTGTGACCATAATAACCTAATGGTTAACCCTCATAACCAAAGATATGAAACGGTTAAATCGGTTCGAATCCGAAAGATAAATGGTTAACCAAATCCCATCCTTACATGGAAGCACGTCGCAGACCGCCGAGGAACCAGGCAGCTACCCGCCACCGGACCAGGAGCTCGTAGGTTCTTTATAGAGGTTCAGAGAAACTGAAGCAAACAGTAGTATAGGGCAAAACCCTTTTGTATGGCTCCAGTAAATCTGATCGAACAAAATCGGATAACAAAACTTCTCAGTCCAAGGCGCATAGGTTGTACGTGGCTACCGTGCGTCTGGTTCGTTCGATCGTTATCGACGCTATCCATCCGTCCTACTGCGCGGCACTGCCACGTGGCCATGCGGTGACCGATCCTTCTACTGTTCGGCACCGATCGTCGACGGTGACTCTGACCGGCGCTAGCTGCTACGGCGTTTCTCGTACGACCGTGACTGCGAGGCAACAGCCGAGCGCGAGCCGACCGTCGTCTTGGATCTTGCCGAGTCGAGCTAGCGTCATGGTTACCGATGCACATGCCTAATCTAATCTGCAGAGCTGGGTTACTAGACGTGGTCACGAAGTTTCGCCGTGTGGACTGGTAGTACTGTCCTCGATTAAACTAAGCAGATGGCGTCAAACAATATGGCGTCAAGTTTTTAAACAAAAAGAACGCTGCGTCGATGGAGAAGTTTTCTGTGTGCTCAGGCTCTTCTTGAACCGCCGCAAGCATCTCACGGGGCCGATTAATCCACTCGTCTTAAAACAGTCCGTTTCTGTTCTTTTGTGTCGGACCACATTCAATTTAGAGATGGAGTTTGGCCTGTCTAGCCTACCGTGCGACAGTGGCGTGACCCATTTGTTCGCGCTGGCGGTTGTAGGTGTTACCGTTAGGCAAGAGATCATGTAAATTAGTTAAAAATATCAAATTGGCATGCCAAAAACACATATTGACTATTAAATAATATGGTAGACGTGCGCTATCGCCCTTTGGACATCGCCAACAAGTGGCCAATGGTTCTGAAATAAACAAAAGGGGCAATTTTTATATACAAATGTCCAAAATATGGCAGTTGCATCCGCCGTCGCCCATTGTCCTTCGGGCATCACGAGCCCTGGTGCCTGCTGCCTCTTCGCAACCCAAGCCGTGCGATCGGGGTGCTGCCTCTTCGCAACCCAAGCCGTGCGATCGGGGTCGGCGATGCTATCCAGGTCGGTGAGCATGATGACGTTCTTCTCGGCCATGATCTTGGCTTCAGCCTCTAGCACTCTACCTCTAGCACTCTAGACCTGGCCTCGGCCTTCTTGGCATTGGCTTCGGCCTCCGCCGCCTTGGCCTTGCCCTCGATCTCCATTAGCCTAGCCTTGGCGTTGGCCTCTCCACCTCGATGGACCTCGCCTGCGGCTCGACAAAGGTCTTGGCGGCGGCCTCTTTCTCTTTGTGCCGTCTCTCCTCCCTCTCAACGATGGCATCTTCCTTCTTCTCCAGGATCTTCTTCAAAGTCTCCTGGAACGCCAGGGAGCCAGCCTGGCGAGCGAGGTCGGCCTCCGTGGCCTTGTGGCCACCAGGTCGGCGGGCACGGCCGGCAGTCCCATCGCTTGCAGAGTTGAAGAAGCCTTCATCATTATCGTCGTCCTCTAGGTTGACGACGCCTCCCGTCGAAGCATTGATCTTGCCCTTCTTTTTGTTCATTTCTCTCCAAAGGGCAAAACTAGTCTCCCATTTTTTGGTGTCCTTGATCAACATCCAACAATTGGTCAAGGTGAATGCCTTGTTATCATTCACCGTCTTGAAGTGCTCCATTGCCTTCAAGACCTACACATATGAATGCCAACAATGGCTAAACGGAAATGCAAGACATTGACAAAAGAGAGCAAAAGGTTGTACCATATCAACCGGATGCAGGCCACTTATTTTCCTTTTCGTCACCATCTCGAAGGAGCCTTGGAACTTGCTACACTCGGCATGGATGGTGCCCCAACGCTTGGAGAGGGAGATATTGTCCCTCTCGCTAAAGAAGGCGTCCGACCCGAATTTCCTATGCTCGTGGAAGAACCTATCCACCTTTCTTCAATAGGCAAAGTCCCTTTGCTCGATGCCAAATAGTGGATCTTGTGAAATATCCATCCATGCCTTGCATAGGAGCCTATCCTCGTCGGGGGTGTAGCTCGAGGTTCGTTGGCTCAACTTCTTGCCGTCGGCAAGTGAGGCCACGAGTGAAGCAGACAACGACGCGACTGTAACGCCCTCGCCCATGGAAGTGCCATCGTTTACAAACAATGCCTCGTCCGCAATGGTGCAGACATCTTGTTGGGTCTCTTGCTGCGTCTCCGGCTTGGCCTCGCCGTCGTCGGCATAGCCGCCGCCACCCTTGTTGATCATGTCATGGAGGACGCCTTCGCCGTCGTTGCCCATGAAATCCTACACCCAGTTTGGCCATCATAAGCGGTGGGAGCAGTATACTGACAATGGCGAAGAAATGTGGCGACCATACCGTGTCGTCGGCGCCGGAGGCTCGGCCCGCATTTCACCGAACAGGTTGACTGACGTCGGCATGTTCACGGTAGAGATGGACCGCCTCTTTGTCGACGCCTCCGGGGTTGCGTTCGCGGTGGATGGAGTGCGGTTCAAGTCGATGGCGGGCTCTCCTGCCTCCGATGACGCCACGCGTGGATGGTTGAACCGGGACAGCTGGTGGCCTCCAAGCGAGGGCGTGTGCGGCCCTGTCATCCTAGGCTGAGCTGGTGGCCGGCTGGTAGGCGTGGAAGTGACAGAGCTGGTAGAGGACGTACCGGCCGGGCCAGGCCGGGAAGAGAGACGGCTGTAGGGGTTCGTAGCATGGAAAACAAAAATTTTCTATCGCATACAAACAAACAAGCCAAGATCTATCTACTAGATTGTAGCAACGAGTCGTTTGGAATAACTTACCCTCGAAATTCCAAAGCGGTTAACGAGAGCAGATTCTCGTGGGTGATGTAGTCGTACACTTCCGGTCCCAAGATCGCGTAGACGATCCTTCCGGCGCCACGTTCCGGCAGCGCTTCCGCAGTCGGTCACACGTTCGGTACTCGATGAAGACCTTCCTCTCCCTTGTTCCAGCAGGCAGCGGAGGTTGTAGCACTCTCCTCGCGATTCCTAAGACAATGGCGTGGTACCGGAAGTAGAGGGAAATCCAGAGGCCTTAAGCCGGTCTTGAGTATGGTGGAGCTTATGAGAGAGGCTATTAGTGGTCTAGTAATTAGACACACCAATTAGAAGGCTCTAAACCAATTAGAAGGCTCTAAACCGCAGGGCTAAAGCAATTAGAAGCTCTAAACCAAAACGGCTCTAAACCGAGGTAGAAGATAGAAACTTGTGTGTTCTAGGAGGAGCCCTGCCCTCCTTTTATGGGAGGGTCTTGGCGCCAGGAGGAGGAGTCCCTCCCCAACTCGCCTAGGCTGGGCGCCGGCTGGAGGAGTCCAACTCCTCCTCCAGGTTGGTTCCAACTCCTCTTGCTTGTTTCCCACAGTTTCTTGTTTTGGCAGTTTGACTTTCAAACTGGACATTTGACTTTTCTGTTTTAGGATTCAATTTAATCCTTTATTTGGGACAGCAAGAACACTTAGTACATGATGCAATCATTTCAATATGCAATGACACATTCATGTACCCCTCCCCCCCGGAGTGCCGGTCAATCCGGAACCTTCTAGAACATTCCCGATGAAAACACCGGAATCATTCCCGAACTCCGAAACGGGACTTTCCTTATATGAATCTTATTCTCCGGACCATTCCGGATCACCTCGTGATATCTCGGATCCTATCCGAGACTCCGAACAACATTCGGTCTCTTTCTCATAATACCATAACTACTCAAACAACGTCGAATCCTTAAGTGTGTCTCCCTACGGTTCGTGAATTATGCGTACATGATCGAGACACTTCTCCGAACAATAACCAATAGAGGAATCTGGAAATTCATATGGCTCCCACATATTTCTACGATTACTTTGCGATCGAATGAACCACTTACATACGATACCAATTTCCCTTTGTCTCACGATAGTTTACTTATCCGAGGTTATGATCGTCGGTATCTCTGCATACCTAGTTCAACCTCGTTACCGATAAGTACTCTTTTCTCGTTCCCGTGATATGTGATCCCTTGTGAGCCAGTCACATGCTTGCAAGCTAATTGGATGACATTCCACAGAGAGGGCCCAGAGTATATCTATCCGTCATATGGATGGACAAATCCCACTCTTGATCCATGTGTTTCAACCAATACTTTCCGAACACTCAATGCCACCTTTATAGCCACCCAGTTATGGTGTGGTGTTTGATGTCATCAAAGCATCCATCTGGTAAAGGTGATATGCATGATATCATGGTCGAAGGAATTAGGTTACTATGTATCAGAAAGCATATAGCAATTGAACTATTTAAATGACTTGATCTTTATGCTACGCTTATCTATAGGAGTATGTCCATCACATCATTCTCCTAATGATATGATCCTGTTGTTAATAACATCTCTATGTTCATGATCAGGAAACCATGATCATATATTAACCAACAAGCTAGTTTAACAAGAGGCTATACTAGGGACTCTTATTTTAGTTTACAAATCACACAAGTATTAATGTTTCCGGTTAATACAATTATAGCATGGTATGTAAACATTTATCATAAGTGTGAAGATATGATAATAACCACTTTATTATTGCCTCTTGGGCATATCTCCAACAGTCTCCACTTGCACTAGAGTCAATAATCTAGTTTCAAACCTTCGTGTATATAACACCTATAGCTTTCCGGTGTTGTATGTACACGATTGCTAGTGGTCAACTGATCTCGGATCGACACTTCCGGTCGTGTGTAATTGCATGTCTTTGCGTCTCTCATCACTCATTCTCTAATGAGATGGCTTTGTATAAATTTGGTCTTTCGGTGTGACCTTTAGCTCTTTGGGGTTAAAACATGTTGATAATATTGTCGCACAATATATCTTCATAGTATTATCCACTGTGAGCTACACCTAGTTTGACAACAAACTACTTGATACAAATGCCCTCTTTTCTCGCTAAAATAGCGTTATATACTTGGCCTTTTGTTGTAGTATCTGTCACAATGTCTTAACTTTGGAACTCATCCAAATCCATTATGGAACTCACCTTCCATTATATTGTGCCACCCTTAGTTTAGATTGAGATAAACTTAATTTGTACTTTGTGACAAAGCTAGTATCAATGTAGTACTTTTACAATGAACTAACCATCTATTTGTCACTTCTTACAAATATTATACTCTTAGTTCTTCCAAAAGATCATAAGAATATCCTTACTATTGTCCAATGATCATCTTACGAATCATTACGGTATATGCTCACAACATTTAGAGCATAGGACATATCTGGATTTGTACATATCACAAGATGATTGATATAAATACTCTTTGTGATTTCATACATCAAGTATCAATCTATACTTGATTATTTGTTTCACTTTACCAAATGTCAATACACTTGAATATATCATCAACATTGAACTTATTCAATCCTTTTTACGTGTGACAAGAACCTCTTGTAGTTTCTATATTGAACTCATTCAATATCTTGTCTATGTATACAGCACAACCATATTAGCGTCTATTGATGCTAAATATTTAGGTTTTGCCTAAGTCTTTCATCGGGATGAAATTCTTAATATGTGTTAATAAAAGATACATCTTTTCTAATCAACAATATGTCCTCCACATAATGTATTAGAAATATGTCTTAGCGCTCCCACTTAATTTCTTGCAAATGCAAGCATCTTCATTGTCTCTAATGAACTTTTAAAACTCCTTTAACAGTTTCATCATAGTGAAGATTCCAACTCCGCTACGTTTACTTCAACCATTGAAGTTTGCATATGTTTTTAGCATCCCTTGAATTTAACAAAACCCTTTGGACCACGTCATGCATACGTCCTTGGTAACAATTCTATTAGAAGAACTTGTTTTGTTTATTCAACTATCATATAACAAAATTTATATGTAGTGGTTGCTACATTAATCCGTCTAGACTAAACATCGCTATGAAAGATCAAATCTTGTCATATACAACCTTTGAACATTGTTGTGAACTCTTTCCCAACATGTCGACTATTTCATAGATGTGAAACATCCATGTCTATTTCTTTATAGATCCAGACACAACTATAAGGTCTTACACCTTTCTCGAGGGTCCTTCAAGTTCAAAACTTGATTTTCTCGTGTATGGAACTATCACGGATTTTATGGCTTCAAGCCATTTTACTTAGTCGAGGCCCATCATCACTTCTTTGCATGTAGTCGGTTCATTATTCTCAAATAATGATTCAACCCTCAAATCTTGGTATTTGATTGTTTATCCGACCTACTTGTTTCAATAGGAACTTGGATCTTCGTGACCACAACCTTTAAGGTACGTGAGCCATGAGCATTGTTCTTTGCCTCCGAACACTTTTTGGTACGCCACTTCTACATATAGCTAAGGTTCTATTAACCTTATCAAAGTTCTATTGTCCTCCCACTTAACTTTTCACGAAAAATTCCTTCTCAAAGAAACTTGACGTTCTAAGCGACAAACACTTTTGTCTCCGGTGTTTTATGGAGGAATACTTAACATTTATACAAAGACAGGTTCATCCGACTTTGGTTGCACACATCTTTCTTATGCATAGCATACCAATGTTTAAGAAAGGACAACTTGGGTTTAACCCAAACCATAACCTTATATGGTGTCATTTCAACGGATTATGATGGAGCTCTTTTTAGTGGAAAAACGGTAATCTCTAAAGCTTTTAATCTTTAAAATATAATGGCAGTTTTATAAATTATACCTTTGATCTTACCATGTCAAACAAGGTTTAATTACATATCTCGAACGCTCCATACTCTTATGGTGTTTCGGGAAAATGCAAATCCATGTAACGATTCCTTAAATCTTAGGTATTATGCTAAACTCTGTAACTCAAATATCTTCCTTTATGATCTTTATCATAAACTGTTTATATTCTTGTTACAATGATTTTGCACTTCATCTTGAAAGTCTTTTGAACTCTTCAAATATTTCACACTTCATCCTTATTAAGTAAATATTCATATATTCACTCAAATTTTCGGAGAAAGTATATGAAGTTGAAATCCATCGCTCTTGACTACACATAATGGACTTCGTACAACAATATGTACAAATTCCAATAAGCTAGTCTTTCGTTCCCTCTTGGCCTATGAACGAAGTTTTAATTATTTCTAGGAAGGTTTCACAAGCGTCATTTGATCAAAATCAAAAGACTCCAAAATTCCATACATATGGAGTTTCTTCATGTTTTCTTTCCAATATAATTTAAACGGCGATGTCACTTCCTAAGTGATCTTTCAATCAATTTGTCTTTCGACATTTTTAGCACTAGTTTTATGGATGTGATTCCTCCAACGAGATTTGCGAATCATCCATCTTTTATGGATTACGGCAATATTTTGAACAACCCTTTTGTTCTCATAATACCTGATAAAACAAATCTTTGAAGGCAAGCTTTGATGTTTAACGAGCAACACAATAACCCTTTATTTTGTTCTCGATGAACATCATCACATATTCTTTTGCTAGTTACTTAGGCCATTGTAGTTCATGAATTGTGTTGTTTCGTATGACGATTCACACCAACAAATTCAGTATCAAATACTTAAGAACCACATTGTTTAACAAGCAAAGAATACAGCCATAACACGTATATCATCTATATACTTAAACTGAACAATTCTAGTCTTTTCTTTTTACGCCATATATTTATGAGATTCTCTTTCAGTATTTCCTTTTCTGTTTGAAAGAATCTATCAATATCAATAGTGGAGTCATACATATGACACATAATCCAAAGCGTGTATAATTAAATACCAATGTCTTTGGACTTGCACTTTGAAGTAGATCACCTATCATCAAATGTTTGGTGTTCTT
Source organism: Avena longiglumis (assembly GCA_030063025.1). Taxonomy (NCBI): domain Eukaryota; kingdom Viridiplantae; phylum Streptophyta; class Magnoliopsida; order Poales; family Poaceae; genus Avena; species Avena longiglumis. Next base: position 28,142,369 of record CP125974.1, read on the forward strand.
TCAAATTCTTTTCTTTAGTAATCTCTTGGTGTAGTAAACATTTTACCTACATCAAATATTCACCCTTATCATGGAATCGTCCATGATCAAGCTCTTTAGCTTATAACGATGAATTATGAGTATAATGTTGCTATCCAAAACCTTTTGGAGGATTAGGACAACAAGTGTCTCCAACCTTTTGCAAATTCTCATCAAATGTGAGAACATGACTTTTGCCATATTATACTCTATCATGTTGTAACCAATACTTCGTTTCAGATATCACAATATCTTCCACACATCATGGTTTCTGAAACAACTCTTTCAGATCCTAGATAACCTTAATATTAAGAGAATCCTTTGAATATCAAGAATCGTGGAGACAAACATGATACTTATATACTAACATTGGAATTGTTACTCTTGTTTTAATACCAATTATTAAACTTCATGGAGTAACCGAACTTCTTGAAAGTTTGCAATAGGACTTTTAAACTTTAGATTAACACTTCAAAACAATACGATACCGGTTCAGAAAGTAACTAACGAATTCTATAGCTCTATCATCTCAATTATAACTAAGCGCAAGGTGGTAAACGGATGCCAATGACTACAACAACTATGCAAATTCACTTTGATTTAGTTTATGATAAATTGAGTTCTAATTAATAATTAAATTAATCTAGGTGAACTCCCACTCAAAACAATATCCCTCACATTGTTTTAGTGATCACCTAACCAAATCCACCACATCAAAACCGATCATCACGAGAGTTGATGTAGCTTCAATGGCGAACAATCAACATGTTCATCATATCTACTATATGGCTCATGCTCTACCTTTCGATCCGTGTTCCCGAGGCCATGTCTACATGCTAGGCTCGTCAAGATCAAACCTTAGTTTCGCATGAGCAAATCTGGCTTGCTCACGTTGTATACACTTGCGTAATCTAACACACGATCATCACGTGGTGCTTGAAACAACAAGCTTTAGCAACGGTGCTAACTAAGGGTGAACACTTTAAGACTTGAAATTCATGTGCATGAGGATCATCTTATAATGCTACCGTCGTCTACTAAGCAATACAAGATGCATAAAGGATTAACATCACATGCAATTCATAATATGTGATATGATATGGCCTTTCTTCTTTGTGCTTCGATCTCCATCTTCAAGCACGAACATGATCTCCATCATCACGGCATTGCATCAAGGTCAATGGCTTCACCATGGTTGTCGTCCACGGCTTCAACTATTACAACTACTTTGAATAGACACGGTCTGAACATAAATTAAAGACAACCATATGGCTCTGCGGTTGCCAACTTACAATAAGGAACATTGCATACATCAAATATAATCACAATCATGGCCATATCACATCATCTGACACCCCTGCAAAACAAAGTTAGACGCCTCTACTTTCTTTGCATATTTTACGTGGTTTGGGGCTTTCAATAAGTGTCGTTCTAACTTACGAACAAGAACCACAACATTGATACTAGCATTGTTGATTACCCGTTGTAAATTGGATCTTAACTATGCTAGGAGAAAGCACCCATAAAGCCACTTATGCAATACAAGTTGCATGTCAAGCGTGGAGCAAGTCTCATGAACGATGTCATGTAAGGTTAGCCCGGGCGCTTCATCCCAACATACCAAGATGCAAAGTACACAAAAGCAATCTACAATAAAAGCATCAACGCCCACAATGACTATTGTGTTCTACTCGTCTGTGATCTACATATAGACACGGCTCGATACCTTGTAGGGGTTCGTAGCATGGAAAACAAAATTTTCTATCACATACAAACAAACAAGCCAAGATCTATCTACTAGATTGTAGCGAGTCGTTTGGAATAACTTACCCTCGAAGATTCCAAAGCGGTTAACGAGCGATTCTCGTGGGTGATGTAGTCGTACACTTCCGATCTCAAGATCGCGTGACGATCCTTCCGCGCCACGTTAAAGGCGCTTCGCAGATCGGTCACGTTAAATTTTCGGCGAAGACCTTCCTCTCCCTTGTTCCAGCAGCGACGGAGGTTGTAGCACTCTCCTCGCGATTCCTAAAGACAACGACGTGGTACCGAAGTAGAGGGAAATCCAGGCTTCGCCTTAAGCGGCGGTATGGTGGAGCTTATGAGAGAGGCTATTAGTGGTCTAGTAATTAGACACACCAATTAGAAGGCTCTAAACCAATTAGAAGGCTCTAAACCGCAGGCTAAAGCAATTAGAAGCTCTAAACCAAAAGCGGCTCTAAGGGAGGTAGAAGATAGGAACTTGTGTGTTCTAGGAGGCCCCCCCTCCTTTTATGGGAGGGGTCTTGGCGGCCAGGGGGAGGAGTCCCTCCCCAACTCGCCTAGGGCTGGCCGGCTGGAGGTCAACTCCTCCTCCTCGGGTTGGTTCCAACTCCTCTTGCTTGTTTCCCAGTTTCTTGTTTTGGTTTGACTTTCAAAGCGGACATTTGACTTTTCTGTTTTAGGATTCAATTTAATCCTTTATTTGGGACAGCAAGAACACTTAGTACATGATGCAATCATTTCAATATGCAATGACACATTCATGTACCCCTCCCCCGGTCTTGGTCAATCCGAACCTTCTAGAACATTCCGATGAAAACACGGAATCATTCCCGAACTCCGAACGGGACTTTCCTTATATGAATCTTATTCTCCGGACCATTCGGATCACCTCGTGATATCTCGGATCCCATCCGAGACTCAACAACATTCGGTCTCTTTCTCATAATACCATAACTACTCAAACAACGTCGAATCCTTAAGTGTGTCTCCCTACGGTTGTGAATTATGCGAGACATGATCGAGACACTTCTCGAACAATAACCAATAGAGGAATCTGGAAATTCATATGGCTCCCACATATTTCTCATTACTTTGCGATCGAATGAACCACTTACATACGATACCAATTTCCCTTTGTCTCACGATAGTTTACTTATCCGAGGTTATGATCGGTATCTCTGCATACCTAGTTCAACCTCGTTACCGATAAGTACTCTTTTCTCGTTCCGTGATATGTGATCCCTTGTGAGCAGTCACATGCTTGCAAGCTAATTGGATGACATTCCACCAAGAGGGCCCAGAGTATATCTATCCGTCATATGGATGGACAAATCCCTCTTGATCCATGTGTTTCAACCAATACTTTCCGAACACTCAATGCCACCTTTATAGCCACCCGATTCACGGTGTGGTGTTTGATGTCATCAAAGCATCCATCGGTAAAGGTGATATGCATGATCTCATGGTCGAAGGAATTAGGTTACTATGTATCGTAAAGCATATAGCAATTGAACTATTTAAATGACTTGATCTTTATGCTACGCTTATCTATAGGAGTATGTCCATCACATCATTCTCCTAATGATATGATCCTGTTGTTAATAACATCTCTATGTTCATGATCAGGAAACCATGATCATATATTAACCAACAAGCTAGTTTAACAAGAGGCTATACTAGGGACTCTTATTTTAGTTTACAAATCACACAAGTATTAATGTTTCCGGTTAATACAATTATAGCATGGTATGTAAACATTTATCATAAGTGTGAAGATATGATAATAACCACTTTATTATTGCCTCTTGGGCATATCTCCAACAACGGCGCCGCCGAAAACGATGGTCATCGCCTCCTGCTTGATCATGTTGACGGCATGCTTGGCAACATTCACTGCCATCTCATTGGTGTAGACCATGTTCTAGGTGGGCGAGGAAGCGATCGTTATCCTCCCGACGCTTCTGTAACATCCCAGCATTAGAGCTTAGAAATAAGCTGAACCCAGATGTGTGCATTGCATTCATGCATAGAAAAATCCGAATAATTTTCGCGCTTTTGAACAAAACTTGTCAAAGTGATTTAAGCTTCTCTTAACTTGATGGAATTGAAGTAGATCATCAAGTTGACTGCGATAAGTTTCAATATGACCTTTGCTAAAATCTTATTTTGGGTAAACATGATTTGATCTAAGGGTAGATCAAATGTAATAAGAGTTAAACCCTAATACATGACTTAATGGATTATATTTGATCCTCAAGTAATCATATCCTAGTATTCATTACACAACCCATGAATACCAAGTTATAAATATAACTTAAGTAATAAGAATGTAACAACTAATTCTTGATCGATCTAATCTCATCTACTAATACCATGAGTATCATGGTAATACCTAATCTTAGCCCTTTAGTGTGATTGAGTAGGAAAGAAATCAAGTCAAGATCATGCACCATATATATTTCTTTCCATATCAATCCTTATGGAATCCTATCTCAATATATGTTGTTCATCAATGTTGAGTAATCAACTATTGATTCACCAATTCTTAACCTATCAACTTTTGTCCTTCTCATAACAATCACTCTAAGTCCTTAGAGAATGAAGTAAGAAGAGGTAGATGGTAATGCTAGTATTAGATATCATCTATAGGATGGGAGTGGTTGAAGGAAATCAAAACAATGTGGTAACAAAGAAGATTACAAGGATGAATCATGAAGATAGATACCAAGGAGTAATCTTATTGGATTAAGTAAGCATAGTCCATGAATAGCATTCCTTAATCCAATAGAGACACTAAAAAGATAATTTCAATACAATTGTAAAGTTGTATTAATGAAGCCTTGTTTAGCCAACTAGAAACCTGAACCATAAAGGATCAAAGGATTATAATGATCATGCCTTACTCACCAGTATTGAATGCTTATACCAAGTATAAGTGACATTTGTGGATAAAACATGATGGAACCATAGTATAGATATATTATCCTAGATTAGCCATGACAAGTCATACTAATATAATGAGAGTTTGGAGTATAATATACTGGAATCAAGTAGAGATATGATAGTATGATTAAGATGATGCTAGAGCACATTGAATTAGAGAAGTAGTATCTTCCTCTTGGGAAATACTAAACACTTAAGGAGAGTAGAATTTGATATATACATCCATTAGAGTAATGTTAGTGATGGATGATTAAGGAAGAGTATGAGTGGAGTTAGAAGTAACTACTTGATGGATCGGAGATTATCAGCAGTAGAATAGTTGATTTAACCAAGTATGGATATGAGAAGATTATGAAATGTTTTAGTGTCCAGCTCATTGGAATTATAAATGGATTTAGAAAAATAAAAGGTGGATAGAACATTTTTGTGAAGTAAAGCACATCATGTTAACACATGATGTTAGATATGAAGAAGTAATATATCTAGGAAAGGAATACCTTAATCAGAAGTCCAGAATTATGAAGTATGGAATATAGGAATCCTTGTTAAACACTAAACCCTAAATCTAAAAACCAAACCTAATATCCACTTTCTATGGTTGATCTATCATCTTGTTTCCACATTGCTTTATAGGAATATTTTCCTATAACAAATCAATTAAGCACATCTTTTCACAATTCCCAATATCATAACCATATGTGCTTAGGAGTATCTTTATCAATTCTTTCTCATAAGTCATTCTAAATAATCACCCCACTGTTTGTAAAAGGTAACATAATTCTGATCACAAACATAAAGACAATGTGTTTAGCCATTAATATTTATTCATATCAACAAAAGAATACAAATGTATCAAGAACCCTAAAACTCTAGGGCAAGCAATTATAATTTCAAACCATATTAGTACTTAGAACTTTATGTATCAAATAATTATGAATGATCAATATATATAAAAGTTTCTTTAATATTATCAATAAATAAGAATTAAAACTCATGGTTTTATAGTAATACATTCTTGAATAAGTTTATGATTTTAGCTCAATAAAATTTATATCAAAAGCCTTACATATAATAATAAGAAAAATATATATATAAAAAGAAAATAAAGAAATAATCATTATACAATAAAAATTCACAAAATGACTTTGAATATATTTTAGGATTTGCTGCAATTATCTAGTAGATAAAATTCTATAGAAAATTTCAAACAAATAAGTAAAATACAAATCTTAAAACAAATATGAAAATACAAACCTGAAAATAAAATAGAAAACAGAAATGAATAAAAAAAAGAACTCAAACCAGAAACTGGCCCATGGCCCATTACCCCTCTCAGTTACTCGTCGCTCGCGTGCACCACATTGCATCCCATCTAGCCCACGACCGGCCTGTGTACCCCTTCGACCTCTTTTTCCTTTCTTCCTCCTCGTGACAGAAGGCTTCGCTAGGGAAGCAGCTCGGTGGAGCTCCGGCAACCGCCCGATCAACGCCACGATTTGCGCCGCCGCTCCAGAAGCTCTATCAGAGGATCGCAGCATCGCGTGGAGAAACCTTGCACGCCATCCCTTCCCCTATCTCTTCCTCCTCTCAAATTCCCCTTCTGTCGAAACCCTAACTCGCGATAGCTCGAGCTAGAGCTCGCTTCCGGCCGTCCCGAGCCACGCTGTGATGCTTGGAGGACTCGCCATGTTCGTCTCTGTCGATTGCCCCGAAGTGTGCAAGCAGGCGAGGTCTCCACTACCTCAATTCGACCCTCGTTCCCGAAGTCTGGCCGCCGTCGTCCATCTCAATTCCGGCCACAATTTCCTTCACCGAGCCTTCCACGAGCTTCCTGGTGAGCTACTGAGCATGCTACTGCCTCCCATTGATTTAATTGCTTCTTATCCTGAGCCACCGTCGTGAGTCACCGTGAATCGCCGCCAGTCGTCGGCGTGCCCTGCTTTCCGATGATAAAAAACGAGCGGCTCAACCACTCTTTGACTCGCCTTTGTTCCCTCGTTCAAACCCACCAAGCCTTAGCTCCGCGCGCGCTCTGGATCGATCGACTGATCCTCAAATCTGTGAGGATCATCTCGGGTGATGTCAGCATGACATCTTGCCAACGCCACCTCAGCCCAGTCAACACTATTGACTTGGTTTGTGCCCATGTGGCATCTGAGGTGTACTCAACCCCACTAGTCAGTGACCCTGGGGTAGATCCAGTCTGGGTGTAAAAAGTTTAGTGCCTGTTTAGGAAATAATTAAAACAATATAAATTCAAATATCAATATTCCAGAAATGAAATAAAATGATTAAATCTTGTAAATTTAATATCTTTTGTTTTATAAATCAGAAAAATACATATAATATATAAAAATGTTTAGAAAAATAAAATCTACAACATAAAATTATTATCGAATATTATTATGATGATTATTTAAATAAATATTATTTAGAAAAGGTTTTATAAGTAATAAAACTTTGATAATTCATATTTTAATAATGGTAAATGTTAAAAATATAAATAAAATACCAAAAGTCTTAGAAAAATAAGAACTATAATTTAAAAATATAATCATGCTTTATTATTTCACTTAATTAAATATTTATTATTTATAAAGTATTAAATCTTATAAAAATCATATCTTATTATTTATAAATCACAAAAATAAATGTAATATATCAAAATGATCATAAAAATAATACCTATGTGCTAAAAAATATAATATCCCACTTTTAGTTTAAATAAAAAATTTAAACAACTTTAATAACTTGAATTTAAACCTATTTCTTTAGTTAAAAATTCATATAAGGATGAATAGAATTTGCTAATATTCTAAAATTTAATAATTAAAATCTAATAAATAGTATTAATCTTAAATATTGATAATAGGAAGTCAAAATGATTTAACACATTTTAAATGCAATTCTATTTGATTTATCATTCAACATTAATGTATTTAAATATTCAAAGGGAGTTATCAAAAATTAAATTCTCAAGATTATTACTTTGACTTCATAAAGTCTATTATCACTATTTTAACCACAAGTTTACAAACAAATCAAAACACTATAGTGAATTCTTAAGTAGTAAATAATATTGTTTACTTATTCATAAACCATAACCACATCCTTATCGGGAAATAAATCCCCTTATACATTTACAATGTAAAGAAACCACTACCAAATGAAAGTATAATCCTTCCTAATTAACTCTAAAGAAAACATTATGACGTAAATAAGCTACAAATATTATAAGCATAATACCTTAAGTCCATCTATGTCTTTAAAGTTAACTTTAGTCTATAATACTTTAAATATAATGCTAAAAAACTTTATTATATACTTTATAGTTAACTTTGGTCTGTTATAATTAGGCTGTAAAGCATCTCAAGTCCAAACTATTCCAGCAAGCACAAATAACATCAACCACCTCTGATTAGCCATAAGGATTGTTTAAACCTTAATAGAGGAATATTTTCTTAAAAAATTATTCATTTTGCCACTTTAGTCAACATATGACAATTAATAATAATCACATTACATTAAGCTTTACTTATATACTTAGAATTGTTAACACTTAAGTTCATTATAAATGTCATCACTTGCAAGGTAAAACTTGAAGATAAGATAATTCACATATAAGCAGTCCTTGAGTAGCACATCTCATTAGTATATCTTATTGTTGTATGCCATTATGTTTACATGTTGTTTCACACACACTCACAATCCTTAATATGAAGCACATGTGTGAAACTTAATCTAAAAGGGCAACACATTCCAAGAAAACCCTTTCCAGTATCCAAACCCTAAAACAACGTTACCCCCGGGAATTCGAGTTTACGAAATTGCATTACATTACTTATGCATAATAGCAACTTGCTTCTTTAAACATTAGTCCTTACCGGACCAATGATGCTGATTTCAGATATTGGATCTTTTATATTGTCTTGAAGACCGTGAGTGCATAATCTTGCAATCACAAAAGGCAAGTTCACACTTGCTCATGTCCTTTGATTATTTTCTGTAAAGTATTTTGCAAATCCAGTGTTGTCATCACCTGCATTTGAAAAAGGACAGAAAACACTATTTTCATAACAATGCGATTATAGGTTATTTACCATGAGGTAATAACCTACTATAAGAGTTTCGGTGGTAAAGGAACATATTATCTAGGACTTAACAACCAATGTTGCCAGTGATTCTTGCGTCGTATATTACGCGTTGACCATAAGATTTGGAATGGGACGGAGAAGTCAGCTATATCTTTTCCCTCTCGCATGGAGCCGGATGTGCGGGTCGTGTCTGTTATCACTCGTAGCGTGCATATTATATGGTAATTCTTAGAGGATATGCAGCATATGGGTGGGAGCCCTCAACGTCCCACGATAGTTCCGGCATCTGAACGGTTTGTACTATCAATTGCCGTAATTCAATAGGTGGGCTGGCATACACCAAGAAGACATGCGGGGTCGCGGAGAAGGCAGTGATTGGCTTGGATCTTAGTCTGGGACTCACACCAAGGAAGTGTGAACTAACCTGCAATTCGGATGTGCAACAAAGCTAAGATCTCTCATGGGTAAAGTGATGCACCTCTGCAGAGTGTAAGAACTGTAACTTGTTACTCCCTGTTCCGGGAAGGAGCTGCGAACGCGGCGGAAAAGGAACTCCACAAAAGTTCTGGTAAAGCCGTGAAGGCTGACGCACATAGTTTTTTAGAATAAAAGCAACCTTTGAAGAAATATTTACGAAAATCTGCATTGCCTATGACTCACGGTATGTGGTTGTAGCTATAGTGCATCAAACACTCCTTTTCCAGTGAACTTGCTGAGTACGCTCGTACTCAAAGTATCTCAAACCTTGCTAGTTCTAAAGCCAGTATAGACGACGACTACATCAAGTTATGCTCTAGGAATCATCATCAAAAGCTAAAGCTCTTCAATAAAGTCAACATATATATCAACTCAAGTGAAGACGAAGTTGCCAATTAAATAAGAATATAATCTCTAGCCATAGAACCTACTAGTGTAGAGTATTGCAATAGTAGCAATGCAAGCCCCAATAGTTTAGATACTAGTATATTAGTATAATAGATTTGAGTTGATTATTTATTATAATTCTTCTCTGTAAAAAGTTTCTTTCTCTCTCTTAACCTAGAGTGTTCTCTGGATCTTGTGTAAAGAGTTGAGTTGTAATCTATAGTCATATCTTGGACCTGCTGTATTTCTATTGTACCACTCTAAGGGATGTAATACTAGTAAACGGTGTTTTATTGGTGTTATGTCAACGACTATAGTGTACTACATCATGCAGTGGTATGCCGGGTCACCGCAGCTTCGTCTCGAGCCTAACAGTGACGCGTTGATTTCTCGCCGCTACCCGCCGGCCAACGCGCTTGTTCGACTCGATTTTCCGCTCCTCCGCCGTCTGCCTTTGCGGGCTTCTTCGGCCGGCCGCTCTTCTTGGCGGCGACAACGCCGGAGCGCGCATCATTAACCATGGCGGCGGGATCCATCGCCTTCCCTTCCGCTTTCGCCAGTGGAAATTTGGGATAGGTTTTTTGAAGGGAGTTGTGGTGTGGTTTCTATGGCGAGAAGGACTGTCAAAGATAAAGGGAAGACGCGCTCAAACAAGCACGATGTCGGTGCCGACACAATCGAAGCCCGATTTGATACAGATAAGTCGAGTTGGTCACGTTTATCCGGATAAATCGAGTCATTGGGACGCCGTGTATGTACCGTCTGTCCGCGCGGACGATTTCGGACCCGCGGGACGGGATGGTCGGCTGAGTAGAGATGACTTGATTTACCGCTGCCTTGGCTATCGGCTATTCAGCAAGGTCCAACACCTTGTGTGGTGTGTGCGCAAGTGGCCGGCTGGTGTTGAGGGTCATCCTTTTTCGATGTAGGCTAGGCTAGTCAGGCCACCGGTGTACAGCAATGTCAGTGCGTGGTAGTACTACTTTGCAGAATTTTTTACAAATATGACCCTCTGCAATTCGTCATCGCCAAAAATACCCTCCTAGTACCGCAAAAGCCAAAAATACCCTGGCGGGATGCTGAAAAGGCGACACGTGTCACCTCCCGCCACGGGTGGCGGATGTTCTCCGCCACAGGGGGTGGCGGGATGTTCCTTCCGCCTTTGGCGGTGGCGGAATGACGCCGTGGGGCCCACCAGTGCGAGTACGAAGTCGAACCTCCCGCTAGCGCCAAGTCGAACCTTCCCGTTGGCCTGGCCGTGGGGCCCACCCCATCCCGCCATTCCCCATGGCGGAAGGAACATCCCGCCACCCCCTGTGGCGGGAGGAACATCCCGCCATCCCCCGTGGCGGGAGGTGACACGTGTCGCCTTTTCAGCCTCCTGCCAGGGCATTTTTGGCTTTTGCGGCGCGAGAAGGGTATTTTTGGCGATGACGAATTGCAGAGGGTCATATTTGTAAAAAAACCCTACTTTGCATAGGACGTCCGCAAGTGCATGTCGCGTGTCTCGGCGTTGCTGTCGTTTTCTTTGTCATCGAATCCACCACGGACCTGCCCTTGACCTCCCTCGACACAACAAAGCTGAGAGCGGTGGGGAGTGTCGCTTGTTCGCGGATGCGATGCACCTTTCCTCCCTCCCTCCTCGTCACCCGCTTCCAAGATATTTCCATATCCCATCACGTGCGTCGTGCGCACGTGCATGAACGTGGACCGTTCACACGCGCACCCGAGATAGATCTGCGTCGTGCGCTGCGGTGCAGGGAGGCGAGGCGACGCTGCTAGCCCGCGCTTCTGGTATATTTTTTTTTAAATAATACGAATTAATTATTTAATTTGAGTTCTATTATGTATTTTTTCGAAATGCCAGATCTAGTGCTTTTATCGGCTGGGCGGACTGACTGGCCTTTCGGCCACAGCCCGCATGTGGCACCATGCATGCGCTGCCCACATCTGATCGCCAGGGCACGGCCGATTGCCCGATCTAGACCTGATTGATTCAATCGTCACCCTAGCAAAATCCTGCATGATCAATGCAGCCCTAATCTTTCGCCGCGCCGATTTTGTCGCCAATCCTTCGCGCCGATTTTTTCCGCCATCGCGCCGATTTTCCCGCCAGTACTTCCCTCCCTTTGTTTCCGCCACTACTTCCCGTCCTTTGTTCCCGCCCTTTTTTTCCCGCCACTACTTCCCGCCTATTCGCTTCGGTGCCTCTATAAATCCGGGCAACGAGATGTATCCTTTACCAGTTCTTCTCTTCCTCCTCTTACTCTCTCATTTCCCTCCTCTCCACTGGATCTCGCATTTTCCTCCCCTCCTCTCCACTATGACCGACGCTTCTCCCTGGCCTGTAGATATGTCCATTGGGCTTTTCTTCATAGCCAGAACTGTTGAGATAGGCGATACACCAAATATCGGGATACGTTGATATCGAACCATGATGCTCTCGTTATACTTGGTAAGTCACTTTATCTAAGAGGGTGGAAACCAAGACCCCAAATCAGCAGCTGAGCTTCTCAGATCAAGGCAGGTGGGACAAGCTCACCTTCAAGAGTGAAGCTCGCATGATGGAGGCTAATGCACCTTGGTCTGGATAGAAGATAGAAGATGAGGATGATATCTTCATGCCGCACCCGGTTGGAAGCAAGGCAAGAGCCGTGGGACAAGAGGCGGAGAAGAAGAAAGAGTGGCCAAGAAGAGTCAAGCTGACATGAAGCGGTTGTGGCACGTGGGGCCTGCATAGAAGAGAGCGAAGATGAGGATGATATCTTCATGCCGCCACCCGTTGGAAGCAAGGCGAGAGCTGAGTGGGACAAGAGGCAGAGAAGAAGAAAGAGCAGGCCAAGAAGAGCAAGTGCGAGGATCGCCCAAGGGAAAGGCGAGGCATCATCGAAGGAAAGGAAGGCATCATGCTAGGGATTGATAGGACTCTTATTTATGTACCGCAAGTTATGTTGAACTGTGTTGCAAGTTATGTTGAGCGTGTTACAATAAAAATCGTGAAATGATAGAATGATGTCTCATATATAGGTAGATGTCGCATGCATAGATAGACATGTCTCATACATAGATAAATATATGTCTCATACATAGATAAATATATGTCTCAGCAACGTCGTCTGCCGCGACGCTTTCGGGTGGTGGGTTAGGAGGCGTCGTCAACCGAACTGTAGGGCCGAACCTGTCGGGAGGAATGACCACCGTGCTCATCGTCTTGAGTCTCTGTGGGGTCAATTGTGAGTCGAAAATGTTCACCAATCGCTTGCTGCGTCCATGAAATCCAGGTGCTATGATCAACGTCTGATCGGGCGGATCCGGACACGTAACGGTGATAGCGAGCAGCAGACCCCTGCATTCCGAATGCTCCTGCACATAAAAACCGATGTACTGCCTTTCACCAGGGTTCACGGTGTTGAAATTACCCATTACTCGAAATCCTGACATCTCACCCGTCCAAGTATTGACCACAGATTCTTTCAGGTAGTAGGGAGACACGAACGATATGGCGTCCAACCCTAGCTGCCGACAAGCAGCAAGCACATGGGAGCAAGGCAGGTGAAGCAACTTTGGTTTGTTGCAGGTGCACTCGCAGGTTGGCCATTGCTCATTACCTATCTTCACCTCATGCGTTCTCAGTTCATTACCACACCCAAACTTATCGGTGGCTAGCCGCACCTCAAACCTTCTATCCTCAAACCTTCATGATATGCATCTGAGCACCCTGTCGTCTGGTTCTAAAATATGAAATCGTGCCATACAGAATACCTTCGACTATGGCTGTCAGTGGAAGTGCCCTGTTACCTCTGAGGACAAAGTTATGACTAGCTAGGTTTGTAGTCATGACACCATACCTAGCTCCATGTGTATCGTGTAGCAAAGACCACCTCTCAAGGCTCGTGCTCTATCCATGTTGGAAGTTCTTGATCGATCTGCCAAGCCTTCTCCTTGTACCGTGGATCAAATCCGGGCAAGTCACAAAGCCCTACAGATCTTCCTCCACAGGTCGGCTCCGGTAGCTTGATGTGCGCCTATCGCTGCTTGATGTGCGCCACGGATGCGTTTTGCAGCTTTCCTTGCCCTCACATGTTTGAGTAAATTCATCGAGCTTTGCGTGTGAAATCGTGCTTCCATTCTTGGTTACGCTTGCACAATTTTTGAATAGATTCATGAGGTTCTTGTTTACAAGCGTGAGAAGAAATTAGCACCCAAATGGCGCATGCACCATCGGCTTTCCATGTCAAGCCAAGGTGTTTGCTCTTACCTCAGGCTGTCGGCCGTTTTCTGATTGAGTATACTGCATGCCTATCATGAATGATGCACACATTGGGCTTGTCTTTCCTAGCTGCTATTTTGAGTCTGAAGAACCATGTCCAACTTTCGTGTTTGCGCCCTCCACAGCAAATGCGAGTGGGACAATCTGATTGTTGCGTCTTGACCAATGGCGGTAAGGATCGACCCTTGCTTGCAGTTAGAAAAGTACCGTCTACACATATCATGGGCGACAATAAGTGAAATCTTGGATGCATACTGAAAAGAGAAGAACACTCGATGAAGCACCTTCACGGATGGATCCTTGGGTATCACATAATATTGTATGTCGACATAGGTGCCTCGGTTTCTATCCTGCGGTGTCAAGTTGTCGGACCATGGAGTCATCTGGCGTCTAAACGAACCAAACCTCTCCTCAAGAGCCTTTGCTTTGCCCTCCAAGCCTTGCCATCTGAAATGGAGTACTTAAACCGGTCTTTACTTTCTTTTGTATCTTGGAGTCTTGTCAAGGCTTTGCACTCTACTAAGTCCGTGTAAAGCAGCCGAGCTAGAAGTGTGGAGGAGAGGTTAAGATGATCTTTAGGAACATTGTGTAGCTTACATGTGTCTTTGAGATAGTCGCCACCAACCAAGTTGTGTCATACGCAGGACATAGGCATGCACCCTGCACGGACAATTTATATCCACGCATTCCATTGTCAAGTATTTCTTAGAGGACACGGTTGTTTTCAAAACCCAACATTGTTGACATTGCCCAAGCAACGACTGCATCTTGCAAATGTTGCTTGTCTTGATATCTGGCACCTGGGCAATTACATTTTGTGATATTCCCATGCGAATCATGACCATCATCAGCGGTAATTCCGGTTGACATGTTTTGATTCCATGAAGCGAAATCGGCATGTCTCTCCACCATTGCCTTCTCCATCGTAATCATCAGGTCATCGGAATCACCACTCTCGCCATCCATGTAATCCTCCTCTTCCATCATGTTCGCATGCCTCCATCTTCCTCGTCCGTGCCTCTCCACTATAGTCTTCTCCACCTCCTCCTCTCCGCCCGATTCATAACCACCGCCTCCTCTTCCTCCTATCTCCTTTGCTTTCTGCCCGATTCATAAACCACGCTTTTCAAGCCGATTCATAACCACCGCCATGGACATAGAGTACATCCGTAACTTGAATCAACACTATGGCCGAAACATGTGTCACCATCGATCTCCTTCAAGACAGAAGCACTAATGCGCGAGGTTTACATGCCTATCTTCGCAGCCTTTTAACCACTTAAACCGGTCTCATGCGTATCTACATGCCTTAAAGTCCGAAAATATTTTTCTTGACTTTGTCCATATACTTGCACGTTGACGGTGTCGTCCTGATTTTATAGCTGATGGGGATATGCCCTCTTTGGGTATCCTCGGGACGTTCCGCCGGGTCCAAGAAAGGCCAGTGGAGCTGTGAAGCCGAGTGGATCAAAGCCCATTAGGGTGCCATGTGCCATGTGGAGGTCAAGGCCAAAGTAGTAGATAGCCCGGTCGAAAGTTAAACGATTGACAAAGTTGTAACCGAATCGGTTGAGATATGTAAACCCTAGGGAGGTAGGCCTATAAACCTCCCTAAGGTGAGTAGAGATCGTTCCCTCATACACCCAAGCAACTCGCCGCCTAGTCGCGCCGAAGTTCGCCCATTGTAAACATATCCATAATACAATCTAGCGGAGTAGGTCTTTACCTCAGGCGAACCTGGTAAAACCCTGAGTCTTCGCCTCATCTACTTGCGCAGATGGCAGGCCGCCCTTGCCCTTCGTTCTACTACTGCCGATTGCAGCATCTGCCGTGGTCATTCCTCGGCAGTGGCGCCCACCGTGGGGCTGGCCGGTCGGCGGTGTTGCGGCGAGATCCAATCTGCCCATCAAGCGAGGCAGTCGCCACCGCGCATGATAGCGATCGGCGAGATGCTCCGAATCTTGCCGAGCAGCTACGTCGGCGGCGCGACCCGCCACGCCTGGCGTGATCACGCGATCGGCGATCAGCCTCTTCGTCGGCTTCACCGGCGTCATCACCTCGGAGGACTCGGCTCGCATCCGCGAAGTCGCCACCACGTGATCGACTCTCCGAGAGCCGAGATCCGCCGATCCACCGCCCGCCTCGAGTACGACTCGGCCAACAACGTGGCGAGAACTTCGGCAGCGGAAGGCGACCCTCACCGACGACGCCGACTCGGCGACCCGGCGTCACTCGCGGATCCATCACCGCGCCTCGTCGCGGGCTCCATCGCGAGTCTCAGCGGGAGATTTGAGACCCCTCCATCCCGGGATCTTGACTCGACTCGGTCGGAAAACTCCGCCGACCTCCACGACGGTGCGGCCGCCATGCCGCGACCTACATGGCCACCGGCACCGATCCACCGGAGGACCTTTCTCACCCGATCCCTCCTAACGCCACGGCGATGGAGGTCGAGAACTCCGCTGAAGTTGGCGGAAGCGATCATAAGAGCAGGCGGCGCGAAAAATTTCGCCTCGGCGGTGACAGCGAGCATCACGCTACCAGCGCCGGATCGTGTCACGCTGAATCCCACCGTTCGTGCCACGAACCCGACGATAAGCGACCAGCGCCGAGCCAGCAGCGATCTGCGAACGCGCCACGGGAGGAAGCAACCGCCCGCCAGATCGACGGCGATGGGTGCCCGCCACCACCAACCGCACCTCCCGAGGATCACCGCGGATAATCGTCTCCTCACGGGAAGCGAGATGCGAATGGCCTTCCTTGTTCTCCCCGATGGACAACCTCGTGGCAGGCCGAGCCCGTCGGCAAGATCACGGCGACGGCGACTTACGATCCAAGACGTCGGGGCCCTACGCGAAGGCCGTGGAACAGAAGCGGCGCCGACTCGCAAGCGAGTGTACTCGCGTTCCTCGGGAAGCGGCGGCCTCAGCGGCCGTCAGCGGTGGCAAACACCCTCAATTGCCGCCGCCAGAGCCACTGCAGCTCCAACGACGACCGCGAATGCGGCTCTCCACCAACGATCCCAGGCGGCGACCAACCGCCGCCGCCGCTAATGGAGAGCCAATCGGCCTCGCACTCACATCATCAACAACCAAAACTGGCGCGCCGCGCCAGCCCGACGACTGCGGCACACCCTAACTACCGCGCGATGGCGAGCCTATGGGGTCGCCAGTCGACTAGGGCCCAAAGTGCTTGGCCAATGATCCGAGGCGAAAAGTACCCACCCAACTTCAAGGCGCGAAGGAGATCGAAAAATCGACTCCTCGTCGACCCCGCGGCTTGACACATACCTCATGGCAATGGGGATCGCGGGTCACACCGACCTACTCGCCGCCGTTACCTCCCATCGATGATGGAGGGGCGTGCAGGCAATGGATCAACACGCCCCCGTGACAGTGACGACTCACGGGAGGAAATGCGAGACGCTGTCGGTGCACTTGAGTGCTCCTACACCCGCGCCACCACCATCGAGGACTGAACGATGCGTCCGGGGACCCCTTGGTCGACCACGCATTGGGTCCAACGGTGGCAAGAGCTCTGGTATGGCGGTCGGCATCCACCGGACACCGCGATCCATTGCTTCAAGACCTCGTGCCGCTGAGCCTCTAGTCGCCAAGCTCAAGCGACACGCCCGCACACTCGACAACATCCCGACCTCCTCGAGATCGCCAAACGACACGCCGAGGAAGATCCCAATCAAGACGTCGACGACGAGTCCGGCGGACAACGACGCACGGGCGGCAACGATGGCGGCCGCCGAGCCGACCTACGCTACAGCGGCACTCGCCTCACAGGCAAGCGCCGCAACGATGGGCGAGTCGACTTGCCGCCAATCTGAGCACGCTGCGCGACCCCAGAGCTACCGCCGTGGCGGAGGGCAACAGCGGCGACGCGGCGGGAACTACAAGAACAAGCCAGGTTCGATCGCGGCCCTCCTTAACCAACCATGTGCGTTTACGGCAGGAAGGAAAGCCCGCCACGCACACCACCGCCCGGCGCCACCCTCGGGGAGATCGAGAAGGCACGCAGGCGCGGCGAGAGGACACCGATAACGACCGCAAAATGGCGGAAAATTGACAAAGTAGCCGCTCGCTCCACACCTTCACCGGCTTCAACACGAAGCGCCGAGAAGAAGGTCATCGCCCGTATTACCGCCGTCAACGCGGTGGCCCACGACAGACGCCCCGGTTCTGAACCGGGTGAGCAGCCCATCACCGGAGCGGCAAGATCACTCGCCACGCGCCAGTATCCGGGACGAGTCGCCTGGTGGTCGCCCAAGGTCGGCGACTCGGCTCCCCAAGACTCGATGGGCGGCAGCTCCATCAACATCCTCTACCTCGACACCTTGAGCGATCGCGGCTCCGCGATGATCGAGACAACCCACACCACGTTCCACGGCGCCGTCCCGGTCGGAAGCGTACCCGATCGGCAAGGTCACGCTACCCGTCACCTTGGCACTCCGGCAAACTTCCGCACCGAGCGGATCGTCTTGCTGGTGCCCTTCGACAGCCCTTACCATTGCGTCACAGGCGCGGCGTTCGCCAAATTCATGGCGGCACCCGCTCGCGTCTGCATGCGATGAAGCTCCCGGCGTGCGGCGTCATCACCATCAACGGCGACCCGACATGGCCGCCGAATGCGAGGCCAAAAGGCCGAACTTCGCCAGCGCCGTCATCGCCAAGCGGAAGCTAGTCACGCCCGATGAGCTCGCCAAATACGCGGCGGGTCAACAATGACGACCCACAATACTCAAGAAGCCCAACTCGGAGGGCAAACACCTCAACCTTTGAGGCCACGACGACACCGCCTGGTCGAGCTGGTCCCAGCGACCCCGAGCGGTGGCGATCGGGACGAGCATGAGCCCAAGATAGGAAGGCGCTCATCGAGTTCCTCCGTGAGAACGAGGACATCTTCGCATGGAAACCCTCCGACATGCCCGGTGTCCCTAGGGAGCTCACTGAGCACAAATTAAACGCCGACCCCAAAGTGCGACCAGTCAAGCGATCGCACGGCCATTCAACGAAGAACGCTGTCGGGCAATCGCCGAGGAAGTGCAGCGTCTACTGCTGCGGCTTCATTCGCCTATTAAATACTCAAGTGGCTGGCAAACCCAGTCCCAGTCGAAAAGAAGAACGGGACACGAGAATGTGTATCGACTACAAACTTGAACAGCGCCGCCCAAAGGAGGCGATTCGTCCTCCAGCGGATCGATCAGATAATCGACTCCACCGCGGGCTCGAGTCGCTGTGTTTCCTCGGCGCCTACTGGGTATAACCAGATCAAAATGGCTGTCGAGGATGAGGAGAAAGCGTTCATCACGCCATTAAGCCTTCGCTACACCGCCATGACCTTCGGCCTCAAGAACGCCGAGCAACGTACCAGCGGTGCATGCAAGAATGCCTCACGAGCCAAGTTGGCCGCAATATCCACGTCTACATAGACGACGTGGTCGTAAAATCCGCTCGCCAAGGCGACCTACTCGCCGACCTCGCAGAGACCTTCGCCAACCTGCGGAGGTACAAGATAAAGCTCAACCCAGGCAAGTGCACCTTCGGTGTACCCGCCGGGCAATTACTAGGTACGTCGTCTCCAAGCGAGGATCGAGGCAAACCCAACGAAGATCGACACGATCGCGGCTCGGCAAACCCAGTGCTGCGCGACGTCGAAGCTGGCGGGCGTGTAGCGGCTCTCGGCCGCTTCATCCCGCTCACGAAAAGGCGATGCCCTATACCGCTGATGCGCAAGAATCCCACCTTCCGGTGGGACAAGGGCGGACGGCGCTCGCGACCTCAAAAGGTGCTACTCGCAGCACCACTCGCCGCACCGTCGACAAGGAGCCCATCTGGTTTACGTCGCGGCGTCCGAGCTGTCGTATTTGTAATGGTCGTCGAACGACCAGAAGAAGAAAAAGCGCCCGATCCGGCGGCGGTATACTACATCACGAGGTCCTAACGAGTCGCGCCGATACCCACAATACCAAAGCTGGTATACGCGGTCTTGAGCTCACGGCGCCAAGACTACTTCGAGCACCCCATCACGGTCTCCTCGGCTCCACTACAAGACATCATCCATAATCGCGAAAGCCGGCGGGTCGCCAAGTGGCCGTCGAGATCGGCGTCCACAACATTAAATCTGAGCCGCAGCGATTAAGTCGCAGGCATCGCCGACTTCGCCGATCGGGAGGAGGCCCAGCAGCCAAGAAGCCACCGTACCTCCATTCTGGAGCCCGCCAGCGGGTCCAAGAACGCAGACGGCGCGGGCGGGGATAGTGCCGACCTCACCAAAGGCGACAAGCTCCGCTACATCCTCCGCCTCGAATTCCCGCACGAACAACATGGCGAATCTGCCCTACTCCACGACATGCGAGCCGCCAAAGGAGATGAGCGTCAATCGCCTTCGATGCTACGGAGACTCCGACCTCGTTCATGGTCAAGTCGCCGCACTTGACGCCGTCTCTCCCCTACCATGGCGGCATACCGCCAAGAGGTGGACAAGGTGGCGGCCACTTCACAGCTACTCGTCGAGTGGATCGGCGAGGAAAAACGAGGCCGCCCTCTCTCGCATCGGGTCGGCTCGACTCGCACCACTGTCGGCGTGTTCCTCGACACCATCTTCACGCCTGCGTCTCTCCCGAAGGAGATCGACATTGAGTCCGCCCAACCGGAGGCAACCTTGGTCGCTTTTCGTCACCGAGCGAACGATCGACCAAGCCCTACATCGCCTACAGACAGTAACCTGCCCGCAGAGCAGACAAGCGCCCGAATGATCGCTCGCCGATGCAAGTCCTACACCATCATCGACGGCGGCGAGCTACACAAGCGTCACCAGTGTGTTCCAACGCTGCGTCCAACCGGTGAAGGCGCAAAATCTTACACGACATCCACTCAGCGATGCGGCCACCATGGCGCTGCCTCGGTCGCCAAAGCCATGCGACACGGCTTCTCAGCCCACCGCACATGCCGACGCTGTCGATATCGTCCAGCGATCGCCGGGTGCGGCACGCCAACCAGACGCACGTTCAAGTTCGGCGCTCAAAACAATCCCCATCACGGCCATTCGCCGTGTGGGGCATGGACATGGTAGGCCCTTCAAGAAGGCCCCTCGCTACACCCACCTGCTGGTCGCGTCGACAAATTCACAAAGTGGGTAGAAGCCAAGCCGGTCAATGCGACGGAAGATCGCCACTAAGTTCCTACGAGCTCATATACCGCTAAGGTTTCCCCAAAGATCATCACGGACAACGGCACAAACTTCGCCAAGGGAGCAATGGCGAGTTCTGCGAGCACCACATCCGGCTCGACCTCGCGTCGATCGCACCGGAATCCAACGGCCAGGTGAACGAGCCAACAAAGCATCCTCCACGGCTGAAGCGCGACTCCAAGTACCACTCGGCGCCGCTGATGCCGGGTCAAGAGCCCTCCGTCATCCGGGGAATCCGCACCTCGGTCAACAGTCGACGGATTCACCCTTCTTCATGGTCTACTGGCCAAGTCATGCCAACCGACCTCGAACACGACTCGGCGGATCGTCCACTATACGGAGGCCGCGAAAACAGCCCGCCAAGATGGGCTCGACCAACTCGGAAGCGCGACCTCGCCCGATCGCGCACCGCTATCTATCGGCAAGGCTCGTCGCTACCACAGCCGACGGGTGAAAACCCGCACCTTCCAGAAGGCGACTTGGTGCTACGCCTCATCCAGACAAGAAGGGCATGCACAAGCTCTCCCTCCATGGGAAGGCCCGTTCGCTATCGGTAGCGTGCAGACAACGACGCCTACTACCTCGTCGACGTCCGCGGGCGGTGAACTCGACGTCAGCGGCGTGGAATGTAAATCTCCTCCGGAAGTTCTATACCTAGAACCCCACATATGTACTCTCCAATCGCTATGAATAAAAAAAGCGGTTCTTTGCAAAATTCGTCTACTCTCCACGCCTTGTGCCACTCGCTTTTCGTAATTAACAGCGTCATGCTAAAATACGAAGTCAACCCTTGGTACGGCGGCGCGGCTAAGTAGTCGATGTAAAACCGAGTCATTTCAGGTCTTACATCGTCCACGAAAAACGCCAAACCGAGCCCCATCGAGTCGCTTAGCTCGACTGGTTTCTGAACCAAGACATCATCCTCGCTTCTCTACAGCGACCCTGGTCCTCCGCATCCTCGGCATAGCGACTCGAGCGGCTAAGTACCACGCCGGGGACTGAATACCAGTTCGTCTCGATCGGCCAGGAAAACGCCAAGTAAGAGGCGTGCCAGGACTGCACGCCGACCCACCCGCCGGGCGGCGGGGGCGGACGCTCACCAACGCTCAGTCCTCAACCACCCTCGAGTCGCGCCTTGAACTACCAAGTACCACGCCGGGGACTCGGCCACCGGCCCGTTCGCGTCGGGAAAGCGGTAAAATCTGAGCACTCGAGTCGCCATGATCGGCTCTCCGAGCTCGGCGGTCGACTCAACCAACATACACATGATAAACAACAAAACATCATATACAAGGAACCCCACAAAGGCGGGCCTCGGGGACTCACCCAAAATCAATCCAAAACACGCAAACAAATAGCAAAATGAACACAACGTTCCATTCAATCGCATATCGCATTGTCTTACATTACAACATATGCCTACTCGGCGAACTCGCTAACACATTTGGGCAAACTAAACTACTTTGCAGGCTTGACGGCGAGGCGCCAGCGTCCCGGCGCTTACGGATGAACGGTGTATGCGGGTTCGATGGATACGTCGGCTCGCCCGCCATCGCCCGGCGGAAAGGCTGCTCAACCTTGAAGTCGCGACGCGCGGCTGGGTCGTTCGCACGACGACCGTTTCCTCGTAAGGAAGGAGGTCGCCCATCGACCGAGCGCTCGAAGTCGGCGGCATCGTTCCTGCAGCTTGAGGACCTCGGACAGATCCACCGCCCGATCGATGAAGGGTATCCACTCGTCACATCATCGAGATCAAGTCCTCGGGAAGTGGCGAGCCAAGGCTCAAGGCCGTCGGCGCTCCAGCGAAACGCCGACAGCGTCATGAACTCTACAACCGGTGCCTTCTCCAAGTACTCCCACACCTCAACGAGGTCACTGGGAATAACCTCCGTGGGCGACATCTCTTGGAGGTAGGCGTGATGCAGGTCGCCAAGCGTCGCCGAGTCGACGAGCATGTTCACGCACTCCCTCGCGTCAAGAGAATTCGCTTCTTCTTGGCAGCCAATAACACGACCTGCGAGAAGGAGACAAGTATGAGTACAATGGAAACCACAAACAAGACAATCATAAGGCGGGAAGACGCACTCACCAAGCAATGGTAGGCGATCCCGTGATGAAACTTTGAAGCGATGTATGGTCGCTCGAAGCCCAACAATGAGGGCTTCAGACGCCTTTCGATAAATCCTCGCGGCGCAATGGCGGCCTTCGCGCCGCTCACGAGCTTCTTCTTCGCCTCCGCATTCAAGCTCGAGGTCGGCGATCTTCATTGGCGGTGCCCAACGCGAACCGCGCCTCGATTCTCCAGCAGGACAAGCTCTTGGCGAGCCACCTCGCTGCGCAGCCACAACTCAAGCTCCTTGTTTGCTTCCTGGAGAGCGGCAGTTCCTTCTCAAGACGCCGCGGCCAATCGCTCTGCGACTCGGCTGCGGACCGTACATCTTCAAAGTCAAGGCACATGAACTCTAAGTGCCCACCGCTAAAATTTAGTGGGCGCACTCGGGACCGGCGGTTCGAAAATTACTCGGTGCCCACCCGCTACAATTTAGCGGGTGCGCGCACTCGAGGCGGCTCGAATACTCAGTGCCCACCCGCTATAATTTAGCGGTGCGCATCGGGACTGGACTCGAACGCAAAACAAGTAACTAAAGAATCAGGCTGCAAAACACCGACCGATCCTCGGGACGAGGTACTGGATGGCGCGCCAAGCATGCCGTGCGGTGCGCTGGCGTCCACGGGCAAGCAGCGCCGGTGTGTGCCGCGACGTTGGTCAATCTCAGCGTCGGCGGTCTCTCGGAGTTCGGAGTCGCGGCCGCTCGTGGCCGCCTTGGTCATGAAGCGGGGAAGGTAGCGATTGACGCCCGCCCCAAAGGAGCTTCGCCTCCTCGGTCTAAACAGCGAAATGCCCCCCCGTGGGCGGTCGCTTCCCGGCCAGGCGCCGCGCGATCGTCAGAATGTCGTCGAGACGGCGATGTCGTCGCCCTTGGCCTTCTTGCTTTTCCGTGGAGGCGACCTCATCCACCTTCCTCTTACGAGAAGGTCCTCCTCGCTAGCGGCGGAGGCACCTTGGCCACCGTCGGGTGGCCCATCTTCTTCACTCCGGTCCCACGACGAGACAACTCACCAAAACAGTCCAAATACTAAGAGAGAAAGAAGGCCGAGTGCACTCACTTGGCGGCCCGGAATGAACGCAGCCAGACGAGGAGGCCGGCTTCTCCAGCTCAGGGCCCAATCGGCGACTAAGCCCCAGTTCCAGGACGCCAGGGGCCCAAGATACGGAGGGCTTCTTTGACGTTGAGGTAGCGGTTGGCACCTCCGGGACGCCTTCGACGGAGGCCCCCTCGCGATGTGGAGCTGCCGCGGCCGGAGCCTCCTTGCGAGGCGAGACCGCCACACTCGGGACCTCCTTGCGAGGCGAAGTCGCCACGGCCGGAGCCTCCCCTAGCCCGGAGACCGGCGCGAAGGGCGGAGGTAGTGAAGCCAGCGGTGCCTCCATGGATGGCGCATCTAGCGCGGGTGTTGCCGGAGCCGCCCCGTCACCGGCCGAGCTGTGGGCATCGGGCTGCCGCCCGGCCAAGGCGGTGAGGCCATCCTCGGCGGCTTCGTCCTCCTTCTCGGGGCCCTCGCCTCTTTCTCCTTCTTCTTCTTCATGGGAGTGGCCTCGACGAGCGAGGTGGTCTCGAGTTCGTCATCGTCATGACGCTCGAGGCTCTTGCTTGCCTCGAGTTCGCGCTGACGTTGCCCGCGGGTCTTTCGGACCAGTGGGGCGATCTCCTCTTCGGATTCATCCTCATCGACCTCATTACCCTTGGCGGGGGGCGACTCGCTTGTGTCCTGGGCGGATGGTCCAGAGCTCTCGTCATCGGCGGGTGGGAGCCACCCTTCCACCACTTGAAATAGCTGCGTTAAACATGGAACAAAGTTAGAATTGCCGCGACTGCATATGCTGCGACTGCGAACAAGATCAAATTATTACCGTTGGAGCCGGACGCTTCGCGGTGTATGGAGGGAGCCCGGCCTGCGCATCCGTGTATGCCGTCTGGGTGATCCTCTTCAGCGCCAGGAGGTAGTCCTCCAGCTTCCACTCGGCGAGGCAGGCCTTCGTCGAGTCTTCTCGGCCCGTGTACAAGTACTCGCGTTGGGCGAGTGGAACAAGCCGCCGCCCAAGCCAACAGTTGTACAAGTTCACCGTTTGGAGCCCCTTCTTCTTCAGACCACGAATGGTCTGGAGCATCTCGTCAACGACCATCCTTTGGTCGTCAGGGAGCTTGATGACCTGGAGATTGCGTGGCTCGAGCGGTTGGCGAATCCGGGATCGCCGCCTCGTCCTTCGGGGTCGCCTCGGTCACATAAAACCAAGACTTTTTCCAGTCGCTCGCTGCTTTGGCCGGCAGCATCAGGTCGAAGAAGGAGGCTTTGGATTTGAGTTGGAAGGTTAGGCCGCCCGCGGCTAGCATTGGGCCGCTTCCTCGCCTGATCCGTCCATGGAACAGATCTTGCCACAAGGGAAAATAGGGCGGCAGCCCAAGTAACTCATGAGCGCCACAAAGATGGCGAGCTGCTCGATGCTATGGGGACCCGCATCCGAGGCTGGATCCGTAGTAGGCGCAGAACGCCGGAAGAAACGAAGTGGAAACCCTAAGCCCGCTCGAGGTGACTAGTGAAGCGGATGAACTCTCTCTGTGGCGGGTTCGGTCGTTTCTCGGCTGGGGATTCGCCAGACCGACCCGATTCGGCCTCCTCGAAGGAGGCCGATTCACCGGTGCATTTGGATCTACCCAAGGTTCGTGGAGAGGGCCATGGCTGAGGATTTGCTTGGAGGTCGGAGGATTGCGGGTCGATCGGATCGCGGGATCAACGGGCGAAGGTGTGCGACTCGGAAGAAATGGTGGGCGGTTGGCTTTCCGATAGCCTACCATTCCTCTTATATAGCGGAAGCTGCCCGCCAAATTAGGGGCCGTTACGCGCGATGATTACGCCGAAGTTACCGTTAAGTTACCTTAACGGCTAGTATGACCACGCTCGACGGTCGCCTCCGCCCACTCGCTGAGTTACTCGCCGAGGCCGCGACCCGTTGGCTCGGTTCACCCAAGACGCAACTCGGTTCGCCGGATTTTTTCCTTCGTGCAGGAGCCCGCCGACGATTCGACTGGATGCCAACTTGAAGCCGTATACTCCGACTGCCAGCAGCCACCCGCGCCTAATCAACGACGGCCTCGGGGACTCATGGGGATATGCCTCATGGGGTATCCTCGGTGGGGCGTTCCGACTGGTCCAAGGGCTGGCGAGTGGGCCTGCAGAACGGCGAGTGGATCAAAGCCCATTAGGGTGCCATGTGACTGGAGGTCGAAGGCCCAGGCGAGTAGATAGGCCCAGTCGGTCTGAGTTAAACGATTGACAAAGTTGTAACCGAATCGGTTGAGATATGTAAACCCTAGGGGAGGTAGGCCTATATAAACCTCCCTAAGGGGTGAGTAGAGATACGTTCCCTCATACACCCAAGCAACTCGCCGCCTAGTCGCCGAGTTCGCTCATTGTAAACATCTCCATAATACAATCTAGCAGGAGTAGGTCTTTACCCTCCGGGGGGCCGAACCTGGGTAAACCCCTGAGTCTTCACCCTCATCTCGCACCGCAGATGGCAGGCCGCCCTTGCCCTTCGTTCTACTACTCGCTGCCGATTGCAGCATCTGCCGTGGTCATTCCCTCGACAATAGCCTAAACATACTGCCAACCATTCCTTCAACTGACTAACACTCCACGTTTGAGGGGCAGTCAAATCTAATTGTGTATTAAACTCTCCAAGATCTGCTCCAAAGTCATTTGTTCGAACATTCCCATGACCGTAATAAAACACGAACTTCACTAAATTGGTCATCTCTGCTGACATAAAATAAACAACCTAATCAATTATTTATCGACAACGCGTATAACTTTGGGCAATGCTTGCAAATATTCTAAAAAATATGATATTATTGCTACCGGTCAAATATTGCTACTAATCCACCGGCCAAATTTTTGTGCCTAACCCATCGGTCAAATATTGCTACTAATCCACCGGCCAAATTTTTACTAATTAACTAGCCAAATATTCTAATAGACTAACCATACGACGAACGTACGTAACCATATACAATATCCATTGATTATCGAGGGATTAGAGTTTACCCTTGAAGCGAGAGAAGCTGCCACCAACACAGCTCGAAAACTGCTCCACCACCACAGCCTCAGCTCCTCCACCACAGCTCCACCACCATTGTCATTGCTTCACCACAGCTCCACCAGCGTTCCTCCAACAAACCAACACCAAATCAAGCCATGAGCTAACCAATCCGTAGATCGGGCTTCAACTCCCTCTCTAATGGATTTGGATTGAATTTTTTGTGGTCAAATCGAGCAAAATCTGAAAAAGAAGGTGGGTAAAAATGAAGAACACGAAGGGGAGAGAGAGAGGCAGCAGCTGGAGAAGAAGGCGTCGCGTGGAGAAGAAAGGCGGTAGCGGCTTCTTATCTCGACCCCATCGGCCTGGGCCTGGCCGATTAGGCGATCGGCTCACGCTGGGGATCTGTCGACCGTTATGGGTCCCGGCCCCACCGCCGACCTGTGTCGGTAGCTGGACGATTGCAATGCAGTCGGCCAGGGCCTGACCGATTGGCCCAGTCGGCTTGCCCTTGGCCGACAAAGCACTAGATCTGTCATTTCGAAAAAACGCATAATAGAACTCAAATTAAATAATTAATTCGTATTATTTAAAAAAAATCGCGCGCTTCTGTACAGTTGGCTTTCGCGGGTACACGGTGACATTGCTCCAATTTTCCCTCGGCTGGCAAATTTTGACACCGCAACATCAAAGGATGTCAATGCGTGGCATGGAGGGATATAATATAGGGGCATCTCCACGGTGAGACACGACCCTTCCGACCGCGTCCTAATCCCGTACATCCTATGGGAGCGTGTCCGAACTCGTCCACGCGGTTGTGACCGGCCCATCCGAAAAACGCTTCTGGCTCAACAAATTCATACATCTAATACGAGGCTTAGTTGCGTCAGCCCGGACGTGTCCTGCATGCGAGTGCCACTAGCCTACCCGTCGGTCACCGCTTACTGGCGATGCAACCGCGGCACTGATTCACACGCAACCGCGATGTTACAATTGCGATAAGTAAATAACGAAAAACGAAAACGAAATCACAACAAGGGGACACAGATTTAACGTGGAAAAATCTCTCCAACAAAGAGAGGAAAAAACCACGGGCGCCAGCCAGCAAAATTTCACTATATCGGGGAGTGTTTACAAGCGTCGGGGATTTCACAGATGCAACTCATCCCAACCGGCGGCTTACAAGGGGTTTATATATCGGCTTCACAGATGCAACTCTTCGACGATACGTACCATCGGGCCTTGCTCCACTCGTCAGAAGTTGGTCTATACTTTGTAGAATTTGGATCAATATATAACACGCGACAGCGATTCAGAGAGAAGGCTGACCTGCGCTCATCAATGGCGACGAGACGACACGCTGACCGACTGGACGTCGCTTGTGTTCCCGCAGGTCCGCGAGGTCCCAGCAGGTCCGCTCATTCGAAAAAAAACATTCGGTTTGATCCATCCATGCATCTAATCTGGGGATCGGATACGTCGGTCCTGACATGCGTGGACAACACGGGTGTCCTGCCTGCGAGTGCCATTGGTTCATCTGTTAGTCATCGCTTACCGGCGGCATTGATTTAGACGCGGTCAGCGACACCGATTCAGACGCAACCGCGGCAGCGATTCAGAGGGAAGGCTGACCGGCGGCAGCCTGCGCGCATCAATGGCGACGAGACGGCACGCTGATCGACTGGACGCTCTTGTGTTTCCGCGCCAGCATTGATGGCAAAGGAGCGGGAAGATGCGCGTGTTCACGGGCGCTGGGCTATTTAACCCTGCGCCTGTAACATCCCAAAAATACCAAACTTAGATCATCAAACACTAATCATCAAGATTAGGGTTAACAAAAACTTTTCTAAATAAACTCATGAATGCATGTATATGTGTATGCATGGATTTTGAATTTCTTTAAAAACCACCTTGTTTGTGTGATCCATTGCTTGTAAAATGTTTCTTAGGTGAAATGAACATCATCTAAAACAATTCCCACACTTTTCCTAAAGACAAGTAAATCAAAACAAATATATTAAGTGAATGGTCATTTTGACCAATTTAAATCCCATGCTTACTTTGGCTGTCTCAAACTTTCAAAACCTAAAAGAAACTTTTCTAGATCTTTGCACCCCTTGAATGTACTCATAACAAGGTATCAAGGCCCACTTTGTGATCATCCAGAAACTTTCAAATGCATAGTTTAAATGACAATTCAAAATTGAATCTTCTTCATATGGAAAGATCCCACTTTTCCAAAACCCACTCAAACAAGCTCAACTTTCAAAACCCAAGCATCTGCAGACTCACCAGCACCAATCTAGCAAACCCACCAAAATTCATTTCAAAATTCAAAACTTGATTTCATGCGGCCATTTCATCAAACAGGTTGCAGACACAAATCAAACAAAACATCAAACACTATAGTGTGCAGTGATTCTTGCCTAACTTGTTCCCTAGTTAGCTCACACACAACTCAGTAGATCATCTAGAAAGATTAGCCCAACACTAGCACCCCTGTGAGCTTGCCATTGTCATCAATGGTGAACAGCCGAGCACCCCCATGTCACCCCATTGTGGACAGCAGGCTAGAGGAAGAACTAGCCGTGCCAACCTTGTCTGGGAGGCAGCCCACCGTCCACCGCCACTCCCTGTCCCAGCCGCGAGCGTTGCCAAGCCCTGGACCACGCGCACAAGCCGCGCCCAGACCATGCCGAGCGTGCGCCAGAGCGCCACCCTCGACCAGCATCCACAGACCGCGCGCCGCCCTCACCGCGTGCACACACGATCGCCATCAACCCAGGAGACCGCCAGACATCCCCGTTTGCCGCCCCGTGCCATACAGCCACCGCCCGCCGTCGAAGACGCCGCCTCTGCCGCGCAGAGCACCGCCCGTTCCAGACCAAACCACACCGCCCCATGCCTCGCGACCATGTCGTTGAGCATCGCCAGGAGACACAGCACCGTCCCCTACCCTTGCCCATGCCATTAGCCGCCTGTAACGTCGCCCCCGACGAGCTCACCGTGCGCCCCGACGGTCCCCTCGCTCGACTATAAATAGAGGCCACCCTCGCACGATTTCTTCACACCATCTCACTCCCCTCTCCCCACTGACCGTGCCACACCGTCCTCAGAGCAAGGCGAACACCACCTCGCCGGAATTTCACCGGAGCCCGCCGCCTCTGGAGAAGAAGGGAGCCAGCGATTGGAGCCGCCCCAGGAGAAGCCACCGGTACCAGGAGGTTCGCCGTCGTCGACTTCGTCGTTCGCCCGCCTCGCCGACCCTCGCCCGTACCCCGGTGAGCCCCCATCACCCCTCACTGGCCGCGCTAGGTTTTGTTCTCGCCGGAGTTGTCTCGCGTCGACGATGAACCTCGGCCGTTGGATTAGAACTAGATCGAACGATCTGCGTTGCCCCATACCGCTTCGCCCAGCCCCGTGTCACTGACGAGTGGGGACACCCACTTAAGCAGCCCGCGGGAGCGCTGCGCTTAGCAGGCCGGCCCATTAGAATTTCCCGCGCAGCCCAGCGATTCAAATTAAACCTTTTTCTTTTTAAATTCAAACACACTTCAGCACTCAACTTCAAAAATCAACCCAGATTGTTTCAGTGCACCAATTTGAATGAAACCAATTTTGTTGGAAAGGTCTGTGAATGCTGAATCCAAGCCCGCTGGATTCAAGTCATTTGGATCTCTAGATCACCCCTAGTAAAAATAACAAGGAAGAAGCTTTTCTGCATTCAAACATTTTTTCAAATTTAAACCATAAAAGCTTTTGAGTTCATTCCAACTCTCAAAAATCACATTTAACCATACCTTTCAGAATATATAAAAATATATAGGTTTACTTGCAGAAATAATGTTCAAGTAATAAAAGAATGCTTCATAAGCATTTCTAGCCACTTTAATTAATTAAAATAAAAGGGTAAAACCTTATTAAATTGAGACACCACTTTAAATCACATTCCCATGGACTACAATATGTGGTGATGACATGTGTCAACATGATCCCATGTTTAGTTTGGAGAATATTAAATCTTAAGTAATTTTTCAATGAGTAGAAATTACTTTTCTAAAAATAAAAAGATTTAAACCAAGCCTTAACCTTGTAATGTTAGAGATGATGCTAGATCATCTATAGGACCCTTGTTTGTGATGATTGCAAGTAGTTAAGCATTGTTTGGTGATTGTGTACCTCGTATTTATTCATAGACGCTAGTACCGACCAAGGATACGAGGAGGAAGGAGGATACTACGAAGAGGAAGCCGAGGAGAACTTCAACCACTGCTCTGCACAAGGCAAGCCTAATACTACTAGTTGATTGAGCAACCTAGTAACCTTGCAAGCTAACACTTGCAAGATACTATACCTATGCAAGCTTATACTGATATTGATGCAAGCTAACACTTGCAAGATACCCTACTGATGCCACAAACCCATACTTGTGATATGACTACTATATGCCTTAAGCATATGTGATTATACTCACTTGATAAACCAATCCTAGTTTTACTTGCAAGCTTCTTACTTTATTTCTGTATCAAAGCTCTTACCTAGTGTTACCTAAGTAAATGGTAGATACTAGAAAGATATGTGAAGGTTGCATAAAGAGTATAAAATTTGGCCTAAGCTAGATAACCTTGATGTCATCCTAAGGCATGAGATTGAGCTTAGTTAAAACCCCACTAGTTTACCACCCCTCATCAGTGCTTACCCCCACCTGTAGATGCTAGTGCTAAGCTTAAAACTTTATCAACTTTAGATGAGAATACTTGGAGGAAAAATGGTTATGAAAACCTTGGAATGATGGATCATTCTATTGAAATGTTTTGGACATGTGTTTCCAAACACTTGATGATTTTGGTGATGAAAATGTTGAGGCATGAGCCTTAGCCCTTTATAAAACTGATGGTTGTCTGGATGCGATACCATTCCAATTTTATCGTACAACCACAATACCCGAAGATTGGGTAGGGATTGACTGGAAACTTATATACCTTAATATTATTTTCCTCCCGGCCAAGGTCTGAGCTGAGGCTACCTTGTGAAGATTGTCCACTGCGGCACCCAAGATGACTTGGTCATGGTTGGGAGGCCAAACTCACGGAGAGGTGCTTATACTAGGCGTGTAATTGAAAGGTTAGGATTGATTATCGCATCTGAGTATGGTGAATTCAGGATTTGTTCCTAACGGATGTATCGAATGTTGTGGTGAAAGTGTACAATCTATGCAGTGTCAAACTATTGAATAGCCGTCACGTTATGGACAGTTCGAGTGGCCATACTGTTCCCCCGTCAGACTTTTCAAAATGACTTGTGAAATGAATTGAGACTTTGACTTGACCACAACAGAGTTGTGACCTGAATTACAAGATCCCATTTAGGAGTTATAAAATTTTGACTAGCTTTGGAACTTAGTAGAGATAAACCTGGCTTTTTGCAAAACAACCCTAGAGCCTAGTGTCCTATTATCCAAAAACCCTTTACCTGTTAGTATTAGTTTGCGAGTACTTAAAGAGTACTCACGGCTTTGTCCCTGGCTATTCCCATGGCCAGACTATGAAGAGGAGTACCTGTAAGATGGACCCCAGGAAGGTTACGACAACTAGGATCATCTCCCATCGTCAGCATTGCCTGTGACCTCGAAGATGGAGCTTCGCCTACGCTACCGTTATTATTACGTATTCCTCTGCTTGATGTTGTATTAAGAACTGGATCATGAGATCCCCATTTGTGTAAGAACTTATGTATCGTTTGTAATGGATGAAGTACTATGGTATCCAATTCTGTTATGTCTCGCAAAAATGGTAATCCTGGG
Source organism: Avena longiglumis (assembly GCA_030063025.1). NCBI lineage: Eukaryota > Viridiplantae > Streptophyta > Magnoliopsida > Poales > Poaceae > Avena > Avena longiglumis. The sequence goes on from CP125974.1 coordinate 28,175,482, forward strand.
ATTGTGATGTATGGCATAACAAGCATCTAGGATTGAAAAATCCGGGTGTTGACAGCGCCCGTCGGTGCCGCCCTCCTCACCTCTCGCCATCGCAAACCCTAGTTGTCGCCACCACCACCGCCAACGATGAAGACGTCGTCGTGGCTGAAGAAGGGGAGGGGCAAGAACGACCATGAGGTGTCTGGCTCTAGCACCCAACGCTCCCGGCTGTCGGCCTTCCTCTGCGGCACATCCATGCCGCCTACGCCGCGGACGGAGGATTTCTGGGGCCGCCCCGTGGAGGTTCGCCCGCCACCACGGCCGGAGGGGGAGCACCGTGAGCGGCAGTACTTCCGCATCGCGGAGTGCGAGCGCCGCTGGAGGGAGGGCCGGGGCATCAGGCACAACGACGTGTCCCTCCCCACCGGCTGGCACCTCAATTGGGACTGCGTCCCAGTGCTGCCCGTGCCCAAGACGGGCAAAGGGCTGGAGGAGGAGATCCGCCGCTGGATCAGGGGCCTCTCGCCCGCCCAACGGTGGGATGTCGATTACCACTCCGAGGCGTACTGGAAGGAGTTCCTCGAGCGGGAGCACAAGGTGCGGCGCGCCACCAGCATCTGCCGCGACCTACAGCCGGGGGAGGTCTACCCCGTCCCCGACATCGACTCGGACGAGAAGGGCGCCGTTAACCACTCTGATGCCGATCTCGACAACAACGAGGACAGCGATGATGACATCATCGTCAAGCAGGATACGGTGGACGACATCGCCGAACCTGCCTCCGGAGTACCACGAGGTGCGGGCGCGGGGCTACGACGAGGACACCTTCACCGAGCAGGCCATCGCGGCCAGCGCGCAAGAGGAGAAAGCCTAGTGGCGCGGCTACGAGGAGGTGTAGGAGGAGGAATCCCAGCTGCCTCCACCATCGCTGCTTCCAGTTTGGGCGCCTCCGATCACGCCGGAGGTGGGGATGGAGCTGGAGCACCTCCACTACGGTTGGGAGCCGTGGCCTGTGCGGGCGATCAATCCGCCTGCGCCCGCTCTCGGTCCGGCCCTACCGTCGGAGCACATCGACCTCGACCCATAGATGGACGAGGCAGTGCCGGCGCACGAAGATTGGTAGCTATGGCTAGGATTAGTTTAAATTATGTTTTTAATATTTTGAATGTAAATTAAGTACAAACTTTACCTGTTTTTTGCGCGAATTGTTTGTGTTTAAATCTGAAAAAAAGTTGCCTCGCCCAAGCAGGACAAATGGGTCGCGCCGCTAGGCGCGGCTGACCGGACAGGCCGGTCCCCCTACCCAAATCGACCGCGGCCCGACCCAAACGGATAGAAACAGATCGTTTGGGGCGACCGGATGGGTCGGCCCGGTGGAGATGCCCTAAAGAGACGGCTCAGGCTGGACCGATCCATTCATGCATCAAATTTGGTTACGGATAGGTCAGACCAGACAAGACTCTAGCTTGTCCGATTGTTGTAGCAGACTAACTCAATTGGCAGTCACACAACAGGTCTTCTTCTCTCTCTCCTCTCTTTTGGGCTGCCCGTTACTATCTTGGACTAGCCAAACAAAATAGGACAATTTGGGTCGCGCTATTGGGTGCGGATGGCCGGACAGGCCGGACCATGATCGTGGCCCGACTTAAACGAACAAAAACAGACTGTTTGGATCTTTCGAGTGGAGATGGCCTAACAGCCTGATGTTGCGGACAATAGGGTCCACGTACTTTTGGAGATATGCCCAAGAGGCAATAATAAAGTGGTTATTATCATATCTTCATGCTTATGATAAATGTTTACATACCAAGATATAATTGTATTAATAGGACAAATTAATACTTGTGTGATTTATAAACATGTAAGAGTCTCTAGTGAAGCCCTTTGTTAAACTGTCTTGTTGGTTTATATATGATCATGGTTTTCTGATCATGAACGTTGAGATGTTATTAACAACAAGGTCATATCATTAGGAGAATGATGTGATGGATATACTCCTATAGTTAAGCGTACCATAAGATCAAGTCATTTCAATAGTTCGTTCGCTATAAGCTTTCAGATACATAGTAACCTAATTTTTTTGACCATGAGATCATGCTAATCACTATCACCGTAAGGATGCTTTGATGACATCAAACACCACACCGTAACTGGGTGGCTATTAAGGTGGCATTGAGTGTTCGGAAAGTATGTGTTGAGGCACATGGATCAAGAGTGGGATTTGTCCATCCATATGATGGATAGATATACTCTGGTCCCACTCGGTAGAATATCATCCAATTAGCTTGCAAGAATGTGACTAGTTCACAAGGGATCACATATCACGGGAATGAGAAGAGAGTACTTATGGGTAACGAGGTTGAACTAGGTATGCAGAGATACCGACGATCAGACTTCAGATAAGTAAACTATCGCGAGACAAAAGGAAATTGGTATCATATGTAAGTGGTTCATTCGATCGCAAAGTAATCGTAGAAATATGTGAGAACCATATGAATTTTTAGATTCCTCTATTGGTTATTGATCGGAGAAGAGTCTCGATCATGTTTGCATAATTCACGAACCGTAGGGAGCCACACTTAAGGATTCGATGTTGTTTAGTAGATATGGAATGTAAGTAGAGAGACAGAATGTTGTTCGGAGTCTCGGATGGGATCTGCGATATCACGAGGATATCTGGAATGGTCCGAAGAATAAGATTCATATAAGGAAAGTCCAATTTCGGAGTTCGGAAATGATTCCGATGTTTTCATCGGAGAGTTTCTAGAAGGGTCTAGAAGGTTCACCGGACCGGAAGGGGAAGGGTACATGAATGTGTCATGGATAAGTGGAATGACTGGATCATGTTCTAGGTCACTTGGTTGGGCATTTACAAGAGAGAAATTAAGCTCCAAATTAAAAGTCAAAAGGCAGGTTTAAAAAGTCAAACTGGGACAATGTTTCCTAATGGAGGAAGGAAAGAATCCTTCTTTCCCTCCACCACAATCCAACTAGGAGAAGGAGTTGGGGAAGGATTCAAACTCCCCTCTCCCAAGCTGTCCTCCCTCTCATAAATAGAGGGGAGGGGCTGCCCCAAGACCACACAACACCACCCCTCCCCACCTAGCACTGTCGCTGCCTAGCGCCATGTAGCATCCCAGTTGTCTAACCCCTGTAATGCTACATGTCTTAATAATAAAATGGGCCACTTCCAACATATAATTGTTGCATCATCATCATATCATGCTCATGTCATCATGTCCCCTTGCATTTGAGCATCATATAAAACCTTTTTCTTGTTTGCTTCTTATCTCATGTGCATGATTAATTGTAGTTGCCTTTTGATAACTGTATTTGGTTCTTACTAAATTGTTAAATGCCCAAGTTGAGTTGGGGGCATCTCTCTTTTGCCTCCACCACCTTTTCTTTCACCACCTTATAATTCCACCATCCGATAATATGGGCTTGGCCTTTTATTGAGTTTCCCTAGCCATGTTGTTGGTTGGATCCTCTCCTAATCTGTTGCTTGGCCTTCGCCCACCTTTTTGGGAATGCAAGGATTAAAAGCCACAAGAAATAATGTTGTTTTCACAATATGACCTTTGGGCTTTAATTGTCTTGCATGGGCCATGCAAGTATCCTTTTTCCTAGCTTTTGGTTTTGTTGGCATTCTAAATGGATCCCTTCTTTCTTGTTTGATCTTGTTTTTGATAGTGCCAAACCCTGGCTCCTTCCCTCTCTTTTCCCCTTTAGCTAGATTCCATACCACCCATGCTTAGCTTATGCTTGTTCTTTGAATGGAACATGCATGATCCTATCCACCTCACCACCCTTTGGCCATCTCTCCTCCTCTCCCTCTTTTCCTACTTAATCTTGCTAGTGCCAGATGAAGCTTGCCTTGCCAAGTTTAGTACCATCTTCACCTACTAGTTAAACCCAAAACCCCATCTAGTCTACACAACAAAGTGCTCTCTCTCTCTCTCTTTTCTACCCTAAAACAAAAACCTACTTTTACATCTACTCTAAACTACAACCCCTAATCTACCTCTCCCTTACACATAAACCCTAAGTACCCCCCCTCCTATCTAGCTTGCCCCATGTCTCTCTCACCCTCTCCACCCTACCATGCGCCTACCCCAGCATCCTAGCTACCCAGCTCGCCACCCCTCTCTCTATCTACCCCCACACGTGACCAGCACCATGCCCTCTTCCCTAGCCTAGACCCGAGCCTCCCTCTTCCTCTTTTCCCTCTCTCTCTATCTACCAGCCCCCTTCTCCAACTCGACCTGGGCCACGAGCTACCCCAGACTCCACCGAAGTCACCCCCTGCCCACCTTTGCACCCCCCCATGCACGTGAGAGGCCAAGACCCGACGTCACCCCGCCATCGGCCCCCACGCAACCCTCCTCCCCTCGATCTTATCTACCCACGCCCCAACCTTCTCCCCACCCCAGTGCACCTCCCTTCCTTCCTTCCTCCTTCCCTGTTCCCCATCGCCATGCCCCCGTCTATCTAAAACCCTAGCGGCACCCCCCCCAGCACCCCTACGCTCCGGAGTTCCCCGAAGCCCGCCAGCAGCACCAAGCCCGGCGTCTACCTCCCCTGCATCGCCCAGGACGCGAGGGACACGCCGAGCCCCGGAGCAGCCCGCCCGTCGCGCCGCGAACCAGACGCCCAGATCCAGATCCAGCCAGCCGATCCGCAGATCTCGGCCAAGCCCTCACCGCCGAGTCGCCGTGAGCCCTCCAACCCCTGGACATGCTCCCTTGCCCTCCTTCACCGTAGTGCCGCTTGCCCCGCTGAACGCCTCGCTGCCAAGGCGCCTGGCGGCCAGCTTCCGCATGAGCTAGCTCCGCATTGCTCGACGCTCCGCCTGCTACTGTGATCCTCCTCCGCGCTAGCATCCCACACCAATAAGGTAGGCCGTGGTTCCTCGCTGCTTTTGGGGCCATGTTGTTTAGATCGGCGGCGTCGCCATCGCCGATCAAAACCGGCGAGAACCACGCCGCGATCACAAATGCGCCTGACGGTAAACGGCGTTTGCGTTTGATCCCCTCAGAGAATCTCCCGCCAAACGCAGCCATGACCCCGCTTACCGGCGCTGGACTTTTTTGCAAAAGGTCCTCTGTTTCTGCTTTTCGACCCGCGGTCCCAGATCGCCACCGTGTCGCGTCCTCGGCTGCCCGCGGCAGCGTGTCATTGTCAGTCCCCACTGTTTTCCTGCAGCGTGGGTACGCTCAGGTCCACCTGTAAGTGGCTGGGTCTGATGTTCCTGAGTGAGAAAAGTTTCTGCGTCTGTTTTTTTTTCATTCAAATCCTTTTCAGAATATTTAAAATTCAAATAAATTTCAAATTTGGATAACTTTCAAATGGTAAACCCAAATCTGGCAAATAATATATGTTTTGATATCAGGAAAATGAGGGGAATTCAAATATGCCATCTGTTTTGTATTTTGCTCAAGTAAAATTCCAAGTTCATGTTAATTACATCAAATGCCACTGGATTTTCAACAATTAATAACTTTTGTTTTGTAAATCCAAATTTAGCAAGTAAATAGTCTAAATTGATCAGCTCGACGAGACCTTTCTGATTATGCTATCCATGACTTCAATTGCAGCATGCATCATATAAATATATGTTAAACAACAAATGTTATGGCAACAATTGTGATTCTAAAACCCAATTAAATGCTACTTTCTTGTTCTTCACACCTCACCATGCCATGATACCTTTCTTGCCATGTAAATTGTGCATCATTCATCATGGCATGATTGTTTGCTTGACGCATCTTATTCATATGCTTGTGCTCTATATTTATGTTGGTCTTGTTTGTTTGGTTTTTCTCGGATAGACACTGAGCAGGGGTTGTATCAAGAGAACCAGGAGCACTACCTGTAACCGGTCCTTTGCTTCAACAGAGACACCAGGCAAGCACTACCACATGCTTGCATACATACAGTACCTATTGCCTCTATCTTATTCTTGCATCATTGAGTCGCGATTGCATTAAAATGAATCCCAAGTATGCATAGCCTTTACTTTTAAACCCCAACAAGCTTGTTTCCTCCATCCCATGAGCCACTACCATAGGAGTTGTTTGAGCCATGCGAGTCGTAGTACAGCATGTGTAGGGTTTGTGAGAGTCTGATGTATAATGAGGTACCTAAACAACTTAACCTGAGTAGTTCTGGGATAACTAAAGAAAGTGGCACCGGTGAGCAATATCTGCTATTTGGTTTTTCCTGCTCACTTGTGTCCCGTAAGACCCCGAGTACTTGATTCCTGTTCCTTGATTTATCGCGCTATCCACATCCGGGAGGTATATGGGACCCCCCTGAGCCAGAGCTTGATTCCGTCTTATTTCTTGGGGCCACAAACTAGTTTGAGGTTTTATTACTATCCTGTACTTATGCCATGTTTACTGCTTTATTTACGATTGTGCAGTCTTAATCGCACTGCTTTTGAAGGAATGTTTACGTATCGACAAGCCAGTCACACTTTCGGTTCCCGATCGTTTCGCCATTGACGCAGACCTTGAGGCCGTCTCGAGCTTGCTTACTCCGTTGGGATCTACTCAAAGGTGGCCTCAAATATTTCAATCTTGTGATTGCTTTGTCGTGAAGGCCTCGTTGGGTTTTGATTTGGTTTTTCCGAGGTTGATCGAGTGTGTGTTGCTATTGGTGCACCCGCCGGTAAAACTTTCTCGAAAGCCGTGTCCGCGGTTATGGACGACTTGGAGCACGCTTTCTTGATCATAGACAAGCATAACTCAAGTACCGCTTTAATCGACTAAAGTAACTTGACTAGTAAATAGTGCAATACTCATGGAATGGTTAATAAAATTGCCAACGGATGGGGTTGTTCGTCCGCTTCCTTGTTGGTAGCGAGGAGGAGGATGGATCGGATGAGATTACCATTATAATTGTACTTGAATTCACGGACATCCGCCTATCATTGGTTAGGCGGATGGTTAGCGTTATCAGAGAATTGCTAGGGGTTTATCTTTTGCTGCAATTCGCCACCCTGTTGTGTCCCCTTAGAGGCATTAAGACTTGCCGAGTACCCATAGGGTCTCACACGATAAATTCTTGATTCGATGAACAGTACCTTCTCGTGACGGACATCGGGTGGAAGAAGCCGATGATGTGGGCAACGATCGTATGGTGTAGAGATTCCGGCACGGGATCCGTGAGACCTGTAGTTGGGATGTGCTTATTTTCTCCGGCATCTTATGCCTATTTGCTTCTTATCCGCACTCGGATCTTGTTTGCCGCCCGCATGATACTACGATGTGTTGTATGAGGAGTTATCCTAAATTATAGATGTATCTAGGTCATTTGAATCTTGCCGTATGGCGTTGGTATATTTCCTTTCGTTCTAGATGGTGTGGCTCGATGTACTCTTGTATGGTGGCTTGCGTACATACCCACTTGTGTGTAATGAGTTGATCCTTCGCCGACCACGCCGCCTGCATGTCCTGAGAGGTTAGCGGTTGGGACGCCCAAAGGACTACCAAGGAGTGGCTTTTGGGCCCCGCCGTACTATTTCAACCGCTATCTCTCATCCAGGCTTGTATCTAGGAGCGGCGTAGTTCACCGAGGTAGTTACAATTGGTATCGAGCCATCCCGACCTTCGTGGTTTCAGCCAAACGTCGTTGTCGCCTAGCAAATATTTTAGTAGTTATGTATATAGGGAAAACAAAACGCGAGTAGGACTGCTTCATTTTTCTTCTTACCCTCCCACCCACCCTTTTCTGGTAAGGAAGTGCAACGTTTTCAATCCTCTTCTCAAAGTTCAAACTAGGATTCACGTGTTCTGGGTTTCCGTAGTACCATAGGATGTGTGCGTGTGTGTGTGTGTGTGTGTAGTCCTTTGTCTATCTGTTGCATCCAAGTTGGTATCTTATCTGCCTTTGGTTATCCACTGTTGGTACATTCCATACCAACAGGCTTTTGTAAACCGACGCAATCTATCTTCCTTTTGTATCCGACGCTATCTTGTTTGGGGTGTTCGTTTCCGTAGTACCAATCTTTAGGTTTCGTCGTGAGAAGAAGGGGTTAGGATATGTGTTCCACTTGTTCATGTGCGGAGTAATGATTTGAGTGCGGGATGGAGTCGCGACCATACCACTACTTGTATCATTTGCTTTTGTATATTGGATCGGTAGAATCACTAATCTTGATTCGTAAAGTAATTTTGCGCATCTATTGGTATTTTAATGCCGAAATTTGTGGAAAATTTTTCTTTGATATGTTTGTGTACCACACTCCTTTTCACCGTGGTGCGATATGCTTAATATCTTTGAGGTGCTATGAACTTTGTTGATATTTTCATATCATCTCAAGAATTGTATCCTTTAATCTTGGTTAATTCCATCTTGGTACTATTTTGGATTATTATCATTCTCCACTATAGTCGACTTGAGTTTTACATCAATGTGGATGGCTCCCCACGGACCGAGGAAGATATTCCTCCGAATCGGCTCACACTGTCAAGCATAGCCAATGCTCTGGCAGCCATGCAAGAGAACCACCGCTTTGAGGAGAGCGTCCAAGGAACGAGTTCACTCCACTTCCTCCACCTCCCAAGCGTGGTGACATCAAGAGCTTCCTCAAGTTCAACCCGCGCCCGATTCGATGTGCTGACCGACCTCTTGATGCGATGATTGGTCAGCGAGATCTCAAGGCTGCTAGAGACTGGCGATGTACCGTAACAGAATGGGTAAAGTGTGCTACTCATCCGCTCAAGGGAGACGCAGCTCTATGGTGGGAAAACTACCAAGGCTAGCCGACCGGGTTCCAGCCCACTTGGGAGAGGTTCACCGCTTTCAAGGAACAGTTCCTCTCGAGATTGTGATGGAACGGATGAAGGATGCTTTCCTCAACTTGAAGCGTGGCAATGATAACGCCAACACCTACATCAGGAACTTCATGAACTTGTCTCGCTATGGTGGTGATGAGGTATCCGATGACAAGAAAAGGTAAGAGATTCGTGCAAGGGCTCAATGCGTCGATCAAGTATGCACTCACGCATGCAAGACCGCAACCTTCCGAACTGCAAGATATGGCACTACAAGAGGAGGCTAGTAGGCAGATGTTCGAGGAGTCCAAGAAACACAGCAGGGATGCATCAAGCTCGACAGCGATGGCAACTCCTTCTAAGCGGCGTGTCTGGGTTCCTAACACCCCACCGCCGCCCCGGCTCCACCAAGACTGCGAGTTTCACGTCCAAGGCCACCAAACTTCACCACTGCGGCTCTGGGCTACAACCCTTACCTCGAGCGCTGGCGGAGTCCCCGCTTCTGCTTCCACGTCCTCGCGGTGCTTGCTACACATGTGGAGATCATGGACATCCCGCTCGAACTGCCCAATGAAGAACAAAGCTCTCCTCAACCCCCGCCAAGATCTCGCAACAAGCTCTCCTCGATTCGTGCACCACCGCCGGGCTCTCAACATCAACACTAAGCCCGGGTCTGCGGTTGTTCGCGCCAACTGCGTCAACGCCTCTCAAGCTGAGCTCGCACCTGGAGTTGTCATGGGTATGCTTTCAGTTAACTCAGTTCCTGCACGAGTTCTCTTTGATTCTGGTGCATCGCATTCATTTGTGTCTCACAAGTTTGCAAATGAGAACGAGTTAGTCCTGGGTCCTCTTCAAAAGAAGTTGATGGTTCTTTCTCCTGGAGCAAATATGATGGCAACTAAGATCAGCCATGGCAACCAAGTTGAGATTGGTGGTTCTTCATTTCTGGCTTCTTTGATTGTTCTGGGCAACTCTGACATTGATGTCATCTTGGGCATGGATTGGTTGACAGCAAATGCAGCTGTGATTGATTGTGCTGAACGCTCAGTGTCTTTGAAGATCCCTGAAGGCCATCTAGTCTTTTCTCCAAGTCTGACTCCGGATGTCCAGCTCTATTCCTTGGCTGCTCTGAATGATGATGCTATGGAAGCTATTCAGAAGGTACCAGTGGTCTGTGAGTTTCCGGATGTTTTTCCTGAAGAGTTGCCAGGTATGCCTCCGGATCGCGAGGTTGAATTCGTGATCGAGCTTGAACCTGGAACGGCTCCTATCTCCAAGAGGCCATACAAGATGGGTCCTTCTGAGCTGGCTGAACTTAAACGACAACTTGATGAACAAGAGAAGGTTTCATTCAAGATAGCACTTCTTCTTGGGGTAGTCCAACAATCTTCGTGAAGAAGCGTGATGTAACCGATAGGCTCTGTGTTGACTACCGGCTCTAAATGCTAAAACCATCAAGAATAAATATCCTCTCCTCGGATAAATGATCTGTTTGACCACCGGCAGAGCTGTGGTGTTCTCTAAGCTCGATTTGAGAAGTGGTTATCACCAAATCAAAATTCGCAAAGAGGATGTGCCCAAGACTTTCACCACTCGCTATGGCCTGTATGAGTACACGGTCATGTCTTTCGGCCTCACCAACGCACTGCTACCTTTTCGAGGTGATGAACTCCGTTTTCATGGAGTACCGGACAAGTTTGTGGTGGTATATCTGGATGATATTCGCTCTATTCCAAGTCCAAGGAGGAGCATGAAGAGCACACGAGGTGTGTCTGAACAAGCTTCGTGAGAACCGCTTGTATGCCAAGTTCTCAAAGTGTGAGTTCGGTTACCAAGTAACCTATCTGGGCATGTTATCTCGCCAAGGGCATTGCAGTCAACCCGAAACCGTGAAGACTATAGTTGAATGGCTTCCTCCGCTAATGTCAAGGAAGTGCGGAGTTTTCTCGGGCTAGCTATTGCCGCTTTGTGTAACTTCTCAAGATAGCAAAGCCTCTTACCGATCTCCTCAAGAAAGGCAAGAAGTACTGGACACCGCTTGCCAAGAAAGTTTTGAGACACTCAAAGAGAAGCTCACTTCCACGCCAGTCTTGGTTCCTCGGATACATCCAAGCCTTTCCGGATCTTCTGCGATGCCTCTTTGCAAGGATTGGGTGCGGTCCTTATGCAAGAGAGACAGTGGTTGCTTATGCCTCTCGGTGAAGACGCATGAGGTCAACTATCCCACACATGACCTTGAGCTAGCAGTGTGGTCTTTGCTTTGAAGTGTGGAGACACTACTTGCTTGGTAACCGCTAGAGATCTTCTCGACCACAAGAGTTTGAAGTATATCTTCACTCAACCGGATCTCAATCTTCGCAAAGGAGGTGGATTGAAGCCATCAATGACTTCGATGTGACCATCAACTACACTCTGAAAAGCAAACGTCATGGCGATGCGCTTAGTCGTAAAGCTTATGTCAACAACCTCATGGTGGAAGAGCGTGAGCCTCTCTTGTGCGAGGAATTCCATCAATTGAACACGAAATTGTGGAACAAGGGCATCTCCTCGAACCTTCCGCTACTCCTCTTGGAAGAACAGATTCGGTCTCGTCGGCAGGATCCGCACACCAAGAAGCTCATCGCTAAGCTTGGCACTCAAGTATGAATCCTTCCATGTTGATGATCGTGGCACGCTCTTCTTTGATCACCGGATGTTTGTTCCAAACTACCCGGTCCGAGAGATCAATTGCTCAAGGAGGCACATGATTCGGTCCTTTCTATCCATCCCGGCAGCACAAAGATGTATATGGACTTGAAAACACAATCTTGGTGGCACAGGTTGAAAAGGTATTGTGCCACGTCTCGTAATGTGATGTTCCTGCCCAGAGTCAAGGCTGTTCATCGAAACCATTTGGTCTTCTACAGCCATTGAAACCTCCTAATGGAAATGGGAGAAAGTTGAGATGGACTTCATCACCTTTCGAGGTCGCAGGGCAACAATGCAATTTTTGTTGTCATCGATGCTTTCTAAAGTGGCACACTTCTTCCATCAAAGAAACAATTTCGACTTCAGCTATTGAGCTTTATATCAACAGGATTGTCTCTTTGTATGGGGTTCCGCTTGAAATCAGTTCAGATGGGAGCATCTTCACCTCAAAGTTCGGGAGAGTTTCCAAAAGCTTTGGGAACGGTTGAACTTCAAGACTGCTACCACCCTCGACGCAAGGACAAGTGGAGAGGATCAATCGATTCTCGAGGACATGCTTAGAGCTTGCGTCATCTCGCTTGGCATGAAGTGGGAGGAATGCCTTCCATATGCTGAATTCTCCTACAACAACAGCTTCCGAAGAGTCTCAAGATGGCACCATTCGAGGCTCTCTATGGTCAAGTGCGTAACTCCCATTGGTTGGTCAGCGCAGGAGAAAGAATCTGGTTTGGCCTCGACATTGTGACTCGAAAGAGGAGAAGGTGCATATCATTACGGAGAACACAAGATTGCTCGAGTCGCCGGAAGAGCAACTATGACAGAAGCACAGATATGGTATATGCCCTGGTGATCTCGTCTACCTTCGTGTCACTCCCATGAGAGGAACACACCGCTTTCAGATCAAAGGAAAGTTGGCTCCTAGATACATCGGTCCTTTCAAGATACGTGATAGAAGAGGAGAAGTTGCTTATGCACTAGAGCTTCCGAAAACTCAAAGTCCATGATGTTTTCCACATCTCGCAGCTCAAGAAGTGCTTCAAAGACCCCCAAGACCGTGGATCATGAGCTAATCGACCTCCAAGAAGATCTCTCGTATCAAGAGCACCCCACCAAAATCCTCGAGACCAGAATCTAAGGACTCGCAACAAGTCCATCAAATTCGCAAGGTGCGTGGTCACACCATTCATTGATGAAGCAACTTGGGAGCGTGAAGATGAACTCCGTACAACCATCCTTCTCTCTTTGTGTCTTCTTCTTCTTCCTAGAATCTCAAGCGAGATTCCTGTTTAGTGGGAAGAGTTGTAGCATCCCAGCTTGTCTAACCCCGTAATGCTACATGTCTTAATAATAAAATGGGCCACTTCCAACATATAATTGTTGCATCATCATCATATCATGCTCATGTCATCATGTCCCCTTGCATTTGAGCATCATATAAAACCTTTTTCTTGTTTGCTTCTTATCTCATGTGCATGATTAATTGTAGTTGCCTTTTGATAACTGTATTTGGTTCTTACTAAATTGTTAAATGCCCAAGTTGAGTTGGGGGCATCTCTCTTTTGCCTCCACCACCTTTTCTTTCACCACCTTATAATTCCACCATCCGATAATATGGGCTTGGCCTTTTATTGAGTTTCCCTAGCCATGTTGTTGGTTGGATCCTCTCCTAATCTGTTGCTTGGCCTTCGCCCACCTTTTTGGGAATGCAAGGATTAAAAGCCACAAGAAATAATGTTGTTTTCACAATATGACCTTTGGGCTTTAATTGTCTTGCATGGGCCATGCAAGTATCCTTTTTCCTAGCTTTTGGTTTTGTTGGCATTCTAAATGGATCCCTTCTTTCTTGTTTGATCTTGTTTTTGATAGTGCCAAACCCTGGCTCCTTCCCTCTCTTTTCCCCTTTAGCTAGATTCCATACCACCCATGCTTAGCTTATGCTTGTTCTTTGAATGGAACATGCATGATCCTATCCACCTCACCACCCTTTGGCCATCTCTCCTCCTCTCCCTCTTTTCCTGCTTAATCTTGCTAGTGCCAGATGAAGCTTGCCTTGCCAAGTTTAGTACCATCTTCACCTACTAGTTAAACCCAAAACCCCATCTAGTCTACACAACAAAGTGCTCTCTCTCTCTCTTTTCTACCCTAAAACAAAAACCTACTTTTACATCTACTCTAAACTACAACCCCTAATCTACCTCTCCCTTACACATAAACCCTAAGTACCCCCCCTCCTATCTAGCTTGCCCCATGTCTCTCTCACCCTCTCCACCCTACCATGCGCCTACCCCAGCATCCTAGCTACCCAGCTCGCCACCCCCTCTCTCTATCTACCCCCCACACGTGACCAGCACCATGCCCTCTTCCCTAGCCTAGACCCGAGCCTCCCTCTTCCTCTTTTCCCTCTCTCTCTATCTACCAGCCCCCTTCTCCAACTCGACCTGGGCCACGAGCTACCCCCCACTCCACCTGAAGTCACCCCCGCCCACCTTGCACCCCTGCCCCATGCCGCACGTGAACAGGAGCCCAAAGACCACGTCACCCCGCCATCGGCGCCCCACGCAACCCTCTGTCTCCCTCGATCTTATCTACCCACGCCGCCCAACCTTCTCCCAGACCCCAGCACCTCCTTCCTTCCTTCCTCCTTCCCTTCCCCGATCGCCATGCCCCCGCCTATCTAAAACCCTAGCGGCACCCCCAAGACCCTACGCCCGAGTTCCCAAGCCCGCCAAGCACCAAGCCCGACGCCTACCTCCCTGATCGCCAGACGCGAGGGACACGCCGAGCTCCCCGCGAGCAGCCCCGCCGCCCGCCGCGAGAACCGTGACGCCCAGATCCAGCCGTCACGATCCGCAAGATCTCCGGCCAAGCCACCGCCGAGTCCCGCGAGCCCTCCAACCCCCTGGACATGCTCCCTTGCCCTCCCCTTCACCGTAGTGCCGCCGCCGTGAACGCCTCAGACGCTGCGGCTGCCGCCTTTCAAGCAGGCTCCGCAGCAGTAGCTCGCGCCATTGCTCGACGCTCTGCCCAGCAGTGATCCTCCTCCGCTAGCATCCCACACCAATAAGGTAGGCGTGGTTCCCTCTTCGCTGCGTTTTGGGGCCATGTTGTTTAGATCGGCGGCGGCCGCCATCGCGTCGATCAAAAACCGGCGCCACGATCACAAGCCGCAGCAATGACGACGAGCGCTTTATGCTTTCAGTAGAATCTCCCCGCCTAAACCGCAGCCCCGCTACCGCGCTACCAAGGACTTTTTTGCAAAGGGTCCTCTGCTTTACTGTTTTCGACCCGCGGTCCCCAGATCGCCACCGTGTCGCGTCCTCGCTGCCAGGCTGTCGTAACATTGTCCCCGTCGTCACGGCGACCACGGCTAGCACCGCACGGTGCCAGCGTGTTTTCTCGCTGCACTGGGTACGCTCAGGTCCACCTGTAAGTGGCTGGGTCTGATGTTCCTGAGTGAGAAAAGTTTCTGCGTCTGTTTTTTTTTCATTCAAATCCTTTTCAGAATATTTAAAATTCAAATAAATTTCAAATTTGGATAACTTTCAAATGGTAAACCCAAATCTGGCAAATAATATATGTTTTGATATCAGGAAAATGAGGGAAATTCAAATATGCCATCTGTTTTGTATTTTGCTCAAGTAAAATTCCAAGTTCATGTTAATTACATCAAATGCCACTGGATTTTCAACAATTAATAACTTTTGTTTTGTAAATCCAAATTTAGCAAGTAAATAGTCTAAATTGATCAGCTCGACGAGACCTTTCTGATTATGCTATCCATGACTTCAATTGCAGCATGCATCATATAAATATATGTTAAACAACAAATGTTATGGCAACAATTGTGATTCTAAAACCCAATTAAATGCTACTTTCTTGTTCTTCACACCTCACCATGCCATGATACCTTTCTTGCCATGTAAATTGTGCATCATTCATCATGGCATGATTGTTTGCTTGACGCATCTTATTCATATGCTTGTGCTCTATATTTATGTTGGTCTTGTTTGTTTGGTTTTTCTTGATAGACACCGAGCGGGGTTGTATCAAGAGAACCAGAGCACTACGTAACCGTCCTTTGCTTCAACAGAGACACTGTGCAAGCACTACCACATGCTTGCATACATACAAGACCTATTGCCTCTATCTTATTCTTGCATCATTGAGTCGATTGCATTAAAATGAATCCCAAGTATGCATAGCCTTTACTTTTAAACCCCAACAAGCTTGTTTCCTCCATCCCATGAGCCACTACCATAGGAGTTGTTTGAGCCATGCAGTCGAGTACAAAGATGTGTAGGGTTTGTGAGAGTCGATGTATAATGAGGTACCTAAACAACTTAACGAGTAGTTCGGGATAACTAAAGAAAGTGGCACCGTGAGCAATATCTGCTATTTGGTTTTTCCCGCTCACTTGTGTCCCGTAAGACCCCGAGTACTTGATTCCTGCTTGATTTATCGCGCTATCCACATCCGGAGGTATATGGGACCCCCAGAGAGCTTGATTCCGTCTTATTTCTTGGGGCCACAAACTAGTTTGAGGTTTTATTACTATCCTGTACTTATGCCATGTTTATCGCTTTATTTACGATTGCGAGGTAACGCATAATCGCATTTTGAAGCGGAATGTTTCTGCGATCGACAAGCCCACCACACTTTCGGGTTCCCGATCGTTTACCGCCATTGACGCAGACCTTGAGGCCGTCTCGAGCTTGCTTACTCCGTTATGGATCTACTCAAAGGTGGCCCCTAAATATTTCAATCTTGTGATTGCTTTGTCGTGAAGGCCTCGTTGGGTTTTGATTTGGTTTTTCCGAGGTTGATCGAGTGTGTGTTGCTATTGGTGCACCGCCGGTAAAACTTTCTGAAAGCCGTGTCCGCGGTTATGGACGACTTGGAGCACAGTTTCTTGATCATAGACAAGCATAACTCAAGTACCGCTTTAATCTGACTAAAGTAACTTGACTAGTAAATAGTGCAATACTCATGGAATGGTTAATAAAATTGCCAACGGATGGGGGGTTGTTCGTCCGCTTCCTTGTTGGTAAGCAGGGAGGAGGATGGATCGGATGAGATTACCATTATAACTGTTGTACTTGAATTCACGGACATCCGTCTATCATTGGTTAGGCGGATGGTTAGCGTTTATCTGTAGAATTGCTAGGGGTTTATCTTTTGCTGCAATTGCGTCACCCCAGGTTGTGTCCCCCTTAGAGGCATTAAGACTTGCTGAGTACCCATAGGGTCTCACACGATAAATTCTTGATTCAGATGAACAGGTACCTTCTCAGGACGGATACTGGGTGGAAGAAGCCGATGATGTGGGCAACGATCGTATGGTGTAGAGATTCCGGGCACGGGGATCCGTGAGACCTGTAGTTGGGATGTGCTTATTTTCTCTGGCATCTTATGCCTATTTGCTTCTTATCCGTACTCGGATCTTGTTTGCCGCTTCCGCATGATACTCTGATGTGTGCTGTATGAGGAGTTATCCTAAATTATAGATGTATCTAGGTCATTTGAATCTTGCCGTATGCTGGTATATTTCCTTCGCTCTAGATGGTGTGGCTCGATGTACTCTTGTATGGTGGCTTCATGACATACCCACTTGTACGTAGTTGATCCTTCGCCGCCGACTCACGCCGCCTGCAGACAGTCCCGTTGAGAGGTTAGCGGTTGGGACGTCTGAAAGGACTACCAAAGGAGTGGCTTTTGGGGCCCGCATTATTTCAACCGCTATCTCTCATCCAGCTTGTATCTAGGAGCGTAGTTCACCGAGGTAGTT
The DNA here is from genome assembly GCA_030063025.1 of Avena longiglumis. Classification (NCBI taxonomy): domain Eukaryota; kingdom Viridiplantae; phylum Streptophyta; class Magnoliopsida; order Poales; family Poaceae; genus Avena; species Avena longiglumis. The sequence goes on from CP125974.1 coordinate 28,192,714, forward strand.
ACATCGCCACCGCGCGCCGTCGCCGCCGCTGCCGTCGCCGTCGCCAGTCGCCAGGCCTCCTCCTCTTTGGCCCTCTAAACCCTAGATCGCCGAAAACCCTAGATCCACCATAACCTGCTCCGGCTTAGGCGAAACCCTGCAGTATTTTCCCTCTACTTCCGACACCATGTCGTCGTGCTGCCGGAATTGCGAGGGGAGAACTACAACCTCCACTGCCTGCTGGAACAAGGGAGAGGAATGTCTTCATCGAGTACCGAACGTGTGACCGACTGCGGAAGCGCTGCCGGAACGCAGTGCCGGCGAATACGCGATCTTGAGATCGGCAAGTGTACAACTACATCATCCATGATAATCTACTCTCGTTAACCGCTTTGGAATCTTCGAGGGTGAGTACTCTAATCAACTCGTTGCTAGAATCTAGTAGATAGATCTTGGCTTGTTTATTACAAAATTTCGTATTCGCTCCTCCAAATGCTAGGTACACCCCTAGGAAGTAGGAATGTGGTCACCCGTCATTATCGAATGATTTACTGTCAAATACTACCCCCGGCAAACCATATCAAGGGGAAAGGACCAGCTCAGGTGGTTACCCTGAAGACAAGTAAGGCGGATGTCATAGATGCAATAACAAAACGACCACCGTTTTGGTCTCCCCCTCCCCCAGTGGATGGGAAAAACCTATTGTGGATGGCTCTTACCACGAGAAGTCTTGGGACAGGAGGAGCATGAATGGTCTTGCGGGGTGATATAGGGGCGATTATCTTCTCGTCTTGTAGATTCCTATCAACTTGTTCATTAATTATAGAGGAGGAATTGGCGGCGTGCGCAGAAGGCTGTGCTCTAGCTCGGAAATGGAGCACCCTTGCCATGGTGGTTGAGATGGACTGTGTTGAGGCAGTGGCCATGATCAAGAGCAATGGGACCGAGAGATCTACCGATACCTTTCTAGTGAAGGAGGCCATGCACCATCTAAAGAACGGATCATAGTTCAAGGTTGAGCAAATAAGACGAGAACAAAACATGGTTAGCCATGTTCTAGCCAATATGGGTCGAGCTAAATCGAGAACGGCGGTATGGATTCGATCAGAACCTCTAGATATTCATAGTCTTTGTACCGAAGATTGTAACACTAGTAGGAAAAGGGTTAGTGATGGCGGTTGGAATGTGAGGTTGGTGGCGTTCAACCCACACGCCACCAAATCTCACGCCTCTGGTATTTGCTAGTGGTGGCGTTTGGGTCAAATGCCTATAGTATTTTTTTTATAGTTATGGCTGCACAATTTTAAACGCCAACAGTCCAAATTTTGAGAATAAAAAAATGGCATCAACTCCAAGCATCGTCGTCAAGATCTTCATCGCGTACGCCGGCGAGCTCCTTCTCATGGACACCACCAAGATCCTTGTCCGTGCCAGCGAGCCTCCTCGCCGCGGACGCCACCGAGCTCCTGCTTGTGGACGCCTCTGAGCTCCTTGTCCGCGCCAGTGGGCCTCCTCGTCGAGGATGTCGGCGAGCTCCTTCTCGTGGACGCCACTGGGATCCTTGTCCGCGCCGGCGAGCCTCCTTATCGCGGACACCGGCGAGCCTCCTCGTCAGGGACGCCGGCGAGATCCTCGAACCCATCGATCCCGTCGTCACCGACATGTTCTCTCATGGGGTGGACCTTCAAGCGACGGAGAACGCCGACCAGAAGATGGAAGCAGAGAAGAGTCGTGTGCGGCCAGAGCCGAGCAGGGACGCGTGGCTGGAGGACTTGTGGCGGCTTCTCACGGCGCGAAGACATCGTTCGGCGCTTGCTGTTCGGGCGAGGTCGTGGAGGATGCAATGATGGCGGCACGCATGTGCTAGGCTGGAGATACGTGCTCGGGCGAGGGAGGAGAGGCGGCGGCGCTCGCGCGAGGAGCGACGGGAAAGAAGGATCTAGCAACTGAGATAGAAACTATTGGGCGTCCCCCGGATGATGGGGAGTTCTCATCGTCCTCCTCCCCTGCGTGACATGTGTCCCCTTTTGCTACATATGTCCCGTTTTTGCTGCAAAACGGCCCGCTTTTGCTACATATGTCTCCGCCTTTTTCTTCGGAAAAAAAACCCGGTTCGTTTTAGAAATAGAACGTCTCGCCGAAGACCATGCAGCAAAAAAATTATGGTAATGTAGCAAAAACGACTTCGTCGGAGACATCGTCGAAAAAAACTTGTCGGTGACTCTCGTCGTAGACCTTGTAGCAAAAAGTTAACACTTTTATAGCAAAACCAAAAGACGTTTGTAGCAACAAAAACAATTAATGTAGCAAAAAAACCTAGTTCGCCGGAGATTTTTCTGGGCACCTCGTCGGAGACCTTATTGGGATGTCTTAGCAAAAAAATAGGAGAAAGATTGTAGCGAAATATTTATAACGTAGCAAATCCATTGGTCGTCGATAGCGACGACGCAGGCCTCGGTAGCAAAAATCTATCGATGTACAGGTAGCAACCACATCAGCCATTGCTAGCAGCCCCTCGTACCCCTTGTAGCAGCATCGTCGATCGTCGGTAGCAAGGACAGGCTAGGGCACCGTCGTTCCTTGCAGCCACCTATGACTATGGAGAACCAGCAGCGGTGCTTGGCAGGACCATGGCGTCGAGGTGGACGTGGATCCTTGGGGTAGCGGCCATGCCGTTTGTGCCAAGGAGCACCGCCTCATCAAGCCCTCGGGGCTAGTAGCTCTGCTCAGAAGCGCGCGGCGGCGTGGGATCTCATGGCAGTGCGGTGGTGCGCGAGTCCAGCCCAACGGCAGTGTTTTGGCGAAGGAGTTAGGCGGGCAGCTTTGCGGTATGTGCTGGGAGAGGCAGAGCATGGATGTTGATGGCTGCTCTCCGACGAAGGGCACGGGAGATGGGAACCGAAAGGAAGAAGTGGATGAAAAGATAAGGTAGGAGTTTGGGGGAGTGGGCCCGTACCAAGGACGCGTGATGAACATACCTCACTGCGCGTCTGAATAGCGACCTGGACAATGGATCGTCCGGGGAACGTGCATCGTTTTCCAACTGAGATGTGTTCGAGAGAGAGATGATAACGTTTGGTGCGTGAACGTGTTCAATAAATAATATATACAGTATCCCTTGAAAAACAGTTATATGGCAACCCTCTTCTATGGTTGTAAGCTAATCTGAACAAATTAGATAACACTAGCTATTGGTCGGCAACAAAACTTTCTCAATCTCAAGCGCAGAGGTTGTACGTGGCTACCGTACGTCCGGTTTGTTTCGTTGTGTCGATGCTACCCATCCGTCGTACGCGTCGCCGTCAGCACTGCCACGTGGCCAGGCCGTGACCGAGCCTTGTGCACCGAACGTGGACGGTGACCTGACCGCCGCTAGCTGTTACGGCGAGCGATCAAACCTGTTAGGATTTAATTAGTAAGTTAATTAGATGGATATTCATCTCTTGTAATTATCTATGTCGGTTTGTCCCATGGCAACCGTCATACCTCGCACCCCTCGAACATACGCATCTCTTTGCTCGCGCCTGTTCTCCTTATATATAAGCACCGGTTATCAATGGAATAAACAGATACTTGAACCATTTGTCTTTCTCTTACATCTCGATTTCTAACACGTTATCAGCACGCTCGCCACTGGGCAGACTCGATTTGGTTCTTCCGACAAGAACAGAGGAAGAAGAAAACCAGAGACCGGAAGAAAAGGCAAATCGGTAAGATCTGACTCTACCAAAAACCACGGCAGACGACGGCGTGGTTGCTGCGCAACAGCCTCCAACGGCTTATGCCGGCATGGGCGCCGCCGGCCTGATGCCTACCTCCGTATTTGAGTTCGGAGGCACGTCCAGCACATCAGTGCTCGACACCGATGCCATCGAGCCGCGCCTGCCGTCTCCGACCCCCGTGGTCGTTGAGATTGGCACCGGCGTGCCGCTCCAGATGCCGCTGTCACGTCCCATGGATGCGCCTCGCGTGCAGGAGCGCGAGGGCGACACGCTCGCCTTCGTCTCGGCGCTGACCGGAGCACCGTCCTTCACCTTCGGCTCCGGCGTGGGCAGCTTCACGAGCGCCGCCTCTGCCGATGCCATCGCGCCGCCGACACCGGCCACTCATCCTTCACCGCGCTCGGATGCTCGCCACCGCCTGGTGTCCTTCGGCTTCCCGTTCCCCAGCCCGCTGTCGAGCGGCCGCGGGCGCCGCGCCGGCACTTGGAACCCATCCATGCTGGGAATCGCCAACGGCGTCGGGCCTGGCACCCGCCTCCTCGATTACTCCTCCGACGCGGAGGCCCGCGGCGGGAGCAGCTCCGGCCGCCGGTGAAATCAGCCCGTGCGGCGGTGGCTCCTGGTGCGCGTGGTACACAGCCATGCGTTGCTTTGACTCACGCGTGGTTGGGGATCGACATGACCGAGGACACCGCCTGGGCTCTTTCCTTTATCCTCGCGTGGATAAAAAAATCTGCTTTGCACATGTAGTCACGCGCAGCGTAGCAACAGTAGCTTCTAGTATTTGGCTAGTTTGCTAACAGCTATCTTAGTAGTAAATCTTTGTCTGTTATAAATTATGTTAAAATCAGTGCATAGTACTGTTTATTTGTAAGTACTATGTGTATTTCAAACAAAAAAAGTGACGTAATATATTTCCGTGTGTGTATATGTTGAGATTTATTATATTCACCGTTTGCAATTGAGATTTTCAATTTCTTGCAAATAGATCAATTCATATTTGAGTCTTTTTGACTCGATACGAGCACGAATTGATATGCAAAATTCAAAGTGATTTCTTTTGATGTTTCGAGAACACAAGGTAGTGGCTAGATCTACTGCACTGCAGATTATCACCACTGCTGTTTAAAGCCTACATTTTGTCATATTTGACACTATGATTGCTTAACAATGTGCTCTTCCAAACATTTTATTAAGTTATGACATAAGGCATTAGAATTATGAGTATATACTGATTTCATCAGATTATACTCTCTAGTGTTGCGAGACGGACTCCGAATTGTCTTTTGGAGATTATCTACAATGTGTCATGCTTAACAATTTGAAGTTCACTAATGATTTTCAAGCCCACTTCTTGAACTTATCATTAATTTTTGCATAATTCAATACAACATAACCATGATGGTTTATGGTTTACCAAAGCATAAATTCAATAACCTCTGGTTTACCCATGTAGGTAACCGATGGCTGGAAGAGAGTTCGATGCACTTGCTCTCGATGGCCACAACTATCCTACCTGGGCCATGGACATCAAGGTCGCTCTTGCGTCCCGTGGGATAGTGTTGAGTAATAGAGCAATTTACCAAGCGAATTATCTATAATAAACGCTAGAAAAAACATGATTAGAATAGTAGGCAAAAAACTAATCATGTGAAATAGCGAAAACATATTAAGGCATGTAGCCAAACAAACTGCAAGGCATAAAACTTTGGATATGATCAGAACAGGATTGAGACAGAAGATGTACACGGCAGTAGCAGAAGTGGAACCGCCGGCGTTGGAATCGTCGTTGGCCATGTCGTCGAGGAAGAGAGTGCTGATGTAGGGGAAGAAGTCCTCGTCAGGGAAGACGTCGCTATCTGTGAGGGAGTCCGTGATGAAGCCAGTAGTCGCGCTGATAGCGCTCCCCAAAAACCTTATCGCCCTTCTCCCGTAAAGGACTCGAAGCAGCGGGGTCTCGGAGGCCTACTGTCCCGGCTCAGGGAAGATGAAGGTAGCGCAGTGCTCTGGAACTGGAGGCGCAAGGGATGTGTGGCAGTGTAACTGAGAGGAGGCGCGACCTCTCTCTCTTATAGGCACAGAGGGGAAGGTAGGCATGCTCACGAAGATGAAACGAATGGACGGTGGATGAAGCGAACAGCGGCATCCACCGGACAGCCTCCACTCAGATTCATTTAACTCAGACACAGTCCACTCAAAGCAAACGTTTCAGCTCAGACATCTGTTCATATACCATTCATGCGTGGCAAAATAAAGCTCGGCTTGGCGAGATTCCCGCAACCATGGCCAAGGCCGTGATTTGAGGCGAGGCGCTATGTAGGCGAGGAGGAGGAGCGCGCGTGTGGAACTCTCTCCTTCTCCTTCTCATCCTTTTACCAAGTGATATGAGAGCTCACCTTATAAGCTGGTCCAACTTTCACTCAACTAGCAATGTGGGACTAAACATTTTTCCCAGCTCTTGCCTTGCATGAATGGGCCAAATGGGCCTCTAGGATTTCAGGAATTTATTGGCATATAATAAATGGGCTGGGCCTATTTAGGCAAAAATTCCAAAAATCCCCCACCAGATGCCAGAGGCACATGAAGTTTGCCTTTGGTTCCAAAACATTGTTTATATACCATCAGAGTGGAGACTAAGTTGAACTTCCACCTAGAGCTTTATGTTATACTAGGCCGCAACTTGTACAGTGGACTATGCCTTGAACTACAAGTTTGCTGCGAACCTAGCTTCACAAAAAGTCTTGACCGATACTAGGCTACCGTGTGACTTCCCCGCGGGTGGAGCTTATACGTCATACTCCATGACCTTTCATGAGTTTATTAGAGAGCACCCTACTCTCATAGACTGCGACGTTTTAACAGTCAGACTCATATAGGTGTGTTCTTCAAAAGATGTTCTGCAGGACAACATCTTTGCTTAGGATAAGCCACTTAGAACACATTAAGATAATAAATCAATCTGCCATGCAGAATAGGAAAGTATTGCATCTTTATGGAGTGGTGTTTATTAAAGTAGGGATACTTTCCTCTCAGCTAACCAACAGTTTGTCTCCCAATTCTAATTCACGGATCTCCGATCACATAGATTTGTTTACCACTGTGGAAAACTCATAGTGTGGGTCTCATACCCATCTCCTTTGATGCATTTTCTATCACATTGCGTGATAGTCCCTTTGAAGGGATCTGCTGTGTTCTTAGATGTTTGGATATAATCCAATGCAATAACTCGGAGTTTCTCATTTTCCTAAGATTTTAGTCTCCTCTTCACATGTCTTGAGGACTTCATATTATCCTTAGAACTGTTCACCTTAATAATCGGTTTGATTATCACAGTTCATTGGAATTATGGTATAGGTTTTTCAACCACGGTAAGTCCATCAAGAGTTCACGAAGCCACTCGCTTCAACAAAGGGTCGTGTCTAGTGTGTGAGTTCTGCCCATAGTTGACCTTAAGATGGTCTGCTTGCAAGACTTCCAAGAAATGCCACCACCAAGTGTGAAAACATATCCACTTGTGGCCTTTATCTCGTCAAGATCGATATCCAATTTGAATCACTATAACCTCTAGTACCCTCGGTACCCGGATAGTGTATGCCATAGCTCGCATGCCTTTTAGATATCGCATAACTCTCTCAAGAGCATGCCGTTGATCATCTCCGGATTTGAAACAAATCGACCGAGTTTGCTTACAAAGAAAGGCGATGTCGCCTCGTGGCACTAGCTAAATACATAAGCGAGCCAATGATTTGAGAGTATCTTAGTTGATCTCTAGCATTTCCTCGATTCTTTCAAGCAACACACTAGAATCATACGGTGTAGGAGAAAATTGACGTCGCTATACCCGAAACGACTCAAGATCTTTTCCACATAGTGGGATTGAAGCAGTGTAATCCCACCATCATCATCTCTCAATAGTTTGATGTTCAGGATGACATCAGCTGCTCCCAGATCCTTCATCTCAAAGGAACGAGATAAGAAATCTTTGACCTCCTTAATTGCATTAAGGTTGGTTCAAAATCGAGATGCCATCAACATACAAACAAAGGATGACTCCCTCACCCCTACCATGGCGATAGTATACACACTTGTCAGCTTCGTTTACAACAAAGCCTGCAGCGGTTAAGGTTTTATCAAAATTTTCGTGCCACTGCTTAGGTGCTTGTTTAAGACCATATAAAGACTTCAGTAGCTTGCACACTTTTCTTTCTTGACCATTTACTACAAAACCATCTGGTTGATCCATATAAATTTCCTCATCCAACTCTCTATTTAGGAAAGTCGTCTTAACGTCCATTTGATGAACGAGAAGACCGTGTGAGGCAGCCAGAGAAAGTAGTACTCGAATGGTGGTCAACCTTGCTGGTGTGAGTAAGTGTCAAAGAAGTCTTCACCTTCCTTTTGGGTATAACCCTTGGCCACTAGCCTTGCCTTGTACTTCTCAATAGTACCATCAGGCCTTAGTTTCTTCTTGAACACCCATTTACATCCTACAGGTTTGCACCCATAAGGACGATAAGTGATCTCCCATGTTTCATTAGCTAAGATGGAATTCATCTCACTATGAACAGCTTCCTTCCAAAGAGTCGAGATCGGGAGATGCATAAGCTTCTGAAATGGAAGTGGGAGTGTCATCCACAAGGTACACAATGAAATCATCACCAAAAGACTTTGCAGTTCTTTGTCTCTTGCTCCTTTTAGGAATTTCATTATCATCCTCCTTAGGACTTTCAGAGTGTTCAATCGGAATGATAGGTTCGTAGAATATAGCAAATTCGATTAGATGAACTAGGTATCTCCGGATTTGATGAGTTAGGTTTATCCTTCATTGGAAAGATATCCTCAAAGAAAGTCTCATCGATCGACTCCATGATTGTAACATGAATGTCGTACTTGATTTTACTATCAAGAATCTATAACCAATGCTATGAAAAGCATAGCCCAGAAAAACACAATCAATGGTTTTTGGTCCAAGCTTGCGCTTCTTGGGGATTGGTACATTAACCTTTGCCAAACAACCCCAAGTACGTAAGTAAGAGAGTTTTAGTCTTTTCTTCTCCCATTCTTCGAATGGAGTAATTTCTTTGTTATTTGTGGGAACTCGGTTTAGGACATGACACGCGGTCAATAGTGCCTCCCCCCACCATTCCTTAGAAAGACCCGATGTGTCTAACATGGCGTTAACCAAATCTGTTAGAGTACGGTTCTTTCTTTCGTCTACTCCATTTGACTGGGGTGAGTAGGGAGGCGTCCTCTCATGAATTATGCCATGTTCCGCACAAAATAAATCAAACTCGTTGGAAAAATACTCTCCACCACGATCAGACCTAAGCCTCTTAATCTTTCGATCAAGTTGATTTTTTGCCTCAGCTTTATAGATTTTGAAGAAACTCAAAGCCTCATCTTTTGATTTCAGAAGATACAGATGACAATATCTCGTAGAGTCATCGATCAAAGTCATGAAATATTTCTTTCCACCTTTTGTCAACACACCATCATCTCACAAAGATCAGAATGTATGAGCTCTAGTGGTGTTAAATTTCTCACTTCTGCAGTCGTATGTGACTTGCGAGGTTGTTTAGCTTGCACGCAGACTTGGCACTTAGATCCCTTAACAGTTGAGAAATCAGGGATTAAATTCATTTTGGCTAGCCGCGTCATACAACCAAAATTAATATGACAAAGACGAGATGAAGGGTTTCGCGGCATAGTAAATCAAAATTTTCTACGGATGCGAACAGAGGGAAAGCCAAGATCTAATCTAGGAGATGCAAACAACGAGAGAGATTGGATTAGATCTTCATACCCTTGAAGATTCGCCTGTTGAACGCTCGTTAACATGGGTGATGTAGTCGTACTCGCTTCTCCTCCTCGCGATCCGATCCGATCTAGCACCACAAGTGGCGATGCCTCCGTGAGATGCACATGTGTGGCACCTCGACGTCTCCTCCTTCCTTGGTCCAGCAAGTATGGTGGAGAGATGGGTTGGATCTACAACGCGACGGCGCGGTGCAATTGGTGGAGAATTTCTGCAGCAGGGCTTCGCCTACAAGCAGTCGGGAGGGAGAGAGGAGGCAGGCGGCTAGGGTTGAGGAAGGTGTAGGGGTTGGGACCCCATCCCTCTATATAGAGGGGTGGGCGCAGCCCTAGCCCCTCCCCCAAGCCAAGGTCGGCGGCCCCAAGGAGGAAGAGTGGGGGGCAAGGAACTCCCCCCTTCTAGAAGCTCTATCTAGAGTTTAAACCTCTCTTGGCCGGCTGGGCCCTATGGGGCCTTGTGCCCCTGGCCCAATGCGGCCAGGGCACTCGCTCATGGGCCCATGCCCCCTCCCGGAAGGTGTGGCCACGTTGGTACTCTTCCAGAAGGTTCTAGAAGCTTCCGGTACAATACCGATTAACCCGGAACAATTCCGAACTCCAAAAACTGCACTGCCTTATATGAATCTTATTCTCCGGACCACTCCGGAACCTCTCGTGATGTCCCGGATCCCATCCGAGACTCCGAACAAAAAACTCATAAACCAATTATCCAATCTATCCTAGCATCGAGACACGTTAAGTGTGACCTCGGTTCGAGAATATGCGACATGATCTTCTATCAATAATCAACAGGGTCCGAACCCATATTGACTCCCACACATTCATCGATGATCATATCGGATGAACCATATATATATTCCTTCGTCTCGCGATATTTTACTTGCGAGATTTGATCGCTTGCATCACATACCTAGTTCAATCTCGTTCACAGCAAGTACTTTACTCGTTCCGTAATCCGATCTCACTTTGTGATTAACTCCTTAACCACATGGTTGCAAGCGGTGTTGATATCGATTACCGAGTGGGCCCGAAGTATATCTCTCCGACTTGGGAGGGACAAATCCCATCTCGATACATACAACCCAACAAATACTTTCCGATCACCTGAGAGACACCTTTATGATCACCCTCTCATAGAATGACGTTTGATGACCTCAAAGCTTTCTTCCGATACCAGGGAGTTGTATTATCTCATGGTCTAAGGAATACAATATTTGACATAAGAAAAGCTTCGCAAAGACGAACACGATGACACGATCTAATTGCTTCGCTTAGTTTGGTCATCCACCATATCATTCTCCCAATGATATGATCTCATTATTAATCGTCAACTCATGTCCATGGTTAGGAAACCTTAACCATCATTAATCAATGAGCTAGTCCTTAGAGGCGTACTAGGGACACGGTGTTGTTCACAAACCACACAAGTATTAAAGTTTTCGCTTAATACAATTCTAGCATGGAATATAAACATTATCATGAACAAGAATTATAATAATAACATCTTTATTATTGCCTCTAGGGCATAATTCCAACAGTCTCCCACTTGCACTAGAGTCAATAATCTAGTTTACATCTGGCAACAATCTCACACCCATGGCACTGAGGTGCTGATCATGTTTTACACGTGGAAGAGGTTTAGTCAATGGATCTGCGACATTCGGATCCAGATGTACTTTGCTAATCTTCGATCTCCATCCGCTATATAATCTCGGATTATATGAAACTTATGTTGATATGCTTGGTCTTTGGATGATATCTTGGTTCCTTAGCGAGTGCTGGCGCCGGTGTTGTCACACAATATCTCCAAGGGTCCAATGCACTTGGAACCACGCCAAGCTTCGATGATGAAGTTCGATCCAAACTCCTTCACTTGACGCTCAAAGCAGCCATGTATTCCGCTTTCATCAGAGATCCCGCGATCACGCTTTGCTTGCAGCTTCTCCAGCTCACAGCTCCTCCATTCAAAATATACATGTATCCTGTCTGAGATTTAGAATCATCCTTGTCGGTGTCAAAACTAGCGTCGACGTAACCTTTTATGACAAGCTGTTCATCACCCCCATAGACTAAGAACATTTCTTTAGTCCTATTTAGTTACTTTAGGATGTTCTTCACGGCTGTCCAGTGTTCCACTCCTGGATCATTTTGATATCTGCTCGTCAAACTAAGAGCATTGGACACATCCGGTCTAGTACACAACATGGCATACATGATAGAACCTATGGCCGAGGCATAAGGCACTTTGCTCATAGCTTCCCTGTCATTTACCGTAGCTGGACACTAAGCCTTGCTCAATATCTTACCTGACAACATAGGCACTGAACCCTTCTTTGCCTTATCCATTCTGAACCTTTTCAGAACTTTGTCTAGGTATGTACTCTGGCTTAAAGCTATCAGGCGTCTTTGTCTATCTCTATAGATTTTGATGCCCAATATATAAGTAGCTTCACCTAGGTATTTCATTGAAAAACACTTGTTCAAATAACTCTTCACATCGTTAAGCATGTTGATGTCATTTCCAATAATCAATATGTCATCCACATATAGTACCAGAAACGTCACCAAGCTCCCACTTACTTTCTTGTAGATGCAAGCTTCATAGCAATTTGGAACAAATCCAAAGCTCTTGATCACTTGATCAAAACGATGGTTCCAACTCCGAGATGCTTGCTTCAGTCCATAAATGGAACGCTGAAGTTTGCATACTTTATCAGCATCCTTAGGATAGACAAAACCTTCGAGTTGCATCATATACAACTCTTCATCAATGTTGCCATTGAGGAATGCAGTCTTGACATCGATCTGCCATATTTCATAATCATGAAACGCAGCAATTGCTAATAAAATCCGAATGGACTTAAACATCGCTACGGGAGAGAAAGTCTCATCGTAGTCAACACCTTGAACTTGTCGAAAACCTTTCGCGACAAGTCGTGCTTTATAGACGGTAGCATTACCATCCGCGTCCGTTTTCTTCTTGAAGATCCATTTGCACTCAACGGCCTTCTCGCTAGGAGGGTCCACCAAAGTCCATACTTGGTTTTCGCCATGGATCCCAATTGGATTTCATGGCTTCTAGCCATTTCTCGTAGTCTGGGCTCATCATCGCTTCCTCATAGCTCGTAGGTTCACTGTCTTCTACTAGCAAGACGTCAAGACAGGTTGCCGTACCACTCGAGGGGCACGCGACCTTGTCGACCGTGACGCTCAAGAGCGAGATCGTCCAAGCTTCATGATCCTTGTCATTAGCTTCCTCCATTGTTGGTGCAGCGACCGGAACAATTTCAGTGCGCGCTACTCTCCAATTCAAGAGAAGGTTCAATAACCTCGTCTAGCTCTACTTTCCTCCCACTCACTTCTTTCGAGAGAAACTCCTTCTCAAGAAAGGAACCGTTCTTCATGACAAACAATTTGCCTTGGTTACGTGATAGAAGGTATACCCAATAGTTTCCTTAGGGTATCCTATGAAGACGATTTCTCCGCTTTGGGTTCGAGCTTGTCCGCATCAACTTCTGACGAAGCTTCGCATCCCCAAACTTTAATAAACGACAACTTAGGTTTAGCACCAAACCATAGTTCATACGGAGTCGTCTCAACGGATTTAGATGGTGCCCTATTTAAAGTGAATGCATCGGTTTCTAATGCATAACCCCAAAATGATAACGGCAAATCAGTAAGAGACGTCATTGATCGGACTATATCTAATAAGGTTCGATTCTGCTCGTACACACCATTGCTACGTGTTCCGGGTGGCGTGAGTTGTGAAACAATTCCGCTTGCTTTAAGATGCGTGAGAAAATCATAACTCAAATATTCGCCCCCACGATCGGATCGTAGAAACTTAATCTTTCTGTTACGATGGTTCTCCACTTCATTCTGAAATTCTTTGAACTTTTCAAACGTTTCAGATTTATGTTTCATTAAATAGATATACCCATATCTACTTAAGTCATCGGTAAAAGTGAGAAAATAGCGATATCCACCGCGCGTCGAAACACTCATCGGTCCGCATACATCGGTATGTATGATTTCCAACAAGTCCGTTGCTCGCTCCATCATACCGGAGAACGGTGTTTTGATCATCTTGCCCATGAGGCATGGTTCCCATGTGTCAAATGATTCAAAATCAAGAGACTCCAAAAGTCCGTCGGAATGGAGTTTATTCATGCGTTTTACACCAATATGACCTAGACGACAGTGCCACAAATAAGTAGTATTATCACTATCTACTTTGCATCTCTTAGCCTCAATGCTATGGATGTGTGTTTCATCCCTTTCGAGATTTAGAAGAAATAAACCATTCACAAGAGGTGCATGACCATAAAAGATGTTACTCATATAAATAGAACAACCATTATTCTCCGATTTAAATGAATAACCGTCTTGCAATAAACACGATCCAGAAATAATGTTCATGCTCAACGCAGGCACATAATAACATTTATTAAGGTTTAAAACTAATCCCGAAGGTAAAACTAAGAGAGTGTGACGTGCCATCACATCAACTCTTGATCCTTTGCCAACGCCGCATCGTCACCTCATCCTCGCAAGTCGCCGTCATTCCGTAGCTCCTGCTTCGAGTTACAAATATTAGCAATCGAACCGTATCAAATACCTGTGCACTACAACGAGGGCTAGTAAGGAAAACATCAATAACATGTATATCAAATATACCTTTGATGGTGTCAGCCTTCTTGTCCGCTAAGTACTTGGACAGCTTCTAGTGACCCTTGTCCTTGCAATAGAAGCACTCAAAGATGTCGGCTTAGGACCAGACTTGAGCTTCTTCTCAAGATGCAAGGCTTGCCGCCTTCTTGAAGGGCTTCTTTGCTCCCTTGCCTTTCTTAAAGGTGGGATTGTTGACCATCAACACATGATTATCCTTTTGATGTCCACTTCCGCAAGCTTTTGCGAAGAGCTCGGTGATCGATCTGGAACCAATCTGATTGTGAGTCACTACAAAACTTTTGTAGCTGGGAGGGAGTGATTGCAGAACCCTGTCAATCTTGAGCTCCTCTCGAATCGTGCATTCCAGTTGCTCAAGGCGTTGAGTGTAGCTCGTCATCTTAATGGCGTGCTCACTAACGGAACTCCCTTCCTCCATCTTGCAGTTAAAGAACTTCTCAGAGATCTCATATCTCTCAGAACGGGCCTGAGTCTGAAACATGGTTTTCAGCTCTTAGAGAATCTCAAAGGGCACGGGATAGTCTTTGAAACAATTTTGAAGTTCCGGTTCCATAGCAAACAACATGGTGCTCTTAATCACACCATAATCATCTTTGCGCGACAGATGCCTTTCTCATCACCCGTAGCGATGTGCAATAGGGGTCACCTAACGCTTTCCCAAGGACATAGTCCTTTAAACCGCTAGAGAGAATGATTCTTAGATTGCGGAACCAATTGGTGAAGTTAGACCCATTGTTTCTAAGATTTTCCTTCTCAGCAAAAACGTTGAAGTTGAAGTTGGACTTAGCCATGTGATCTACAGTATTTGCAAGTACAAATTAGACTATGTTCATGATAATTAGTTCAACTTAATCAAATTACTAGATGAACTCCCACTAAATTCAACATCCCTCAAGTTGTTTAGTGAACACGATCCAAATTCACCACACCTAATCCGATCTTCACGAGAAGAGATGTGGTTTCAATGGTGGACAACGAAGTGTCGATCATATCATTCATATGACTCATGCTTAACCTTTCGGTTCATGTGTTCCGAGGCCATGTCTACATGCTAGGCTCGTCAAGTTAGACCCAAGTATTTCAGCGTGTGCAAAGCGGCTTGCACCGTTGTATGTGGCGTAGAGTCTATAACCCGATCATCACGTGATGCTTGGACACGACGAACTTTCGCAGTGCATACTCGGGAGAACACAGTTTTATCTTGATCTTTAAGTGAGGAATCATCTTATAATGCTACCGTCATGATCTAAGCATGATAAGATACATAAAAGGATAAACATCACATGCATATAACTTTATGTGACATGGTATAGCCAATCTTCGCGCAATGATCTCCATCTTGTGCGTTCCGACATGATCTCCATCACTCCACCATGATTGCCTCCACCACGAATAGCAACTACAACTATTGCTAACTACGTAGCGATAAAGTGAAACTATGACATGGCGCATAAGAAGTTGACACAGGTCATACACAATTATAAAGACAACCATATGGCTCCTGCCGGTTGTGTACTCATCGACATGCAAGTCGTGAAACATTACAAAACATGATCATCGCATACATTATACACATCACATCTTGGGCCATACCATATCACAGAAAACACTCCCTGCAAAAACAAGTTAGACGCCTCTACTTTGTTGTTGCATGTTTTACGTGGCTTATGGGAGTAGATGCTAAGAACAATTCTTACCTACGGAAAGCCACAACGGTGATATTATGGTTGCCAAACTCCCGTGTTAATCCCATGACAACTATAGTGAGGGAAACTGACATCCACCAGCCGCATGTGTAGAACAAGCCACACGTCAAGTGCGGAGCCGGTCTCGCGAACGACGCCGCGTAAGGTTGGCCTGGACCGCTTCAATCTCACTATCCCGCGTTATAAGAAGAACACAAACAAGAGGCTTGCAACAGAAAACATCAACGCCCGCAACAACCATGTTGCGTTCTACTTGTGAAACACACCTACGCATAGATCTAGCTCTGATACCACTGAAGGGTTTCGCGGCATAGTAAATCAAAAATTTCTACGGATGCGAACAGAGGGAAAGCCAAGATCTAATCTAGGAGATGCAAACAACGAGAGAGATTGTATTAGATCTTCATACCCTTGAAGATTCGCACAGCGGAACGTTCGTCGAAACGTGGGTGATGTAGTCGTACTCGCTTCTCCTCCTCGCGATCCGATCCGATCTAGCACCACAAGTGGTGATGCATCCGTGAGATGCACACGTGCGGCACCTCGACGTCTCCTCCTTCCTTGGTCCAGCAAGTATGGTGGAGAGATGGGTTGGATCTATAATGCGACGGCGCGGTGCAATTGGTGGAGAATTTCTGCAGCAGGGCTTCGCCTACAAGCAGTCGGGAGGGAGAGGAGGGCAGCAGGGCGGCTAGGGTTGGAGGGGAAGGTATAGGGGGTTGGTGCGCCCCCAGCCCTCTATATATATAGGGGTGGGCGCAGCCCTAGCCCCTCCCCCAATCCAAGGCCGGCGGCCCCAAGGATGAAGAGTGGGGGGCAAGGAACTCCCCCCTTCTAGAAGCTCTATCTAGAGTTTAAACCTCTCTTGGCCGGCTGGGCCCTATGGGGCCTTGTGCCCCTGGCCCAATGCGCCAGGCACTCCTCATGGGACCATGCCCTCCCGGAAGGTGTGGCCACGTTGGTCCCCTTCCGGAAGGTTCTAGAAGCTTCCGATACCGACAACTTAACCGAACAATTCCGAACTCCAAAAACTGCACTGCCTTATATGAATTTTATTCTTCGGACCACTCCGGAACCTCTCGTGATGTCCCGGATCCCATCCGAGACTCCGAACAAAAAACTCATAAACCAATTATCCAATCTATCCTAGCGTCGAGACACGTTAAGTGTGTGACCCTGCGGGTTCGAGAATATGCAGACATGATCTTTTATCAATAATCAACAGCGGGGTCTGGAAACCCATATTGACTCCTACACATTCATCGATGATCATATCGGATGAACCACGATCCCAGGATTCAATCAATCCCATATATATATTCCCTTCGTCTCGCGATATTTTATTTGCCCGAGATTTGATCGTCGGTACCGTCATACCTAGTTCAATCTCGTTCACAGCAAGTACTTTACTCGTTCCGTAATCCGATCTCACTTTGTGATTAACTCCTTAACCACATGGTTGCAAGCGGTGTTGATATCGATTACCGAGTGGGCCCGAAGTATATCTCTCCGACTTGGGAGGGACAAATCCCATCTCGATACATACAACCCAACAAATACTTTCCGGTCACCTGAGAGACACCTTTATGATCACCCTCTCATAGAATGACGTTTGATGACCTCAAAGCTTTCTTCCGATACCAGGGAGTTGTATTATCTCATGGTCTAAGAAATACAATATTTGACATAAGAAAAGCTTCGCAAAGACGAACACGATGACACGATCTAATTGCTTCGCTTAGTTTGGGTCTGTCCACCATATCATTCTCCCAATGATATGATCTCATTATTAATCGACAACTCATGTCCATGGTTAGGAAACCTTAACCATCATTAATCAATGAGCTAGTCCTTAGAGGCGTACTAGGGACACAGTGTTGTTCACAAACCACACAAGTATTAAAGTTTCCGCTTAATACAATTCTAGCATGGAATATAAACATTATCATGAACAAGAATTATAATAATAACATCTTTATTATTGCCTCTAGGGCATAATTCCAACACGAGAGTGCCAGACATTTGATTCAAATTTTGTGTAAATATGATTAACAACTTTATTACAAATGTCTGACAGAGATAAGCGGAACAAGCCTCCGCATTCATAGCCTTTACCAATAAAGGTTCCATACTTCGAAATTACAAATTTATTGGACTCGAATACAATCTTGTAGCCATCTCGACACAGAAGAGATCCGCTAACAAGATTTTTATTTATTGAGGGAACATGATGCACGTTCTTCAGGCGCACAGTCTTTCCCGAAGTGAACTTCAGATCGACCGTACCAACACCATGA
Source organism: Avena longiglumis (assembly GCA_030063025.1). NCBI lineage: Eukaryota > Viridiplantae > Streptophyta > Magnoliopsida > Poales > Poaceae > Avena > Avena longiglumis. The sequence goes on from CP125974.1 coordinate 28,210,921, forward strand.
GCAGAAGCATGCGAGTCGTTCCCCATCAGCATGGTTTGAGTCCCTCTAACCTGATATAAAGAAAACATGGAAATATCAGAACAGACATGTACATTAGCGCCCGTGTCAATCCACCAATCAGGAGAATGACATAATGAAAGAACAGTAGGTAATATAGCATACCCAACATCTTTCATCTCAACGTCGCCCATGACAACATTAGCGATCTTCTTTGCTCTTTATCTTGGCGCTTGTCAAAGCGGTTGGGACAAGCAGGAGCCCAATGATTAGGATCACCGCACACATGACAAGCACCTTTCCTCTTATCAGTCTTCTTCTTGAAGCTGGTGGACTGTGACTTTCCATCGAACTTTCCTTTGTCATCAAACTTGCCTTTGTTCTTGAACTTGTGAGGCTAGAAGTTCCTTTTCTGTACCAGGTTGGCATTAGAACCTCCCTCGGTACCTCGAGCACGTGTGTCTTTTGCTCTCGCCTTTTCTTCCACATCAAGAGTCCCAATGAGATCCGTCACGGAGAACTCTTGTCTCTTGTGCTTCAGAGAAGTAGCAAAATTCCTCCATGACTGGGGAAGTTTGGCAATGATGCCTTGACAACAAACTTGTCTGGTAACACACAAGTGAAGTGCTCAAGCTTCCGGCAAGTGATCAGATCTCATGAGCTGCTCCACAATGGAGCGGTCATCAATCATCTTATAGTCATAGAATTGTTCCATGACATACGCTCATCGCCAGATCGTGAGACTCCAAATTTCTCTCGAGCGCATCCCACATATCTTTGCCATTGCTAAATGAGATATGAATCGACAATATTGTCGCCAAGGATGCTGATCAAGGCAGCCTTGAAAGTGGTATCAAGTTTTGGAGCCTCTTCCGGCGGGATTAAGTTCCCCTCAGGTGCCATAGATGGCGTTATAGCAGCTCATGGTCGAAACTGAGCACTGCTCTCGCACGCCATCATTTGTAATTCACACCTTCAAACACAGGTGGCTTCATAGAAGCAACAAAGCCACTTGGGGAAAATTGCCTGAAATAAGGTTTTTAGATTGTTGAGTAATAGAGCAATTTACTAAGCGAATTATCTATAATAAACGCTAGATAAAACATGATTAGAATAGTAGGCAAAAAACTAATCATGTGAAATAGCGAAAACATATTAAGGCATGTAGCCAAACAAACTGCAAGGCATAAAACTTTGGATATGATCAGAACAGGATTGAGACAGAAGATGTACACGGCAGTAGCAGAAGTGGAACCGCCGGCGTTGGAACCGTCGTTGGCCATGTCGTTGAGGAAGAGAGTGCTGATGTCGGGGAACAAGTCCTCGTCGGGAAAGACGTCGCTATCTGTGAGGGAGTCCGTGCCAGAAAGATGGTCGCTGATAGCGCTCCCCAAAAACCTATCGCCATTCTCCCATACAGACTCAAGCGGCCGGGGTCTCGAGGCCCTTTCCCGGCTCGCGGTGCACGCCGCAAGACGAGATGGGAAAGATGAAGGTAGCGCAGTGCTCTGGAACTGGAGGCGCAAGGGATGTGTGGCAGTGTAACTGAGAGGAGGCGCGACCTCTCTCTCTTATAGGCACAGAGGGGAAGGTAGACAGACTGCGCAGAAGATGAAACGAATGGACGGTAGATGAAGCGAACAGGCGGCAGTCCACCGGACAGCCTCCACTCAATTCGTATTCATTTAACTCGTATTAACAGTCCACTCAAAGCAAACGTTTCAGCTTCTGTACATCTGTTCATATACCATTCATGCGTGGCAAAATAAAGCTCGGCTCGGCGAGATTCCCGCAACCCGCGTCGCGTCGTATCGTATCGTGTCGAGGCGAGGCGTGGCGAGGAGGAGGAGCGCGCGTGTGGAACTCTCTCCTTCTCCTTCTCATCCTTTTACCAAGTGATAGGAGAGCTCACCTTATAAGCTGGTCCAACTTTCACTCAACTAACAATGTGGGACTAAACATTTGTCCCAACTCTTGCCTTGCATGAATGGGCCAAATGGGCCTCTAGGATTTCAGGAATTTATTGGCATATAATAAATGGGCTGGGCCTATTTAGGCAAAAATTCCAACAGATAGCGCGTGCCATCCAGAACCCGGAGGACCCCCTTCCGGCTGGAGTCACACAGCTGAGAGAAGAGCAGAAATATGCTGCCTTGTATATTATAAGGCACCATGTCCATCCTGATCTTAAGTCCGAGTATTTGGAGGAGAAATCCCCATTTACTTTGTTTCAGGCCCTCAAAATGAGGTATGAAAAGCACAAGGCAGTTGTCCTGCCTGAAGCACTTCATGATTGGAGTCATCTTCGATTTCAGTACATCAAGTCCATTGGGGATTACAATCATGAAGTTCATAAGATAAGTTCTAAATTATGTTTTTGCGAGAAGGAACCTACAGATGCGGAAAAGATAGAAAAACTCTATCCACTATGTCCCATCTAAAAGGCTCCTCCAGCAATAATACCGCGCTCGTGACTACCAGGTCTATTTAGACTTTATTCATATCCTACTTCAGGCTGAAAAGCATGATGAGATTCTTGCTAATAATGGCTCTCAGCACCCGGTTGGTTCCCAACCTTTGCCGGAAGTTCATATGAATGACGCGAACGGAATAAAGTTTGGTGGTGCCTTCAACGGCAACCAATCAAACTTGAAGGGTAAGCGTAAGCACAACCAGAACAACAAGCCTCAAAACTTGGACTGTGGGACAGGCACCACAAAGCCAAAGTATGACAAAACTAGGCTTTGTGACAAGTGTGGATGCTACACGCATCCTACTAACAAGTGCAATAACCCAAAGCATCTGGCAATTCTCTAACAGCAATCCCAAGAACGCAAAGCACCTCATAGGAAACGGTTTCAAGCCAACTTCAACCTTCATCCAAATGGCACATATGGAGCTAGTGGTTTGCAAGATGTTTCTCCTGGACCTAGCAACACCATTACTCTCCAGCTGTCAGAGGATCCTATGAGCACGGAGAACATGATTGTTGAGTATGCCTCAAATGACATGTTTGGAGACTTTGACTAGTCCCATTATCTCCTTTGTGATCAATTTAATCATGTACTTTTATGATGTTGTAACAGAACATAAGTATTGTATATCACAATACATTGTATCAGCACTCTGATATAAAAAAAAGATTGTATGTATTCTATATTTTTGAGAGAAGATTTCCATAGCGAACTCTAGCTCGATATATAGATTTCTACGGGACTCAATCCGATGGATGAGGAACAAGTATTTGAAAAAGTACCCTCTCTATTGTTTGGATTGCACTACTAGTACATCCAACCGTAGCACATGTTGCATAGTGCAATTCCATTGGTCACATTTTGCTTGAGTCCAAAATTTCCTCGGTCATCAGACTTTGTGTGCACATTGTGCAACACAGGGAAGCAAATTTTGAGGCATTCACACTTCAAAATATAATTGGACCGCTTCAATCCCTTGAACACATCCAGGGAAGCATTTGTTATTCCCCAACCATTGTGTGGATCTTTTAAGGTATTCTGCATGGTTCTCAATTATGCATCTATACGATGCTCATACATGTGTTTTATGTCCACATGAAACAATGCATTTACCATGATAATGATGGAAGTAATCAAGTTACATTCCCATTATCGAGAAAGTCGAATTTGACAAATTCGCAAATAAAATGTTGTAGAATTCTTCTCACGTGCCTTCAATGAATATTGTATGGCCATGCGGATTGAAGTTCAGCACTCTATCCTATACATCCACGATCATAATGGTTTGGTTGAATCCATGAATAAGAGGATCAAACTCATTGCATGACTTTTGTCGATGAAATGCACTACCAACTTGACGTTGGAGTCATGTAGCTTTACACACTGCTCAATGACTAATTGTATATCGCAGTACTCCTCCTCTGTTATTGATACGTGGAAATCCTTCGAGCATTCCCCATCTGCGTAAGTTTGGAAGCGCTTCACGTGTACCGATCTCACCACCACAACATACATCATTAGGCCCACATACTTGGGATCTATGTGGGGTACAGATATCCGTCGAGCAACATGTACCTTGAACCCCTCATTAGGGATACATTCATAGCCCAATATGTTGATTGCTTATATTAAATGATGGATTATTTCCAGGCATTAGAGGGAGACTTCATGTACCACACAGAATGCCAGGAAATCAATTGGGACTCCACGTTCCACCTTATATCCACGTATTCAAGAATTTGGACTACGTCCGGAATTCACATATTTGCAACATATTGCAAATAACCTGCCAGATTCATTTACTGATCTCAAAGGTGTTACAAAATCCTTTAGTCTGGCTAGAAATACGCCCTAAAGAGTGGAGGTACCAATAAAACCACTCAGCTCTCGTACCCGAGAAGAGGGGGAGTAGTACGGCCTCTAACCAGGATCTAGCTTCTTGAAAGCAACAAAGGTAACTTGGGAGAAATCTTCTAAATCAGTAAATGCAAGTCAATCTAGCGTTGACAAACACCTTATGGGTAGTATACACCTAGTGAAAGGGAAACCTCCACAACCCGGCTTCAGCTTGCACACACTGGCTGGGACATCGAAACACCTGGACTCACGCGTATTGGGAAATCATGAAGAGTCATCATAGGTGGATACATTTCCTCTCACTATATTGATTCTGGAGAATCATATAACAAAAGCCTACAACTGTCGACAAACATTTCTCTTGTATGATTGCCAAAACCTTCACAATGATTCAGATCCATAGACCATGGCCATGGCAGAGTGTAAACCACTCACTTGGACTGAAACAATCAAAGGGTGCAATCTAAGCAGAAAATAGCCTCGCTCTTCCAACTAAATTCCCTACATGGGATTCAATATGTTTTATTCTAGAAATAGAATGAGAACAAGGTGGTGAGAAAGCAAGGCTTGTAGCACAAGGTAGGGTTTCCTTAGAGATCCGGGACCTACTCTCCAGACACGAGTGGAATCCTTATTTTCCGATACCTATATCATTGGCAGTATAAAGTCATCTATTTGTGAAGTTGATAGATGCAGTGACTACATAGCCATGTGGATCACTAGATTCAGACATGTATGGTTCCAAAAGGAATCTCAATCCGAATCAAACTACAAATGCAACATGATTGTGTAAAATCAATGAGTCACTACATGGCTTATTGTTGTCGGCATATTTTGGTACAACCGACGTAGTGAGTTCCTTATACACAAGGAAAACTCCTACAATGATGATTACCCATGCGTGTCTGTCATGCTCAAGGATTACTCCTACAATGACGAAGCACGTGATCATATAAAAGACGAAATTTGAGACGAAGGATTTGGTTAAACCCAAACAATGCTTGATACTACAAGTCGAGCTACCTCACTCAAGTTTTATGGTACACCAAGTTGCCTATATTATAAATATTGGAGAAACCTAAAATGCACAAGTCATATCCATCTCCCATGTCGGTTATTCGATCTCTAGACATAGAGAAAGATTCACTCAAACCACGAGATGATGTAGAAGGGATGTTGGGACTTGAAGTTCCATATCCCGGTGCCATTGGACCCACCAACACAATTGGTTGGGAATCAAGAATATCTTTCGATATCTCCAAGGCACCACACATTATTTGACATGTTCTTGTAATTTCAGAGAAATTTGAACTCCAATATCATCAGAATACACTGATGTTGGCTACTTGAATGATCCCCATAATGTGTACCTACATGGTAGGAGTGTAAATCAGTTGATGTCTTCGATATAGACTTCGGTGACTACACCTACCAATCATTCTGAAATACAAAGCCACATTGACATATGTAGCTTTACAGAATGATAAACCACATACATGAGTCATGTGGTATTGGTTCTCTTGAATCATCGACCATTATCTACACAGATAATGTTCCTTGTGTTGCATAGATGCAAATAGGATACATCGAGAACAATATCACTAAGCATATTGCCTCTAGATTGATTTATCTCCATGAACTCCAGAAGATTCAGGAAATAAACGTCTTGCGAGTCAAATCATGCGACAATAACATCGCTGATCTATTCACGAAGTCTCTACCAACTTTAACATTCCAGAAATGTTTTCATAGAATTGGTATTCGACGGCTTCAAGATTTGCAAAAATCAGGGGGAGTATCACTCTAGACTACTCCTATTCAAAGCATCATATTACACTCTTTTTCCCTTTATGAGTTCACTATCCAGGTTCTCATCAAGGTTTTTAATGAGGTAATATCAACACAAGATCGTATGTCATACTTTCTTTTTCCCCACCGGGGTTTTTAGAAAAGTATACATGACATATATATTGTCCTCTAAACTCTATGGGTTTTCCCTTTTACAAGATTTTTCTCATATGGAGTTAACACGGAGGCAATAATCATTATATGATGTATCATTTTCTTCTTATTTTCCCACTGGGTTTAAAGGAGTTTTGATGGGGGAATACCAATCGGGGTATACCCACGAAGCGGATTCGCCAGCTGGATCGAGCCGACTGGAACCTAGCCCTGAACGGGTCGACTACTTGTCTGGCGCGCATGTTGACCCAAACGATCAAGGCCGATCGAGGCCCAAGATGGCGACTCCAATATAAAGCCCACCAAAGCACTTGTAAACCCTAACTGGCTGCATATATAAAGCCACCAAGGGCACCCCCAAGGGGTACATCATATTAGATCTAGTCTCTCCCCCCGCCTACGGCGGCTCACAGGTAAACCAATCTATGATCATATACTGGATTGATAGCAGGACGTAGCGATCCTCCACCAAGGGGACGTGAACCTGGGTACATCGTGTGCCAATCTCGCTCCCGGATTCTCCTACGTCGCCTTGCTCCCTCTACGTAAGCTACCCCCAGTAGCATCTGCCGTGCAATACCACGACAGTTGGCGCCCACCGTGGGGCAAGCGGTGCTTGGAGGGTGATGATCCGGGCGGGATCCCTTAGCGCCATCATCGGCCAAATCGCATCTGGCGTGCTATCCAATCGCCGCCTGCTGAGGCGTTGGCAGAGGCGCATGCCGCCGTGAAGAAATAATTTAGTGTCCATGCACGATCTGAATTTTCTATTTAATCTCACTTCTTTCGTTGATTACTGTGTGGGTTAATTAATTTACTTGGACCTAACCTTCTGCGCATGTATTTCTGTGCATCGTTTGGAGTTTTTGCCGAATAGTTCGCGCCGACGCGGCCGGCCAGGTCGGCGGCGATCGCAGCCTGCGCAGCTACAGCAAACGATGAGTTTCTATTCAATCTCGGTCTTAATTTTTGCTCTGCTAATTTATTATAGTATTAATCTGATCTAATCTTGTACGCATGTTTGCTTGTATGCCTCTTTGAAGGATTAGTCCAGTGCAGGATTACAATCGCTCATGAATAATCCAAGGACTCGGGTGTTGGAGGAATCGATCTGGTCTGCTGCCAACAGCTCTGACATCACGAACGCACCAAGTTGAAAATAATGGGCATACGAACATACAAGATCTGCTCCACACTCCTGATGAGTTTTTTACTCAATCTCTGACTCTCTCAATTATTATTATGCAAATAATCATTTTATCTGATATGATCTACACGCATGTCGGCTGTACGATCTTATTAGAATTAATCCATGAATACAGAATTGGATCAATAGAATTTATTGCTGCCTCCGGCAGTCGGCAATTGAGCTGGAGCGGTGAAATACCACGTCCGTAATGGGCTCTTCACGCTCTGGGATTCGTCTCGCCTGTCCCGGACACACTCAAACGCGGACTCGCCATACTCGGGGACTCGCCTGTCGCGAACTCGCCTCTCACGGCCTCGCCCATCGCCGACTCTTCATGTTACCGGCTCGCCGACTCGCCATGCTCCAGAATTTGCCTAAACGCGGACACGCTTAAACGCGGACTCGCTAGGCTCGTGGACTCGCTCAGTGCGGATTCGCCTGCCGCGTCGACTTCGCCAGCGCGACCTCCGTCCGCCTCGTAGACCCCGTGTCCGCCGCGTCGACATCGCCATAGCGCGACCTCCGTCCGCCGCGTAGACCCCGTGTCCGCCGCGTCTTCTTCGCCATAGCGCGACCTCCGTCCGCCGCGTAGACCCCGTGTCCGCCGCGTCGACTTCGCCATAGCGCGACCTCCGTCCGCCGCGTAGACCCTGTGTCCGCCGCGTCGACATCGCCATAGCGCGACCTCCGTCCGCCAGAGACCCCGTGTTCGTCGCGTCGACATCGCCATAGCGCGACCTCCGTCCGCCCGCGCCGACCCGTGTCCGGCCCGCGATTTCGACCGCCATAGCGCGACCTCCGTCGCCGCCGACCCGTGTCCGCGTGGCGCCGCCATAGCGCGACCATAAGTCTACCGTACGACCCCATGCGCTACGTCGAATGCGTACGCCGTGCCTACTAAGGGACCTTTATCGTCCGAGTTGCCAGAGAGGGTCGCATGCCACGCTGCATGGACTCACCACTGGGTGTCTCTTCCCCCCGGGAAAAATCTATTCGCCTTTGTCAACCTTTGAAAGAGCGACTGCGGACGAGGACTCGCAAACCGAGCCTCGGATCGTCCACGAAAAACGCTAACCGAGAGCCATCATTGGAGTCGCCTTGCTCGACTGGCCTTCCGGGCCAAGACGAATGGCCGTGCTACACAAACAGCACCATGTCCTCCTCAACCTTAGATAGTGCGACTCGCCTGGCATCGCCGACGAGGACTATAAACCGAGCCTCGGATCGCCCGGAAGAACGCCAAGTCGAGAGCCATCTTTAGAGTCGCTATCTCGCCCCCGCCAAGACGAGACTCGCTAAAAACAGCGCAATTAACATCATCGGGACTCTCTCGCGGACTCGCAATCATCGCGACTCGCCACGCCAGGACTCTCCTCGCGGACTCGCAATCATCGCGGACTCTCCACGCCGGGACTCTCGCGGACTCGCATCATCGCGGACTCGCCACGCCGGGACTCCTCTCGGACTCGCAATCGCGGACTCAATCATCGCGACTCGCGCGCCGGGACTCGGCGCCCGGCCGCCGACCTCACCACTCGACACGCTCGGCAACAACCACTACTATTTTCAAAATATGAGCCTCAAGTCGCCTCTACGAGCCAACTCGAGCCTCGGGGACTACTCCTAGGCATGCTGCGTGTACGCGTGGTTCCGCAACCGCGGCTCGCCCTCGTCGACTCGCCACCGCGGACTCGGCATGCTCGAGGACTTTCCGCCGTGGACTCGCCCTCGTCGACTCGCCACCGCGGACTCGGCATGCTCGAGGACTCTCCACCGCGGACTCGCCCTCGCGTACTCAACACGCTTGGTGACTCGCCACCGCGGACACTCGCCCTCGCATATTCAACACGCTCGGGGACTCGCCACTGCGGACTCGCCCTCGCGTACTCAACATGCTCGGGGACTCTCCACCACGGACTCTCCACTCGCGTACTCTCCACGCTCAGGTACTCGCCGTCGCGGACTCGCCCTCGCGTACTCAACACGCTCGGGGACTCGGCGCGCTACAGACAGCGCCACTTGCCGGTCGCTCGACCTCGCCACTCGCCACGCTCCACGTTCGGGGACTCGCCGCAACTGACGGCTTCACCAACACCCTGCGTCTTTCGCCAACTGGCCATCACCGACTGGCTCACGCCGACCGCCTCCCGCTTCACGGTTATTTTCTTTGTTCAGGAGCTCGTCGCCGATTCGCCACGACCCATCGTCAAGACTCTCCGCGCCATGCCTCAAGCCCGCGTCGAATCGACAACGCGCTCGGGGACTCTTGATGGGGAATACCAATCGGGTATACCCACGGCGGATTCGCCACCGGATCGAGCCGATCGAACCTAGCCCTGAACGGGTCGACTCATCTGACGGCGCATCTTTGGACCCAAACGATCAAGGCCGATCGAGGCCCAAGATGGCGACTCAATATAAAGCCCATCAAAGCACTTGTAAACCCTAATCGGCTGCATATATAAAGCCACCAAGGGCACCCCAAAGTACGTCATATTAGATCTAGTCTCCCTACCACGCGGCTCCTGTGTAAACCAATCTATGATCATACTTGATTGATAGCGTGGCGATCCTCCACCAAGGGGACGTGAACCTGGGTACATCGTGTGCCAATCTCACTCCCGGATTCTCCTACGTCGCCTTGCTCCCTCTACGTAAGCTACCCCCAGTAGCATCTGCCGTGCAATACCACGACAAGTTTTAACATCATATCTAACCATTATATGTTGCACCATTTTCTCCTTATTTTCACTGGGTTTAAAGGAGTTTTAGCAAAATATCATAGACTCTACTCCTCGTTTTTCCCCACAGGGTTTTTGGAGGAGATAATTCCAAAGATGATCAAATTGCGAGGACGAGGACAAGGAATGATTAGGGGGAGTGTTAGAATTTAATTAATAAGTTAATTAGATGGATACTCATCCCTTGTAATTATCTATGTCGGATTGTCATATGGCAACCGTCATACCTCGCACCCCCTCGAACAGACGCATCTCTTTGCTCGCGCCTATTCTCCTTATATATAAGCACCGGCTATCAATGGAATAAACAGATACTTGAACCATTTTTCTCTATCTTACATCTCGATTTCTAACAAAACCAAACCCAGCCGTAGCTAGCTGCCACTGAGCTTCTCCTACGACTGACTGTGCGCGAGGCAACAGCAGAGCGCGAGCCGACCGTCGCCTTGGATCTCGCCGAGCTAACGTCATGGCTACCGATGCACACCACTAATCTAGTCTGCAGAGCTGGTTCAGAGTAAGGACAATAGTGGAGCTAACTGCCGGCTACAAGACATATTCATGTCATACACTGTTAATCTAATAGATACAATAGTTAGAGATAAAAATAAATTATTTTATTAATATATGACTCATTTTACACTCTCACGTTATGTCTAAAAGCACATGTTGCAGCAGCTGGCTATTAACTTAAAAGTCTGTTTCTTTTCTCTTTTCTCTTCTCTCTTGTCCAACTAAACATAAATATATTATTTTTATAACCTTTTGACTAGATGTTATTGTATTTGCTCTTACTAGACGTGGTCACGAAGTTTCGCCGTGTGGACTGGTAGTAGTGTCCTCGATTAAACTAAGCAGATGGCGTTAAACAATACGTATACCAAAAAAAATGCTACGTGGATCTCGAGAAGTTTTGTGTGTGCTTGAGGCTCGTCGTGTATCCGCTGGGCCTGGAATGGAACCGCCGCAATGTACTAATCCACCGCTGCATTTGCTGTTCGTTCAGGCGAACAGTGTCCAGCACTGCGGTGAGTGCAAGCGCCCGCCCGGCTAGGCTAGTGTACTACAGCAACGTGAGTGCGTGATACGTACTCCTAGTATACTGTGCATAGGACGTCCCGTCCCGGCGCATGTGCGTGTGCGCGCGGGCGTTAAGAGCTGTCGTTTTCTTTAATCGGTCGATTCCACGGACCTGCCCCGCCGACCTCCCCCTCGGGACAGTGGGGAGAGTCGCCTGTTCATTCAGATACAACGCACCTTTCCCTCCCTCCCTCCTCGTCACCCTCTTCGCAGATATTTTCATATCCCATCACACGTACTACCTGCATCGTGCTTCAACATGGACCGCGCACACGCGCGCCCGAGATAGATACTTACTAGTAGCTGGTATTTCCCGGTCCGGGCCGTGGTCTATAAAATACGGCCGCAGGCGACGAGACGACGAACACGAGACCTTGCACCACGGCGCCACCACGCTCCAACAAAGCACCAGCATACAGTAGACATGCCTCACCGCAACAACAAAAAAAAAAAGAGGTGCGCGATGCCCACACAACCACGGTATGGGAGATGAGCCTCGTTACCGACGAGGCAGGCACCGGTGGAGGCGCTGGCCCATGAAGCCACCGCTCGGGTAGCGGCTTTCATGCGCAACGTTTGTCCATGGCGGCGGCGGCGGCTGAGAAGGCAATGCGCGATGCCACCACTACGATAGTAGCCGGGCTGAGCGGCGCGCAACACAGCGGAGGAGCAGCGCATCGCACTGGTGGCTACAACGGCCATGGCGGTGGCGATGGGTGCGGAGGAGGAAGAGGGAGAGGAGGACAACGGCGGCGGCTTCCTCGCCGACTTCGGCGACAAACTCGCGGAAGCCATGCAGGAGAGGAGCGACGAGCAGTGGGCCATCAACGAGTCCTACAACACCGCGCATCGCCTCACCGGTTCTCGTGTTGTCACGGCAGTGGAGCGAGCGGCCCAGAAGAGCAGAGACCATTGGGCAGCAGAGATGCACGTGATATACGTCCGCTGGGTCGCCGATGAGGGAGCTACACGAGAGGGCAGACGAGTACATGAGGCAACGCGCCTGTGCCATCGCGAGGGAACACCGTCGGGGTGAACGCGCCGGTGCAGCTAGTCCCTCAGGCCACGGCGAAGACCAGGACTAGGTGTGGCGATCAGGAGAACTCATCGTAGTTTAGTTAAATTAGTCTTAGATCTATATAAAACCGGCTATCAATCTAATGAAAAAGGATTATCGAATTAATGTCCCACTTACACACGGACCCCATCTGCCTACGTCCAAACTCGCAAGTCGTTCGGACGTTGTTCATGCCGACGCAACCGTGACCCAAATTTAATGAACCGATGGGTTGTGCCAGACGCGTCGGTCCGTATGGGTCAGGCCCTAGAGCGTGCGCACGCTTCCCTCATGTCCGGTCGGACCGGTTTGAACGAGGCATGAATGTTTGTGTCGGTCCGGTGGAGATTCCCTAAGTTCTGAAGGTGCTGATGCTCCAGTTTGTGAAAACAAATTAGAGTTCAAATATGGTCCATGATTTCGAATGAGCCCTCAAAATTTGAATGAAGATTCAAATAGAATGTGTGTATGGAAGCTCTCCCAACTCATATGGCTTAATAGAAATCATGGGCATGGATGAATAGTAAGATGGCAACACTAGTGTATATGTCCCACTATTAATTTCAAAAGGCCACAGTATATTCAAACAAATCCATGATTCCAATGGAACCATACAAGGAAGGAAGAAGATAGATTTTCCCAAATGCCATGCAAAGGTGGTCGTGCATGCTCACACATACTCCAACTTGTAAAAACAAATAAGGTCATGTATGGGATCATGGTGAGATGACTTAATCCATTGAAAGGGATCAAGGCAAGGTGAAAGAGATGTAATAAAGAGACATATGCCCTCAAAACTCAACTTTGGCATTATACACAAGTATCAAGAACCCACTACATGATATCAAGAAGCAAATACATTTAACATAAGACAAAAACAAGATACAAGTATGAAGGATAAGAACCAAATACAAGTTTTAATATGATGCTCAAATGCAATGTGGCATGAACATGATCATGATATTATAATGACATGATTATTATATGCATGGTGGAAAGTTTGATGCACTAGCTACCACCACAGACTATAAGTCATAGGATCCATGCAATTTTTGTAATCATTTTTTCAAAAGGTTTCTTTTATTCGGAAAACTATGTTTGTCATCCTTCATAGGTTTACCAGAGCTTTGTGGAACTCATTTCCTGTCGCATTCGTATCTCCTTTCCGGAACAGGGAGTAACATGTCATAATTCTTACACTTTGCAGATGTGCGTTCGTTTATCCATAAGAGATCAAACCCTTGTTGCACAACCGGGCATATTTTCCCGTCCATAATTCCGTGATATGGGCCCCAGTAGATTATCCAAGCTAACCACTGCCCTTCTCCACAACCCCATAGGCCCACCCTTTTGTACGCCAGGCCCACCTTTTGTATTACAACATTGAAACACACAATCCCTCCTAGATGACAGAAATTTTGTGGGACATTGAGGGATCCCACCCATCTGCTACCAACCCTCTCTAGATTACAATCGTGGTCCAAGGATTATAGCCACACCCTGCGCATCCGTCAGCATTGAAGGGTTTCGCGGCATAGTAAATCAAAATTTTCTACGGATGCGAACAGAGGGAAAGCCAAGATCTAATCTAGGAGATGCAATCAACGAGAGAGATTGCAGTAGATCTTCATACCCTTGAAGATTCGCACAGCGGAACGTTCGTCGGAACGTGGGTGATGTAGTCGTACTCGCTTCTCCTCCTCGCGATTCGATCCGATCTAGCACCACAAGTGGCGGTGCCTCCGTGAGATGCACACGTGCAGCACCTCGATGTCTCCTCCTTCCTCGGACCAGCAAGTATGGTGGAGAGATAGATTGGATCTACAACACGACGGCGTGGTGTATATGGTGGAGAATTTCTGCAGCAGGGCTTCGCCTACAAACAATCGGGAGGGAGAGAGGAAAGCTAGCAAGGCGGCTAGGGTTTGGAGGAGGTGTGTGGGGTTGGTGCGCCCACCCTCTTTATATAGAGGCGGCCCCTAGCCCCTCCCAAGCCCAAAGGATAAGGAGTGGGGGCATGGACTCTCCTCTTCTAGAAACCCTATCTCTAGTTTAAACGATTTAAACTCTCTAGGATCGGCTGGGCCCTATGGGGCCTTGTGCCCCTGCCCAATGCGGCCAGGACACTTCCTCATAGGCCCATGCCCTCCCGGAAGGTGGGGCCACGTTGGTCCCCTTCCGAAGGTTCTAGAAGCTTCGTACAATACCGATTAACCGTAACAATTCAACTCCAAAAACTGCCTTATATGAATATTATTCTCTGACCATTCCGAACCTCTCGTGATGTCCCGGATCCCATCCGAGACTCGAACAAAAATTCATAAACCAATTATCCAATCTATCCTAGCGTCGAGATACGTTAAGTGTGTGACCTCGGGTTCGAGAATATGCAGACATGATCTTCTATCAATAATCAACAGCGGGGTCTAGGCACCCATATTGACTCCCACACATTCATCGATGATCATATCGGATGAACCACGATGCCAGGATTCAATCAATCCCATATATATATATATATATATATATATATATATATATATATATATATATATATATATATATATATATATATTCCCTTCGTCTCGCGATATTTTACTTGCCCGAGATTCGATCGTCGGTACCGTCATACCTAGTTCAATCTCGTTCACAAAGAAGTACTTTACTCGTTCGTAATCCGATATCACTTTGTGATTAACTCCTTAACCACATGCTTGCAAGCGGTGTTGATATCGATTACCAAGTGGGCCAGTATATCTCTCCGACTTGGGAGGGACAAATTCCATCTCGATACATACAACCCAACAGATACTTTCCGATCACCGAGAGACACCTTTATGATCACCCTCTCATAGGATGACGTTTGATGACCTCAAAGCTTTCTTCCGTACCGAGTTGCATTATCTCATGGTCTAAGGAATACAATATTTGACATAGGAAAAGCTTCGCAAAGATGAACACGATGAACGATCTAATTGCTTCGCTTAGTTTGTTCATCCATCATATCATTCTCCCAATGATATGATCTTATTATCAATTGACAACTCATGTATATGGTTAGGAAACCTTAACCATCATTGATCAATGAGCTAGTCCTTAGAGGCGCATGCAGGGACACGGTGTTGTTCACAAACCACACAAGTATTAATGTTTCCGCTAATACAATTCTAGCATGGAATATAAACTTTATCATGAACAAGAATTATAATAATAACATCTTTATTATTGCCTCTAGGGCATAATTCCAACAGTCTCCACTTGCACTAGAGTCAATAATCTAGTTTACATCGGCAACAATCTCACACCCATGGCAATCGAGGTGTTGATCATGTTTTACACGTGGAAGAGGTTTAGTCAATGGATCTGCGACATTCTGATCTATATGTACTTTGCTAATCTTGGATCTCCATCGCTATATAATCTCGGATTATATGAAACTTGCAGTTGATATGCTTGGTCTTTGGATGATATCTTGGTTCCTTAGCGAGTGCTATGGCGCCGTGTTATCACACAATATCTCCAGGGTCCAATGCACTTGGAACCACGCCAAGCTCGATGATGAAGTTTGATCCAAACTCCTTCACTTGACGCTGCGGCAGCCATGTATTCCGCTTCCACTGTAGATCCGCGATCACGCTTTGCTTGACTTCTCCGACTCACGCTCCTCCATTCAAAATATAAACGTATCACGTCTGAGATTTGGAATCATCCTTGTCGGTGTCGAAACTAGCATCGACGTAACCTTTTACGACAAGTCGTTCATCACCCCATAGACTAAGAACATTTCTTTAGTTCTATTTAGGTACTTTAGGATGTTCTTCACGGCTGTCGAGGTTCCACTCGGATCACTTTGATATCTGCTCGTCAAACTAAGAGCATTGGACACATCCGGTCTAGTACACATGGCATACATGATGGAACCTATGGCGAGGCATAAGGCACTTTGCTCATAGCTTCCCTATCATTTCCGTAGTGGACACCGAGCCTTGCTCAATATCTTACCCGACAACATAGGCCTTTGAACCTTTCTTTTCCTTATCCATTCGAACCTTTTTGAACTTTGTCTAGGTATGTACTCGGCTTAAAGCTATCGAGGCGTCTTTGTCTATCTCTATAGATTTTGATGCCCAATATATAAGCAGCTTCACCTAGGTCTTTCATTGAAAACACTTGTTCAAATAACTCTTCACATCGTTAAGCATGTTGATGTCATTTCCGATAATCAATATGTCATCCACATATAGTACCGTAAACGCCAAGCTCCCACTCACTTTCTTGTAGATACAAGCTTCGTAGCAATTTGGAACAAATCCAAAGCTCTTGATCACTTGATCAAAGCGAAGGTTCCAACTCGAGATGCTTGCTTTCCATAAATGGAATGAAGTTTGCATACTTTACTAGCATCCTTAGGATAGACAAAACCTTCGGGTTGCATCATATACAACTCTGCAGCAATGTTCCCATTGAGGAAAGCAGTCTTGACATCCATCTGCCATATTTCATAATCATGAAACGCAGCAATTGCTAATAAAATCCGAATGGACTTAAACATCGCTACGGGAGAGAAAGTCTCATCGTAGTCAACACCTTGAACTTGTCAAAAACCTTTTGCGACAAGCCGTGCTTTATAGACGGTAACATTACCATCCGCGTCCGTTTTCTTCTTGAATATCCATTTGCACTCAACGGCCTTTCGGTCGCTAGGAGGATCCACCAAAGTCCATACTTGGTTTTCGCTCATGGATCCCAATTCGGATTTCATGGCTTCCAGCCATTTCTCAGAGTCTGGGCTCATCATCGCTTCCTCATAGTTCGTAGGTTCCGCCTTCTACCAACAAGACAGTCAAGACAGGTTGTCATTACCACTCGGGAGGGCACGCGACCTTGTCGACTGCGACGTTCGATGCGACATCGTCCAAGCTTCATGATCCTTGTCATTAGCTTCCTCTATTGTTGGTGCGGTGACCGAACAACTTCAGGTCGCGCTACTCTCCAATTCAAGAGAAGGTTCAATAACCTCGTCTAGCTCTACTTTCCTCCCACTCACTTCTTTCGAGAGAAACTCCTTCTCAAGAAAGGAACCGTTCTTTGCGACAAACACTTTGCCTTCGGTTCTGTGATAGAAGGTTCTGTGATAGAAGGTATACCCAATGGTTTCCTTAGGGTATCCTATGAAGACGCATTTCTCCGCTTTGGGTTCGAGCTTGTCCGGCATCAACTTCTTGACGTAAGCTTCGCATCACCAAACTTTAAGAAACGACAACTTAGGTTTAGCACCAAACCACAGTTCATACGGTGTCGTCTCAACGGATTTAGATGGAGCCCTATTTAAAGTGAATGCAGCGGTTTCTAATGCATAACCCCAAAATGATAACGGCAAATCAGTAAGAGACATCATTGATCGGACCATATCTAATAGGGTTCGATTCCGGCGTTCAGACACACCATTGCGCTATGGTGTTCCGGGTGGCGTGAGTTGTGAAACGATTCAACTTGCTTTAAGATGCGTGAGAAAATCATAACTCAAATATTCACCTCCACGATCGGATCATAGAAACTTAATCTTTCTGTTACGATGGTTCTCCACTTTATTCTGAAATTCCTTGAACTTTTCAAATGTTTCAGATTTATGTTTCATTAAATAGATATACCCATATCTACTTAAGTCATCGTTAAACTGAGGAAATAGCGATATCCACCGCGCGTCGAAACACTCATCGGTCTGCATACATCGGTATGTATGATTTCCAACAAGTCCGTTGCTCGCTCCATCATACCGGAGAACGGGGTTTTGATCATCTTGCCCATGAGGCATGGTTCGCACGTGTCAAATGATTCAAAATCAAGAGACTCCAAAAGTCCATCAGAATGGAGTTTCTTCATGCGTTTTACACCAATATGACCTAGACGACAGTGCCACAAATAAGTAGTATTATCACTATCTACTTTGCATCTCTTAGTCTCAATGTTATGGATGTGTGTTTCATCCCTTTCGAGATTTAGAAGAAATAAACCATTCACAAGAGGTGCATGACCATAAAAGATGTTACTCATATAAATAGAACAACCATTATTCTCTGATTTAAATGAATAACCGTCTTGCAATAAACACGATCCAGAAATAATGTTCATGCTCAACGCAGGCACATAATAACACTTATTAAGGTTTAAAACTAATCCCGAAGGTAAAACTAAGGAGAGCGTGCCGACGCCATCACATCAACTCTTGATCCGTTAACGCCAGCATCGTCACCTCATCCCTCGTAAGCCGCCATCTATTCCGTAGCTCTGTTTGAGTTACAAATATTAGCAACCGAACCGTATCAAATACCCGTGCACTACAACGAGGGCTAGTAAGGAAAACATCAATAACATGTATATCAAATATACCTTTGATGGTGCCACCTTCTTGTCCGCTAAGTACTTCAGACGATATGCCCAAAGGACCCTTGTCCTTGCAATAGAAGCACTCAAAGGTCCCAAGGACCGGACTGAGCTTCCTCTCAACAGGGGCAACGCGCTTGCCGCCACCTTTCTTGAAGGGCTTCCTTGCACCCTTACCTTTCTTAAAGGTGAGGGGCTTGTTGACCATCAACACATGATTATTCTTTTTGATGTTCACCTCCGCTACTTTCATTTTAGCAAAGAGCTCAGTGATCATATCAGTGGAACCAATCTGATTGTGATCAACTACAAAACTTTTGCAGCTAGGAGTGTCAATCTTGAGCTCCTCTAGAATCTTGCAGTCCGGTTGCTCAAGGCGTTTAGTGTAGCCCGACATCTTAATGGCGTGCTCACTAACGGAACTCCCTTCCTCCATCTTGTAGTTAAGGAATTTCTTAGAGATCTCATATCTCTCAGAACGGGCTTGAGTCTGAAACATGTTTTTCAGCTCCTCAAGAATCTCAAAGGGCCCGGCGAACTCCTCAAAACGATTTTGAAGATCCGATTCCACAGCAAACAACATGGCGATCTTAATCAAGTCATAATCATCCTTGCGACGATAAGCCTTTTTCATCACCCTAGCATCTATAGCGAGGCGTCACCTAGCGCTTTCTCAAGGACATAGTCCTTTTGTCCGCCAATGAGAATGATTCTCGAATCGGAACCATTTTGTGAAGTTAGACCCATTGTTTCTAAGCTTTTCTATCTCAAAGAAAACGTTGAAGTTGAAGTTGGATTTGGCCATGTGATCTACGATTTGCAAGTACAATTTAGACTATGTTCATGATAAATAGTTCAACTTAATCAAATTACTAGATGAACTCCCACTAAATTCAACATCCCTCAAGTTGTTTAGTGAACACGATCCAAATTCACCACACCTAATCCGATCATCACGAGAAGAGATGTGGTTTCAATGGTGGATAACCAAGTGTCGATCATATCATTCATATGACTCATGCTTAACCTTTCGGTTCTTGTGTTCCGAGGCCATGTCTGTACATGCTAGGCTCGTCAAGCTAGACCCAAGTATTTCGCGTGTGCAAAACGGCTTGCACCCGTTGTATGTGAGCGTAGAGTCTATAGCACCCGATCATCACGTGATGCTTGGACACGAACTTTCGCAACGGTGCATACTTGGGGAGAACATAGTTTTATCTTGATCTTTAAGTGAGGAATCATCTTATAATGCTACCGTCGCGATCTAAGCATAATAAGATACATAAAAGGATAAACATCACATGCATATAACTTTATGTGACATGGTATAGCCAATCTTCACAAGAATGATCTCCATCTTGTGCGTTAAGCATGATCTCCATCATTCCACCATGATTGCCTCCACCACGAATAGCAACTACAACTATTGCTAACTACTTAGCGATAAAGTAAAGCTATTACATGGCGTATAAGAAGTTGACTCGCAGGTCATACACAATTATAAAGACAACCATATGGCTCCTGCCGGTTGTGTACTCATCGACATGCAAGTCGTGAAACATTACAAAACATGATCATCGTATACAATATACACATCACATCTTGGGCCATACCATATCACAGACACCCTCCCTGCAACAACAAGTTAGACGCCTCTACTTTGTTCTTGCATGTTTTACGTGGCTTATGGGAGTAGATGCTACGAACGATTCTTACCTACGGAAGGCCACAACGATGATATTATGGTTGCCAAACTCCGGTGTTAATCCCATGACAACTATAGTGAGAAACCGATATCCACCGCATGTGTGGAACAAGCCACACGTCAAGTGCGAGCCGGTCATGACGGCGTCGCGTAAGGTTGGCCTGGACCGCTTCAATCTCACTATCCCGTCATAAGAAGAACACAAACAAGAGGCATGCAACAGAAAACATCAACGCCTCGAACAACCATGTTGCGTTACTCGTGAAACACATCTACGCATAGATCTAGCTCGATACCATCAAGGGTTTCGCGGCATAGTAAATCAAAATTTTCTACGGATGCGAGCAGAGGAAAGCCAAGATCTAATCTAGGAGATGCAATCAACGAGAGATTGGATTAGATCTTCATACCCTTGAAGATTCGTGCGGAACGTTCGTCGGAACGTGGGTGATGTAGTCGCATTGCTTCTCCTCGCGATCCGATCCGATCTAGCACCACAAGTGGCGGTGCCTCCGTGAGATGCACACGTGCAGCACCTCGGCGCCTCCTCCTTCCTCGGACCAGCAAGTATGGTGGAGAGATAGATTGGATCTACAACACGACGGCGTGGTGTATATGGTGGAGAATTTACAAGCGGCCGCCTACAAACAATCGGGAGGAGAGGAAAGCTAGCAAGGCGGCTAGGGTTTGGAGGAGAGGTGTGTGGGGTTGGCGCCCACCCCTCTTTATATAGAGGGGGCGCAGCCCTAGCCCCTCCCCCAAGCCCAAATGATAAGGAGTGGGGGGCATGGACTCTCCCCTCTTTTAGAAACCCTATCTCTAGTTTAAACGATTTAAACTCTCTAGGATCGGCTGGGCCCTATGGGGCCTTGTGCCCTGCCCAATGCGGCCAGGACACTCCCTCATAGGCCCATGCCCCTCTCCGGAAGGTGGGGCCACGTTGGTCCCCTTCCGAAGGTTCTAGAAGCTTCCTGACAATACCGATTAACTTGAACAATTCGAACTCCAAAACTACACCCTTATATGAATCTTATTCTCTGACCATTCCGGAACCTCGTGATGTCTCGGATCCCATCCGAGACTCGAACAAAAATTCATAAACCAATTATCCAATCTATCCTAGCGTCGAGATACGTTAAGTGTGTGACCTGCGGGTTCGAGAATATGCGTACATGATCTTCTATCAATAATCAACAGGGGTGCAGGCACCCATATTGACTCCCACACATTCATCGATGATCATATCGGATGAACCACGATGCCGAGATTCAATCAATCCCATATATATATTCCCGTCTCGCGATATTTTACTTGCGAGATTCGATCGTCGATGCATCATACCTAGTTCAATCTCGTTCACAAGGCCAAGTACTTTACTCGTTCGTAATCCAATATCACTTTGTGATTAACTCCTTAACCACATGCTTGCAAGCGGTGTTGATATCGATTACCAAGTGGGCCGAAGTATATCTCTCCGACTTGGAAGGACAAATTCCATCTCGATACATACAACCCAACAGATACTTTCCGATCACCGAGAGACACCTTTATGATCACCCTCTCATAGGATGACGTTTGATGACCTCAAAGCTTTCTTCCGTACCGGGGAGTTGCATTATATCATGGTCTAAGGAATACAATATTTGACATAGGAAAAGCTTCATAAAGATGAACACGATGAACGATCTAATTGCTTCGCTTAGTTTGGTCTCCATCATATCATTCTCCCAATGATATGATCTCATTATCAATTGACAACTCATGTCTATGGTTAGGAAACCTTAACCATCATTGATCAATGAGCTAGTCCTTAGAGGCGCATTAGGACACGGTGTTGTTCACAAACCACACAAGTATTAATGTTTCCGCTTAATACAATTCTAGCATGGAATATAAACTTTATCATGAACAAGAATTATAATAATAACATCTTTATTATTGCCATGGACCCGAGAATGCCAATATTAGTACGAATCATACTGAAATGTAACTTGGTAATAATTCTAACATGTGAACGATTCCTCGCGGAACTACTCGGGTCCGGTGTTTCGGAGTTGTATAAGGGCTTTCTTGCTTTTGTAGAAAGCAGGAAAAAAGAGCATTCTTCCCACTTTTCTTAGAAAACACGGGGAAAAGGGCCTTTTTTTCCCGTTGTACATATTGAAACATGGATTATTATTCATATCCTAATAAGATATATTGTTATTCTGATAATCAAGCTGTTTGTTCCACTTCAGGCCAAAGTACGAGCTGGGCAGATCATTGCTGAAACCTGCCCGTCTCGACACCGTCGCCGATTGCCTCTCCTCGCCATGCATCCATACCTTGGACATGTGGGATTGGGGAATGATGTTCTACATCAGGGTTGATCTTGCTGGGTATTACCACGCGTTTCCTCATGTGGGCGGGCCATTTCAGACCTTGGACGAGGTCCATTCTGCCGTTGAGTGCGACCTAAAACACCGCGAGGATCCAAAAATGTAAAGAAAAAAATCTCTTCTTCTTTCTGCATTTCCTGATCTTGCGTATGAACTCGAAGATGTTGTGCGCTACGGATCAGTTTGTGTGGGTGATGGTTATACGATCACCCATCATATCAACTTCACCGCGAAGATGAAAAGAACTGAAGATTTTGATTATGGCATGGAGTTGTTCTTTGTCAAAGTTACATGTGACTGGAAGACAGGAGAACACAAATTGGTGGTCAGCTGTTTCTGCCGGGTCGAATCTACTGATAATGGTATTCTATACTCTTTTATCATTTTGCTCAAAATACAGTTCTTGAGTCTGCACTATAGACAGTTATGCAAATGTGTTTCGTCCACGGGTCATCTCATCATTTATCCTTTTTTTTGCGAAAATCTCATCAATTATCCTTGAGCTTTATGTTTGTCGACAGATCTATGCACAGCCATGTGCATTTTTTAACTGCAAATTACTCATTTATTGTCATGTGCTTGTGCCTGACTAGTTATTATTTGGCAATTAAATGACAATCTCCCCCCTCACATTTTTGCCTCTATAAATAAAGGTAGATGCTATGACTGTAATGTGAAGCACCCCAATGGTGTTGTATACTCACCTGGTCAAGCTGATGCATGTTTTCCATTTGGTGCTTCTAACATGGTCCGAGAAGACTGTGACGAAGACGTAAGTACGGTGATTTATTTCATGCTAGCTTAGCTTGGTTTGCAAGCTAACATGGTCCGGGAAGCTCCCTTAACCCTCCCCCCCCCCCCATGTGCGTCGTCGCCCGGATCACCACGACCTCCCACCTCCTTCCGCCGCCATGCCTTTTTTGAGGTGTGGGAGCTCCGCCTCTACCCTGCAGGCATTGTGCCATTGCCGAGCTCCGCCGCACATGGGGAAGACGAGGCTATTGTGCTGCGTGCAGCTACCAATAACTCTGATTTTTTTTGTTTTTGCTACCTCCATATATTTATTTCGCTACATATTACTATTTTCTTTGCTACTTTGCTCCTTCTCGGAATGCTACACTAGTATTTCTACCCACCGCGGTAATAACACTACAAGGATGCTACCATGGCATAAATGTTTTGCTACAATAATATGCATGTTCTGCTATGAGATCTTCGGCGAGATTGGATTTGCTACAATCAAACATTTTATTTGCTATGGCCATTTTATGATTTTGCTTCAATAGGGCAAAGTTTTTGCTACATCTGTTTTCAAGTTTTGCTGCACTACGGCCATTTTATGATTTTGCTGCAATAGGGCAAAGTTTTTGCTACCTCCATATATTTATTTCGCTACATATTACTATTTTCTTTGCTACTTTGCTCCTTCTCAAAATGCTACACTAGTATTTGTACCCCACCACGGGAATAACACTACAAGGATGCTACCATGGCATAAATGTTTTGCTACAATAATATGCATGTTCTGCTACGAGATCTCCAGCGAGATCGGATTTGTTACAACATTTTATTTGCTACGGCCATTTTATGATTTTGCTTCAATAGGGCAAAGTTTTTGCTACATCTGTTTTCAAGTTTTGCTGCAATATTTTGCTATAGTGTCTCCGGCGAGGTATCCTAACGAACGTCTCCAGCCAGTTTCCGACAAAGTCGATTTTGCTTCATTAGATTTTGCTTCATTAGAACAAACATTTTGCTACAAAATGTCCAACAAAGCCTGCAGCGAAACTCTAGCGAGATCGGTCTTTTTTGTTTTTATCTCGTAGGCGAACCGTTTTTTCCTCGTGTCACACAAGGACCCAGGGATCGGGGAGAATTATCCCCCGGGGACGCCTAGCGCTTATTCCTGCTTGACTGCATTTTTTTCGAGGGACATAGCAGAGAACATGTGGCATGAACAATTAGGGCCATTTTGAAGAACCTCTTTAAATCAAAACAAGTGAAAATTGATTCAAATCCAGGGCCATTTTGAAGAACCTCTTCAAATCGAAACAAGTGAAAACTGATTCTCCAGGTCCCTGGCAGCCAACAAACAAATGTGACATTTATAAAGGCATGTATTAGGATTTTCACTTGTCTGAAACTTTATGGAAAAGAAACGAAAAGGTGAGACAAATGATAGCGCAAAAGTGCAACTGGTTACTGCTACATAGTGTATTCACAGAGCCATGGCAATACATTTATGGCAGTGGCACCCTACAAATGATGAACTGCAGTTTGCAGAAAAAACTGAGAAGGCACACCAACATATAGCTCCTCGTATGCCCGTCCCCTTGGTTCACTCGTACTGTAACATTAAAAAAATTAACCTCGGTGCGGTAATGAAAAATGAGAACTTCCTTTGACAAGAGAAGCAAAGTAATCACGGGCACAAGTCACTCAAAGCAGGTATCCCGAACAAACAAAAGAGAATTGTTTCCTTGTCACCATTGAGATCAGTTAAGAGACTTCATCAGAATATACAATGGGGTGACAATAAGAGCCAGAAAAAAGAGACAAGATTACAGGCAGGCACCACCCCAGGACTTGGGCTCTAAACCTCCCACAAAAGAGACGACTTAAGCCTAAGTTATACATGACAATGAACAAACTAACTGTAAATAAAAATTGGTGCACAGTTACACGTGCGCCAATATCTATATGTCAGTTTTGAACCTATGAAAGATCAAATGACCCCTGGCCTTCGTTGATAGCATAAAGCAATTTCTTGTGCATAACTTCCTGCAAAAATGTTCCAGGCAAAGCGGAAGTCAGATTACAAACAAGACGCTACAGAAGACAGAAAAGGGATACTCCAAGCAAAGGAACCAAACCTTGGTGGAGTATGGCGGAAGTTTAAGATAATTAGCACACGTCATGACACTGGGTAAATCATCATCTGCAGACTCCGTTGCGCCAGCTGCATTGGAAGTATTCACCGCAGTCGAAGAATGCTGGCAAAAAAAAAGCAAGCTCAGATAACATGGCCGCAGGAATGACGAGATTCTGCATCACTACAACAGGCATACCTTCCTAACGATTGTCAGCTTAGGATTTAAGGCTGACAGGCCACCAGGTGGAAGCCGAGGAGCACCAGTCACAAACTGGCAGAAAGCGTGTTGTTGCTCCGGAGTAAATTCTGCCATGATCTCAAGCAGCTACAAACCAACAGCAGAAAAATTAAATTTAACTTCCAAAATATTCACCATAAAGCTGTGAAGAGATGTACTCACATTGACAATTGCCGGACTCTTCGAGGTATAACCATGATCAAATTTTATATGCTCAACCAGTGTCTCCGCCTGCATAATGTGATTGTTCAGAATAATTTTCAAAAAAAAAAAGAATTACTGGAACAAAGAAGGTTTAATAGGGCATTACCTCCCAAAGTTCCCGACGACCACAAATAAGATGGTCAAGCTCTTGGGGAGAAAATATTTGGAGGGATGATATGTCGAATACCTGAATTGGAAAAATAAAGATCTTGTAAGAAAATGCAATATCTACTGAACAGCACTTGCCAGCAAATCAGAAATCTTAGAAAAATGAGATGACCTGATTAAATCCAGCTTTGAATGCTTCCACTTGACGCATTATTCCATCCTTGATAGTAGCGTCCACAACCAATGAAATGTACTCTTCTAAGTTGTAAATGCTGACCTACAGAAAGTTAACACAACAAAGTGTAATCAACAACAGAATTAGAAGCAAAAGCGGTAGTGATAACACAAGAACCTAATCTGCTTCATCACTTACCACTGTATTTTCTTCACCTTCCTTCAGAAGGTAATCAGGATAGCCCGGAAGAGTAAAATCTAAGCATAGATCTTCAATAGAAGCACCACGGAAACGCAAATCTTCAATTTGTTGATTGTTACTAGAGCAGGATTCCAGAAATCGCTTGCGTTCAACAAGAATTTGCAACTCTTGCAATATCTTTCCAAGCTCGGCATCAAAAGATAATATGTCGTACAAATCAAGTTCCTAGAAAAGCAAAATATTTTATGTCAATATATAAGAAGGTACAGAAAACATATAAAAATACTAAGGTTTGAAAAAAGGTGGAAGAAGAAATTAGAATGGATCCACCAGTCTCTCATGCTTACTTGTCCAAGTAAAAGTTTATAAAATGCTGTTGACAAAGATAAATCGAGAAGCCTCCCATCTTGCAATGCTTTTGCCATGACTCGACCAACTAAGCGGAAATAATCAACGACTTTGAAGAATTTACTACCCTCTGAAGAAGCAGTACTAGGTGGCCAAGGGCGAGGAAACAAGCCAAGAGGTGCTTGTATCAAGTTTCTGGCATCACGAGGTGAATTGGAATCAATCTTTTTAGCCTCTAAAGTAACAGAATCATTTGGAGAATCAGATCTCCATAATCCCAAGCCAACCCTCTGCAGGTCATGACTTAAGAGGGTATAGAACTCCAAAGTTGGACCAAGCCCAGTTCCAACTTCACCGAAGTATTCAACTTCAAGAACAGCCTTCTGAGTGGAGAACATTTCCATAACTTTGGAAGCAGAATCCAAGATACGGTTACGAGAAACACGAACTTTCTGGCGCTGCAGTCTACCAACCCGTACTTCTCTTTCAGTTGCTGAGTTATTATCACCCTGCTGGTGCTGAAGACGGTTCAATGCCCGAGATAACCCAAAAGCTGTAGAATAAAAGTGCTGCCTTCTCGTTTCAAAAGGAAACAGAAATGGACAAGCTTTGGTCATCTGATAACACCAAGAAGGTAAGCTACCACTACAGAGTGCAAGAACATCCTGAATTTGACGAGCAAGCTTTGGTGTCAACTTGCTGCTGATGAACTCCTCAGAGGGTACCTTGACTCCAGTTCCATAGAGCCCGTCCAGTGTATCGACTTTTCCTTCTGCAAAATCATCACAGATCGCCTGTAATCTCAGACGAGGAGATAACTGATTCAATCCCTCCAATACACGCAGCAATGCTAAAATATTGTAAGTTTCAGTTGACTTCTCAAAATCATAAGGAAGTTGGCCTTGCAAAATGCTATCAAGAAGAGAAGTACGTTGTACTTCAGATGTAGCTCTGACAAGTTCTGATTTGGAAGATTGCAGCACTGAAGCTGAACCTCTGGTGGATCCCTTATCCACTTCGTTATCAGCCTTTTGGTATGTTATAGTGAATATATCACTCCAGAAATGGCTTCCATCATTAGGTACATCAGAACCACCTAAGCTTTCCTCTTCATCCTCATCATGAACCACTTGCTGTTGCATAGCTTGGTATACAGTCAAATGCTTGCTCAGCTGCTTGCCACCAGTTGTAAATACCAATTTGTTCGCACGCTCGTGTGCACTAGTTCCCACTGACAGGCCACGCCTATCTCGACTACCTCTGATACCATGGCTACCTACAGAAGCAAGCCCGGCCATGGCAGCTGCAGCAAACGACATCGCGCCCCGCGAGCTTGGTTTTCTAAGTTCAGCAGCACTTGCTCCCCTACCACTAAAGGTATCTCTTAAGCTGGAACCAGACGAGGGTTGTGACTGGTTATCATTTGCTACTGAGGCAATACTAGATTCATCAGCATCTGCCAGTTTTACATCATGCACATTCTCTGGAGCACAGACAGGAAGAGACCCTCGTAGAACCTGAGGATTTTCGACAAAAAAATTCAGTTTCCAATTGAATGCCCACACTATCCTAGATCCGCGCTTGCAAACAAAATAGAGAGATCAATAGAAGTGAACTGGGAAATACTACCTCATGATCATCATCTTCATCGTCTGAAACATCATCATCGTCATCACCAATCATCAAAGCATCGTCAGCCTCGAAGGGAGATGCATCAAGCTCTTCGTCCTGCATGCAGAAGACAGACTGTATCATGCACCACAGCGTAAATGGTATCATAAAGTATAATATTTACATGGAATATCATGTACAAGCATTTGAACAGCACTTTATTGAAGGACAAGGGGATTATCACAATATTATAATCCAGTTTCCAATGCATAAGTGATCTATGTTGTTATACAATTGGCCAATCATGAGCCAAACTTTAAGAGTGAAATGAATTGTTTTGGCCGGTGCTTCCACTATCTCGAGTACTCAACCCGTTCCTTGAGGTATGTGTCATTATCTGAATAATCGTTATTGAATACGATTAGAGCCAAGGCACATTCAATTATTGGGATATTGGGAGCACCAAACCCCCAAGTAGAAGTGTTTTCCCCACATTGATTTTAGCTAAGCAAACCATTATTAGACATTGTAGAACATGAAGGAGACATGTACTCCCTAGATACCAGAATAAACTGCAGGTCAAAAAGGCTGATGTGAGCTCTCCATAATGTCCTTTTATAGCAGCTTTAGCTAAATCTAATTTTATTAAACCTCTACATGGTATTTGCAATGAAACTCTTAGATAAAAAATTCATAATTGTATTGATTGTGTCAATCCCACTTGCACATCAAATTAAATAATGGAAGGTGACAAACAATCATGAAATGACAATTAACAACGGCAGGACAGTCATACCACTAAAATCACAATAGCAGTTGAGTAAGTGGAA
The DNA here is from genome assembly GCA_030063025.1 of Avena longiglumis. Lineage (NCBI taxonomy): Eukaryota > Viridiplantae > Streptophyta > Magnoliopsida > Poales > Poaceae > Avena > Avena longiglumis. Next base: position 28,240,332 of record CP125974.1, read on the forward strand.
TGCATATTACTAAACGAATCATTCACAGTCAAGCAACTGTATTAAATTTGAGGAACTAAGCAAAAACTTAAAACAATTGTTACTATGCAGAAGTATATATTCCGTAAATGAAGGAAATAGTTCCATGAATGATCATCAAACCTCAGAGCTACTTTGACCATGTGGCGGTTTGACTTCTGAATCTTTCTCTGAAGCAACTTTCCGGCGCGTGGCAGTCCTAGTATGTGGACCTTTTGGTTCATCTGATGGTGATTTAACAACAGCTTTACCTTTTCCCTTCGATGTGCTTCTGCTCCCCTCCTGAGCATCGTTATTAGTTGCACAATCTACAGCAGCCAGTGATTTTGACCTAGTTGAGGGCCGCCGGAAAGATTGAGTGGACGAAGGGACTGGTGCTGTTGCACTAGGTGCCACAGGTTCAGAATTTTTTCCAGATGACACCGCAGGATAAGATATTGACTCACTACGTTGGATTCTAGGCCAAAGGAAATCTTCGACAGCTGCTAGACTTGCCAAGGGATCAATAAGAACAATATTGGAGGAATAATCCTTAAGTGTTTTTTCACCCTGTGCTCGACATAGACGCAACTTCAAGGGCTGGGACAGAGCGCTTAATCCAGAGGACAGACGAGACCCTCCCAAACTAGATGTCCTTCCAGAATGGCTAAGCATAACCGGGAAACGTTCCAATGAAGACAGCGCGCTTTGCAGTTTCTGAACTAAGAATGACATCGGAGTTTTATTCCCTGGCGAGTCATTTGGAAGAGCAGCGTATATAAATGCTTTATATCGCCTGAGTGCCTGCTGACGGAACTTGGGTAGGTTTGCTTCAGAGACCTTTTCCCTTTCAAACGTTCCACAAGACAAATAATTAAGCAATGCTGCGATGATTCCACTCCCAATGAACTCAAACGTGGAAACTCCATCACCCTTGCTAAGCTCAGACAATATTTCAGCTATAATGTTGTCTAACTGTTCTTCGACGCTGCATAAGACATCAAACTCATCACCCCCTAGAGACTTTGATTTCCCTTTAGCTTTTGTTTTGACAGTGTCCACAGTGGTATTTAATTTCGCGCAGAGTGCCCTTAGCTTCAGAAGGTCATCAGTGACAGCAGTATCACTTGAGCCAGGGTCTGAAGGGAAGTACTTATCTCTGAATGACTTTGCACGATCACTGACTGAAGCACGAAGACTAGTACTTGGACTCTCTTGCGTGCTTTGTGGTGAACTGGCAATAACAGGATGGGAACCCTTTGGTTCATCCAAGGAATTGTTATCAGTACTCACAGTACTGCTGCGACGACGGCTGCGTCTTGAACGGGAAGATGTGCATGTACCAGAATCAGTATCTTTTTCCCGTGGTGGTACTTGAGAAAGCATTGGACTTGAGATTTCCAGGCATATAAGCGACTCTACAGCATGAACAACTCCTTCCCTCACAAACATCTTCGAAAATGTCCCAGGAAGCTTTTCCATCAGAATTTCAGCTATCTGAAGAGCAGGGATCAACACCTGTGGATCCTTCCAGGATAAAATGCCAGCTAAAAAGCTGTAAGAATTAATATGCAAGTTAGAGGGAACCAGAGCTACACATAAGCAAATGTAGAAGCAGAAATGGTAGTTATGATTAGAACCTGGATATGTTTGTTGTGCCAAGGAGAAATTCGATCATTTCGGCTGTGCTATAATACATTAACTTTGCAATGACAGATAAGCATTTATGACGGATTGGGCCGTTTACGCTGGAGCCATAGACCTGGTAAGGAGAACGATAATGTGTCAAATAGTAGGATTTCAATATATTGCCATCACCAACAAGGCAACAACCAAAATCAATTGATACATCAGTAAACCAAGGGACTGACCTGTGTCATGGTAGGTAATATGTCCATACCAAATTGCTGCAGAAGTTCAGGCTGATCACGCAATAACTTCTCCCGGCCTGACACTTCAAGATCTATTGAACCAGACTCGCCTTGCTTGCTAGGAGCAGGTCGCCTTATAGAAGAGCCTTTCATAAAAACATTGGCTGGTAATGAAATGGTTCCAACAGGTAGAGGAGGAAGCAATTGATCAGCAAGGTTCACAATCTCATACATCTGTGTGACACAAAATACATATTAGCACATTTTGCATATGGAATCGACCTGTGAATTACCATATAGCAACTACGAAATATTTGCATATTTATGTAAGAATGCCAGTGCTACTGGGTACAGACTAACTGTCAACCATACATCTAAAACATTGCTAAATGGGAGCATCTATTCTTTGCTTCCAATGGTCACTATATTTTCAGAATAAGCAGATAAATCTAGAATCTACACAGGCATTATACACAAAAACTAAAAGAAGACGGAACACTTATGTAGGTATAATATCCATACAACGTCAGTAAAAAATGGCTGGGTGCTGCCAATGTGATTGGTGGGCCAAACACTACCGTAAGCAGAGAGGTTCTCCGCCGCTGCCAGATTGACCATCATGACACGTGCAAGAGAGGGAGGGAGCGAAATAGAGAACGAAAACGCATGAAGAAGGGCCTCAGAACCAAAAAGTAAGGGAAGGCTGGCAATCTAAGTTCGAGGCTGCAACATGCAAAGGTTCAAGGAGGTGGTGACATGAAGAGGAGGCGGCAATTGCCATCGAAACAAAGGTAACAAATAGAACGAAGAAAACAAAGTGGAAGCTCGGGTTTGACTGCATCTAATGCTTTGGCTACATGGGGGGGCAGCCCAACTTAACAGCTACACATATGAGTCCTCCTACCTCCCAAGTAACAGCACAAAAAGGTGAGCTAGACACCACCATCAAGGCCCCCCACCAGTGCTAGGCTATGTACATGTACTATGTGCTAGGCAGGCACCCAGCGTAAGGATGCAAGTTGGTGCCCATCAGGGTACCCTCTGGCCCTTCAATCCAACAAACTAAAAATTTAAAAATCACATCAGTTTTGAGCTTTTCTAAACATTGCTCAAGACCAAACCATTATTGCAAATTCCAAGAGTTCAAGACAAGCCCTAACTCAATCTACCACATTGGTTGCTGACGCTATAGCTTGCAAGACTTCACAAACAGTAGGAACACAGAAGCAATTGGCAAATTATTATACCTAATCTGTTCACAATCATAATTGCATTCAGTATCTATGTTCTGAACTTAATGCAGATCTTAATTTTTTTTACTGGGTTTGTAAGAGCTACAGTCCACGCGTATCCAGCATGAAACTTCCTTAAAAAATCGTTGAATTTTTGTGGCATCAAGTTCCATTGGGTGTGATAGAATAGTAATTTACGTTCACAATACAAACCTGAATTGTGTTCACACTTGAGTGAAATTAAATTCAAAGAAAAAGCATCACTTGAATCTTAGCTAGTAAAAATAACAACTTAACGAACTTACCAATCAGCAGATGGCATTAAAATAAAGTAGTAAGTGGCTATAATCAAGCTTAATACTCCCTCCGTCTCAAAATAGATGTCGTAAATTTGTCTAAATCTGGATGTATCTAGACACTTTAGACACTAGATACATCCAAATTTAGACAAATTTACAACATCTATTTCGAGACGGAGGGAGTACTATTTTTGTAAAGAATATTCACCTGATCAGCTGGCCTTGTTAAAGTGGGAGATACAGTTGTACCAGCAACCAACCCAGATCCTGAAAGGATATCTTTTAGTGTGCCGCTAATTCCATGGAGGAGGAGTGTTTTAGCTGCCAATGGAGATCCACTTGCGCATATTGACAGAAGACGAATTACTCCCTTCAAGGAAATATGATGCAAAGTTAGCAAACTTATAAAGATCATAAATATGTATAGTGATAAAAAGTAAAACTGAAGCATACTGTATATGTCAATGTACTCAACGATGCTTGTCCAGCTGAGTTGCTAACAGATATTAAGCCAGCAGCTTGTGCAACCAATCCATGATTGCACAACTCATCTAGTTTCTCTGGAGACGAGGCAAATGCTTCTGCTATACGAGTTAGGCAAACGGAAGCATGTTCCAGCACCTGGAATAAACAGAGACAGAATATCAGCATCTTAAGAATAGATGGCCATCTTGGTAAAGTCAGGGTTTGAACATACATTTTTGCATCATGGTAGTTCAGAAGATTTGTTAACAGTGGAACCGCTTCCATTACAAAATCTGAGGCATCGGAAGGAAGCTTCCTACACATATTAGCAGCTGTAGATAACGCGACTCTCTGCATATTTCACCAAAGAAATAACAGTGAGCAATAGTTAAAAAAATGTAATACTCTGGCATAGAGAGTAAATGTAAATGATGCACAATATAAAGATGTGATATCAGAAATTATTTAAAAGTTGCAACTTGCAAGAAACTGAAGTGATGAGAATGTTAAATGCTGGAAGAACATAAAGTATTCAGCAAAATTACTTGAACACCAGTGGAGAAGAAGTCAAGATACGATAGCACTGCCATTAGTGCTCCAGCCCGCAAACAGGCAGTTGGATGCTCCTGGGATATCTTCTTAAGAGCTTGCAAGGACTAAATAACCCAGAAAAGAAATATATAAATGTTAGTGCATAAATTCATCAAGATCATTCATACAAATATCAAATATGCAAAGGCACTTAATTGTGTATATCATATTTCAAACAATGATATATTAAGTGTGGTATCTCAAACAACATTACAAGACAACGAAACTCACTAATCTAAAGCGCCACCAAAGCATTCTTATATCAAAAACAAATGAAGTAATTCAAGTGTCCTAGGTGATAATGCTAATAGTGGTAGACTGCTCAAGTACCTACTGCAGAACCTCAAATCAGATTCAATAGCACAAAGGGATGACAAAGGATTTGAAACACTTCCAAACAAATGATATCAAGTTAAATGGCATAGTTCTGAATGAGACCCAAGAAATCTAGTCTGGCCATACCATATCCATAAGATAGGAGGCAAAGAAAACACAGCCAGAAACCAGGAACCTTAGCATCTGTTTTCAACCCACTTTTTTAGTATTTCGTGGCTGTGAAATAAGGCCATGACCTAGAAAATAATCAAGATGAACAACATGTACAAATAGCTAAATTCGTCATGCACAAATAGCTGAATTGGCACAGCAAAACTATGCTGGATGGTACTGATCTGAAGGAGGATCTAGGTGGTCACCTACGAGCTAGGTAGGAGTACTCCCCCGTGATTCGTACCTAAAAGGTCTTCTAAGCAGCGAATGAGTTTCAATGAGGTCGTCCACCACTGAATCGAGCCTCCCTCACAAGAAATTGATGTCCTATAGATTTGAATTCTGCGGTGAGGAACTGAGGATAAGGGATCCCATGTAATGGACCAACCTGGGCCTTAGCTAGACTATCAGGCCATCCTTCCTCTACCTTTTACTTTCTTCGTGTGTCTCATTTCCTCTGCTTCTTCCTCCCAGAGCAGCCAGCTGCCAGGCCCTAGGAAACCACCCAGACGCTAAGCGGTGATCCACCCACTTCTTGCTTCTACCATTGATAAATGGTGAGCTACTGAATGAACTAGAAATATTCGGTATTTGGCAAGTGACAATCAATACCTTAGTCTAAGAATGAATCCTCCATTGCTAATTTTTGTTCTGACACCACAGGGTCCAAAAATATTCACCAAAATATAAACTCAGGATTTCATCCTTGCTTCGCCAGCTGGGGTTAACATGCAGCTGCTACATTTTTTTTAGAAAAACAGGGATTTCAATCCCCGGTTCCATTGCTACATTTTGACCCTCAAACATTATATGCAGCATTCATGAGATAACCGAATGTGCCGATTAGATGGACAAGGAACCGTTGCTCATGGCAGGACCGCCGAGATTTCAACCAAATCAGCACTAGCCATAGCCAGCTGTAGGCGACTGTAGGCACACAAGTCAGGAGCAAGGCGACCAACTTACAGTGACTGAAGGAGCAGTGATCTGTATATTGTCTGTTTCCAAATAAAATTCTATTTGTTCAAAGTGTTATATAAACTTAAATGATGATATGCTATACTTTACACTAAATGGGTCTTCTATACTTGCACTTACCAATACCACACATGAGTCATACAGGCCCCCGCTACTTGATTCAAGTCATGGTGGTTCATAAACATAACAGGAAACCCATACAATGTGGCATTCATCTATATAAATATTCATCCTAGCATTTAAATGGAAAAAGGCAACAGCTACATAGCTAACTACTCATCAGCAAGTCAAGATATTATATGGTTTCCAAACCTTAAAGAAACGGGGGTACTAAGTTTCTACAGACAACCTAATCATACAGACAATAAACAAGAATGGTTCGCTGAGTAACGATACGGATCAGGCAAGCATCAGCATGTACTAAAAAGTAAATACGCAAATACCCACCTGCTCCGCAAGGTCCATGTATTCAATGGTGAGAAGCCGAGCGCAGAAGCATGCGACAGCACCATAATGCACAACAGAAGAGCATGACGACGGAAGCACGTCGCAGAGGTGGGTGAGGGCCCGTGCCGCGAGCAGCATGATGTCGGGGTTGTTCTCGTGGTTGAGCAGCCCGACCAGGACAGGCACGAACGAGTCCACCGAGAATCCTGCGAGCGAGTCTTCGGTGCCGATGGACAGCATCTCACAGAGCTGTGTCAGGGCCTCGACCTGTCGCCCCTCCTCCCCGTCAGCACGAAGCCCCGCGAGCATACTCTTCATCCGCGCGCCATGCGGCCCAGTCATGGACGACGAGGACGCAGCCGCGGCGGCTGCAGAGAGGGCAGACGACGGCAGCATGTCGTCCAGGCCAGCGCCGAGCTTCCTGAGCAGCCCCTGCAGCGCGCTGCTGGCGGAAGTGAGGCCGTGGGGGAAGGCCCCGGAGCCAAGTCCTCCGTCATCGTCATCCTCCATGCCGTCGAAACTGAGGCCCAGCATCCGCTCGGCCTCGCGCAGGCGGGAGCTCTCGGACGGCTCCTGCTGCTGCTGCTCCTTGCCTTTGTCCGCGTTGGAGGCGCGGCCGCGGCGGCGGGGCGGGGGGTTGTTGTCGGCCGGGAAGTCCATCGGAGGCTGAGGGGCAGGAGGGTTGGGGGTGGCAGCGGAGCGCCGGGCACGTGGAGCGGGCTGCGCGGGGCTGGGGGTGGCGGCGGCGGCGGCGGTGGGGCTAGGGTTAGGGTTGGGTCGGGAGCGCTTGGAGGAGCGGGTCGAGGAGGTGGAAGACGACGAGGCTTCCGCCCGCTTGCGGCTGCGCGTTTCCATACAAAGGGAGGCGAAAGGGCGGCGGCCGCCTCGGGCGAGGCGGCGGCGGCGGCGACGGTGTGGCTAACAGACGATGGGCGGCGGAGGAGGGAGCATCGATCGATGGGGGGTGGATTGGCGATCGGAGGAGATCTGGGTGGGGATTTGTTGAGAAGGAAGGGCGGTGCGGTGGGGACTGCGTGGCGACGTCAGACAGGAGACCGGCCTCTCTTGGGCTGCAGAACTGTGTTCGGCTCTGTCGACGAGCCGTGCTCTGCATAAAAACCAAGAAATAGAAGATACTTACCGAATTTAACTGCAAAATTGTTTTGAATCTGGTTTTCGGTATCACGGTACGTGGAATAGTTTAAATTTGAAAAAAATTACACCTGGCTATTCACGTTATTATCCGCTGCTGGTGATGCAGAAATATATTACCCATAAGATATCATCATTTATTATTGTTATTATGATATATGTATCTCCTACTATAATGTCTGCGTGATTATTCGAATTTATTGAGAAAACTTCTATCAGAAGAAAACATACATCGTACAATGAGAAAATCCTCTTCTATTCCAATAAAGGAAAATTATCTTCCGATATACTCTAAGAGATCATGTCTTAGTTGAGAGATTTAGTGTGCATATGTTAACTAAGAGAGAGCAACTATATTCTACTCGTCAATAACATGTACCCATTTGCTCTGATTTTGGTCATCTCCTCGCGGTCTATGGTGAACAAGGACTTATGAAGTTATGTACATGGCTGGAGCATACGGTGTTTCTATTCTACATAGATGACAGTGTAGTCTATGGATCGGCTCTTCATCGTGTTAGACGTAGCTACTAGTTTTCCACGTAATTGTATTGTGTCATTGTTTCTATTTTATTTTTTGTTTATGCAGTTGCATCCTACCTATACAGAGATTGTGGTAAGTTCCCGTGAATTTTATCAGCGTCATGCTACCTTATGAGTTTAATAAATCACCCTATGACGCAGAAGTCCAAAATATATTGATTATGCCATATGTGAGAGCAATAACCGCTGCTACTGGATCATACAGGTTCCCCTCGGCTCGGGTCTGTCTTGGCACTGCAAGGGAAAAGAACCTCATGATCTTTTAGATGTGTCCAAAAGTCTTTAGTGGGATGGGTTTTTTTGGGTCTTCGTTGGCAACGCTCTGGCGGTGGGTGCGATGTTATCAAGAATATAGGAACTAAAGTTCTCCCCTAATGTGGTGGTATCTTACCGAATAGTGCCACATAATTAGAGTGTTTTATTATCCGCAAATTTGGTGTGTCCAATCTTATGAATTTTCGGTTTTTCTCCTCGCACAACTACTATTGTTACACTATAAAAAAGTTCTTATCTACCATGAAATGGTCCTCCGCCAGTGATAGAAGGTACCCTTTCTACCACATTTTTTAACATTTTCATGGTAGATTTAAAATATTTTTTCGTTTTCATAGCCCTTCTTCTACAACAGATTGGATAAAACATGGTAGAAAATCGACCGACGTGTGGTAGATGTCGAGTTTTCTCTTGCACGTGTGATTTTTACTCTTATTAATGCTCCATCAATCTTTTGAACCTTGTGAGGCCTCATGTCATTGTCTCTAGCAGAATTATTTTTGGTCATGTCCATTGTTTTGTGTAATGACCCGAAGAATAGGAATGTTTTAGAACTGTTTTGTAATATGTGAAACTGCATTGCATCTATTTGAGAAAGTGTCAAGCAAATAAATAAAATTAAGAAGATATGAAGGATTGAAGTTGAACTCTAGAGTTGAGTTTTGACCTAGGTCAACTCTAGGATTTAAATTCAAAATTCAAAAGGAGTTCATATTTTCAAACCTTAGGATTCAAAATGTTTCAAACACATTAATTTTGAGTCCAAGACTCAATCACACTTGCTTACACAAGATAAGATTTTAAAAATAATAGGATCCACTAATCGAGTTCAAAATTGAGATTTGAATAATTCAAAATTTAATTCAAATATTCATAAGTAAATGAAGAAAATTCACAAAAATACAATAAACATATGAAAATAACCATAATGCAAGTTTCATTGATAATAAAATGGATACGAAGTGGATTACAAGTTGACCTCACAAGGGAAATTTCAAGGATGTAATATGATCCTATTACAAAGTACAAAAGAAAAGGAAAAAAAGGAATAGTAGCCTAAACCAAACTAGCTAGTTCTTCTCATCTTTTTCTTACTCTTCTAAAGCTTCTCTCCATCTTGACCTGCAACGCAAACATCAAAATAGAACAATTGGTTGTTGGTTAGGAATGTTGGATCCACTATCACGTGAGTCCTGAACATTGTGATTGCGAATTTTGAGCAAATGAAAGCAACAATAACAATAAATAGTATATTTACAGAGAGCAATAGAAGGCAAGGTAGAGTATAAGACAATGTTATTCACTGGAAGATATTACAGTTGATATCACATAACCATAGGCAGTAGTAGACGAAAATCCTAGAGCCTACACTAGGCAAACTAGTCAAATTAGTAATACAAACTAGAACATCTTCATAGATAAAATGGATACCTCAATCGATGGTTCTTTAAAAAGACTCAAAACTCTAGCTAGTGCACACTTGGAGTCCACAAAGCTAGGTAATAGAAACATGAACAGAAAATACTCTAAAGAATAAACTCATGATCACTTCAGTAAGAGAGTCGGTGATAGAAATCTCAAACTTAAAAATAAAGGTATTGCCCAAATTTAAAATGGGCAAGTTACCAAAGTAACCCTTAACCGATATGTCTTATTAGGCATATGACCTCAGCTGATTAGTACACTGAATCTACATGTCGGTATAATAAGCTTAGTCACTACATGTAAATAGTGAGGTGTCAATCTCACATGAACCTTAGAAGGTATAAATAGGACACTATACCTAGCTCTTGACATCATCCTCAGAGCAAAGCTCATGAGGAACACTCTTAGACTAGAGGTTGAGCGAGAGGAGAAAAAACAGAATCACACTCACAAGTGAGAGAGGGATATGAGAGAGGAATTTAAGCAACACCGGGAGCCATGAGAGGAAAAATTGCAATAGAACTTCACCGAGCATATTTTGGAATATCAAAAGCTTTATAGCCAAACCCTAGAGTATATCATAGTAGAGAGGGAGAGTAGAAGTAGTAGCACCTATGGCAACTAGGGCTAGCACATGTGCATCTCCATTAATGGAGAACACCACAGATGCCATGCCACCAGGTTAAACTGGCATAGCCTTTGTTGAATAATATAGAATTTACCTAAGACCAACTAATTGTAGAACCATAATTTACAAGCTACCCTCACTTTCTCAAGCATAAGTGGAGATGTGCCTAACAAAGAAATGGTAGGTATTAAACTATAGCTCGGTGAGTGAGCCAAGTTACTGCAAGAAATAAAAGAAGAATTCACTAAGTAGTTAATCAACATACTTACAGTAAGCAATGAACCAAAGGTTCAAGCAACACACGAATAACAACTAATCAAGTATAAATGGATGCACACTTAAGAGCCCAAACTTTTATCAATGTATTAATAACAGACAAAACCAATAATAAGATAGAAAATACAACTAGAAAACCTATACACTTAATAGTTGTGTTGTGGATTTTGACCACAACCATATCTAGAAACACTGAAAACACTTAATAACACTAGAAAACCTAGAACTGCTGACAGACAACACTTATAGTAAGTAGAACAATAGTGATCAATGAAGGAATTAACGGTATTGATCCTATACATGCATGGATTAGTACTCCCTCCTTCTTAAAATAGATGTCTCTAGGTTTTTTAATTTGTATGAATCTATATACTAAATAGTGTCTAGATTCATCCAAATTTTGACAAATCTAGGACATCTATTTTGAGACGGAGGGAGTACCTAGGATTAATCTAGATAGCATCTTAGACACATAGCTACACAATATCATCACTAAACATCACCTAGAAAACTTAACTGAAGGAATTGTACTGTTAACTGAAGAAAGTGTCGAGAATGCATATATTGAGAGAAAAACAGAGAGCACCACTATGAATCAGTATCCAAGTTGAGAAATAGCAACACAATTAACACCATAAAACCTAATATAAACCTCTAGAACATTCTAGAAACCTAGAATCACCATTAAAATAACTAGAGTAGCAAACCCTAGCATCTAGGAGAGCTAGCAGTAGAAATTGGGGAGGAAGGGGAGAGAGATATGGGGGAATTTATCTTTGTCCAAATGAGAGCCGAGCTCACCGGGGATAGAGAGGAGTAAGACGGCCACTGAGGCGGCATAAGGAGCACCCAAGTGGGTACCTTGACATGTGCATGCATAGCCATCACGAGGGAGACATCGGGGAGGTGCTCCAACACCATCCCAATGGTGGGTGAACACCGGAGGAGAGCGAGAGCATGGAGGTGCCATATCACCAAAACCCTAGTGATGACTGCAAGTACACATATAGTTTATAGATAGTTTTCAAATAAGAGTATTAGACCATGGAGAGCTCTTGGTAAAGGTCTTAATGCTCATAGCCACTATTCACCAAAAAGAGTGCTTAGAAGTTATCTCTGATTTCAAGCAGAGGTGTGTGAGAATGTTTGTGTGTGTACAAAGCAATACTAAATCAATGCAAGTAAATAGAGAGAAGGTTCGTGATGTAAAGTAATTAGAACTACAACAGGGGTAGAGTGTTCTCAGGGAGTGTTGGATCCACCACTAGCAATTGAGTTAATCATGATTAGCATATGTTAGTGTCTTTAGTTATGCGTATGTATGGGAGAAGCTCCAGGTTAGATGATTAAAGACTAGCCATCTTATATTTCATCTCGCATAAGAAGAGTTGTGATCGTAGGCTAGACACCTGTTGATGGCGCCTGATAGCGCTTCGTCGGGAAACCCCAAGAGCAAGGTATGAAGAGAACAGCAGCAAGTCTTCCCTCAGTAAGAAACCGAGGTTATCGAACCAGTAGGAGGAAGGAAACGTCTCAAAGGTGTTGCTAGCAACTTGGAAACCTGTACAACACAAACTCAAGACTTTGCCACAACGAATAGTGAGGTTGTCAATCTCACTGGTTGCTGTAACAAAGGATTAACTGTATGGTGTGGAAGGTGATAGTGGTTTGCAGAAAGTAAACAGGAACAATGGAAGATGTATCAATTGTAAAGATTGGACCGGGGTCCATAGTTCACTGGAGGTGTTCTCCTTAAGATAAACAAACATGGCATGCTGGGTAAACAAATTACAGCAGGGCAATTGACAGGACTGAGCAAGGCATAACAATGCAATACTAGACATTCATGATCCTATGAGATTCGATTGGGCAATACAACAAGATACATAGACTGCCATCCAACTGCACCTATGATTATAAATCCACCTTCAGGTTATCATCCGAACCCCCTCCAGTATTAAGTTGCAAGCAACAGATAACTCTTGCAAAGTGTGTAAGATAAATAATCCACTTGTTCTATGAACAAGATACCATTGATACGTCGGAAACGTATCTATAATTTTTGATGGTCCATGCTTGTTTAGTATCTACTTTGCTTTGTCTACACTTTGAGGTATTTTTATATGTTTTCTGGTACTAACCTATTAACAAGATGCCTGATGCAGCGTTGAGTTGATGTAGGAGCGCTTCGTTGGGAACCCTAGGAGCAAGGTGTGAAGCAGCTCAGCATTAAGTTTTCCCTTAGTAAGAAACCGAGGTTATCAAACTAGTAGGAGGAAGGAAACGTCACACAGGTGTTGCAAGCAACATGGAAACCTGCACAGCACAAACTCAAGACTTTGCCCCAACGAATCAGTCAGGTTGTCGAGCTGACCGGTTTGTTGTAACAAAGAATTAAACGTATGGTGTGGAAGGTGATGATGGTTTGCAGCAAGTAAACAGTGAAAGATGTATCAATGGTAAAGATTGGACAGGGGTCCATAGTTCACTAGAGGTGATTTCCTTAGATAAACAACATGGCATGAAGGGTAAACAAATTACAGCAGGGCAATTGATAGGAACCGAGCAAGGCATAACAATGCAATACGAGACAAAAAGATCCTATGAGATTCGATTGGGAAATACAACAATATATAGACCGCCATCCAACTGCATCTATGACTAGAAGTCCACCTTCAGGTTATCATCCGAACCCCCTCCAGTATTAAGTTGCAAGCAACAGACAACTGCTTTAAGCAAAGTGTGTAAGGTAAACAATCCACTTGTTCCATGAACAAGAGACCGTTGTTTTCTCCCTAGTGGCAACAGCACATCTACAACCGAAGAGATTTCCATCACTTTCCTTGGAAACTAGAGGCATAAACCCACTATCGAGCATAAATACCCCCTCTTGGAGTCACTAGCAACTACTTGGCCAAGATAGCTACTAACAAAGGAGAGAATGCAATATCACAAACAACACAGATATGATAGAATCAATAAGACAAAACCATTAATAAATCTGACATAGTAATCTCAATATCCATTGGATCCCCGCAAACACAACATGCATGATTACAAATAGATTAGATCTTGATCATGAACGGAGCTCACAAGATCTATACATGAAAGCATAAAGGAGGAGATACAACCATCTAGCTACTACATGGACCCGTAGTCCAAGGTGGAACTACTCACGCATCATACCAGAGAAGAAGGCCTCCGGGATGATCCCCTCCGGCAGGGTGCCGAGAAGAACTTCGGATCCCCCTCGATCTAGGGACGACGGTGGCGACGACTACAGAAGGTTTCGTGGAGTTTTGATCAGGTGCCTACGGTTCTGTATCGGTGGCTTCTTATAGGCGAAGAGGCGAGGATGGGAGGCGACCGGGGGGCCACACCCTGCCCAGGCGTGGGCTGGGCCCACCCGCGCCTAGGGGGGTTTGGCCGCCCTGTGGCGCCTCTGTAGGGTTTCGTAGCATGGAAAACAAAAAATTTCCATCGCATACAAACAAACAAGCCAAGATCTATCTACTAGATTGTAGCAACGAGTCGATGGAATAACTTACCCTCGAAGATTCCAAAGCGTTTAACGAGAGCGGATTCTCGTGGGTGATGTAGTCGTACTCTTCCCGATCTCAAGATCGTGTAGACGATCCTTCTTCTTGCGTTCGGCGGCGCTTCCATGATCACACGTTCGATTTCGTGAAGACCTTCCTCTCCTTGTTCCAAAGAAAATGGAGGTTGTAGCACTCTCCTCGCGATTCCGGACTGTGGCGTGGTATCGAGTAGAGGGAGATCATGAGGCTTCGCCTTAAGCCGGAGCGAGTATGGTGGAGTATGAGAGAGCTATTAGTGGTCTAGGGATTAGACACACCAATTAGAAGGCTCTAAACCGAAGGCTAGGGCAATTAGAAGCTCTAAACCAAAACGGCTCTAAACCGGAGGCTAGGGCTAGGGTTTAGATTAGAGGATAGGAACTTGTGTGTCTAGAGGAGGAGGCCCTGCCCCTCCTTTTATGGGAGGAGAGGGCCGGCGGCCAAGGGGAGGGAGAGGAGTCCCTCCCCAACTCGGCCTTGGGTGGCGCGCCGGCTTGGAGAGGAGGGACTCCTCTCCAAGTCGGTTTCAACCTCCTCTTGCTTGTTTCCCTCACTTTCCTGTTTTAGCCATTTGACTTTCAAACTGGCCATTTGACTTTTCAGTTTTAGGATTCAATTTAATCCTTTATTTGGAACAGCGAGAACACTTAGTACATGATGCAATCATTCCAATATGTAATGACACATTCATGTACCCTTCCCCAGTCTTGGGACATTCGGAACCTTCTAGAACATTCCCGATGAAAACACCTAATCATTCCCGAACTCCAAAGCGGGACTTTCCTTATATGAATCTTATTATCCGGACCATTCGGATCACCTCGTGATATCCGGATCCCATCCGAGACTCCGAACAACATTCGGTCTCTTTCTCATAATACCATAACTACTCAAACAACGTCGAATCCTTAAGTGTGTCTCCCTACGGTTCGTGAATTATGCGGACATGATCGAGACACTTCTCCGAACAATAACCAATAGAGGAATCTGGAAATTCATATGGCTCCCACATATTTCTACGATTACTTTGCGATCGAATGAACCACTTACATATAATACCAATTTCCCTTTGTCTCACGATAGTTTACTTATCCGAGGTTATGATCGTCGGTATCTCTGCATACCTAGTTCAACCTCGTTCTTGATAAGTACTCTTTTCTTGTTCGTGATATGTGATCCCTTGAGCGGTCACATGCTTGCAAGCTAATTGGATGACATTCCACCGAGGGCCCAGTATATCTATCCGTCATATGGATGGACAAATCCACTCTTGATCCATGTGTTTCAACCAATACTTTCCGAACACTCAATGCCACCTTTATAGCCACCCGATTCACGGTGTGGTGTTTGATGTCATCAAAGCATCCATCCGGTAAAGGTGATATGCATGATCTCATGGTCGAAGGAATTAGGTTACTATGTATCAGAAAGCATATAGCAATTGAACTATTGAAATGACTTGATCTTTATGCTACGCTTATCTATAGGAGTATGTCCACCATATCATTCTCCTAACGATATGATCTTGTTGTTGATAACATCTCAATGTTCATGATAGGGAAACCACAATCATTAATCAACCAACAAGCTAGTGAAGTATAGAGGCTATACTAGGGACTTCAAATTAAGTTTACAAATCACACAAGTATCAATGTTTCCTTGTTAACACTATTATAGCATGAATGTAAACATTTATCATAAACACAAAGATATAATAATAACTACATTTATTATTGCCTCTAGGGCATATCTCCAGTCTCCCACTTGCACTAGAGTCGTCTAATCTAGATTACATGGTAATATACCGAACACCCATGGCGGTTTGGTGTTGGTCATGTTTGCCCTCGGGAGGTTTAGTCAACGGATCCATACATTCAGATCTGTGTACTTTGCAAATCTTTATATCCCCATCCCGGATATGTTCTCGAATAGCGTGAAAACGCGCTTGATGTGCTTGACTTCTTGTGTGACCTTGGTTCTTGCGCATTGGCTATGGCGCCCATGTTATCACAGAGATAGACATTGGGTCCAACGACTAGGAACCACACCCAGCTGTAATGAACTCTTTCATCCATATCGCTTCTTGTGAAGCCTCGGCGACCATGTATTCCGATTCGGTTGAAGATCTCGCCACAACGCTTTGCTTTGCACTCCTCCATTAGCTTCTTTGCACCATTCAAAATAAATCATTATCCAGTTGTGATTTAGAATCATCCGGATCGGTGTTCCAACTAGCATCGGTGTAACCATTAACAAGGAGCTGTTCATCACCTCCATAAGAAAGAACCATATCCTTAGTTCTTCTCAAGTACTTAAGGATGTTTTTGACATTGTCCAATGATCCACTCTGGATCACTTTGATATCTGCTAGTTAAACTAACAACATATGCAATGTCGGGTCTAGTACATAGCATGGCATACATTAGAGATCCTATGGTGAGGCATAGAGTCTTACTCATCCTTTCTCTATCTTCTGCCGATGTCGGACTTTGAGTTTTACTCAAGGTCGTATTGGGCAACATGGGCAAGAACCCTTTCTTGCTCTCTTCCATTCCAAACCTCTTTAGAACTTTGTCCAAATATGTACTCTGTGACAATGATATTTGGTGTTTCGATCTATCTCTATAAATCTTTATGCCTAATATGTAAGCTGTAGCCAAGATCCTTCATTGAAAAACTATTATTCAAATATTCCTTGACACTATTAAGAAGGTCTACATCATTCCCAATCAGCAATATGTCATCCACATATAGTATTAAGAATGCTACATAGCTCCCACTCACTTTCTTGTAAATACAAGCTTCTCCATAAGTTTGTATAAAACCAAAACTTTTGATCACCTTATCAAAAGCGTTGATTCCAACGGGATGCTTGCTTCGATCCATAGATGGACCGTTGAAGTTTGCATACCTTGTTAGCATCTTTAGGATCGACAAAACCTTTGGGTTGCATCATATACAACTCTTCATCAATATCTCCATTGAGGAATCTTTGTTTTGACATCCATCGCCATATCTCATAATCATAATATGCGTGATTGCTAACATAATCCTCACAGACTTTAGCTTCTCTACCGGTGAGAAAGTCTCATCGTAGTCAACTCCTTGAATTTGTCGAAACCCTTTTGCGACAAGTCGAGCTTTATACGATAATATTACCATCGACATCTGCTTTCTTCTTGAAAATCCATTTGTTCTCGATGACCTTCGGCCATCCGGTAAGTCCACCAAAGTCCATACTTGGTTTTCGTACATGGATCCAATCTCGGATTTCATGGCTTGTTGCCATTTATTGGAATCTAGGCTCATCATTGCTTCCTCATATGTCTCGGGGTCATCGGTGTTGTCCACCAACATGACACTCATAAGGATCATACCAATGCAGTGGTACGAGTTCTCGTTGACCTCAGGCTTTTGTAACTTCAACCAAAGTTTCATGATCACCATCATTAGCTTCCTCTCTTATTGTTGCGGGCACCACAGAACTTCTTCCGGTCTTTGCGCTACTTGCAATTCGAGAGAAGGTTCGACAACCTCGTCGAGTTCTACTTTCCTTCCAGTCACTTCTTTCGAGAGAAATTCCTTCTCTAGAAAGGATCCATTCTTAACGAAGATTTTGCCTTCGGATCTATGATAGAAGGTATACCCAATAGTTTCCTTGGTATCCTATGAAGACGCATTTTTCCGCTTTGGGTTCAAGCTTGTAACTTCTTTACATAGGCTTACCCCCAAACTTTAAGGAACGACAATCTAGGTTTCTTCCCAAACCATAATTCATACGGTGTCGTTTCAACGGATTTAGACCGTGCCCTATTTAAAGTGAATGCGGTGTTTCTAATGCATAACCCTAAAATGATAGCGGTAAATCAAGTGACATCATAGAACGAACCATATCTAAGAGAGTTCGATTCTGACGTTCGGACACACCATTACTGTTGTGGTGTTCGGTGGTGTCAATGTGAAAGTATTCGCATTTCTTCAAATGCTCGCCAAACTCGTAACTTAGATATTCACCTCCACGATCAGAACGTAGAAATTTAATCTTCTTGTTACGTTGATTCTCTACCTCACTTTGAAACTCCTTAAACTTCTCGAAAGTTTCGGACTTATGTTTCATGAAATAGATATACCCATATCTACTCAAGTCATCCGTGAAGGTAAGAACATAACGATAACCACCGCGCGATGCTACACTCATTGGACCACATACATCGGTATGTATGATTTCCAATAAGTCCATAGCCCGCTCCATCATACCAGAAAATGGAGTCTTAGTCATTTTTCCCATCAGACATGCTTCGCATCTTTCAAGTGATTCAAAATCAAGTGATTAAAGAAGTCCATCGGAATGGAGTTTCTTCATACGCTTCACTCCAATGTGACCAAGGCAGCGATTGCCACATATAGGTCGAATTATCGCTTGATTTCAAACGTTTAGCCTCAATGTTGTTGATATGTGTATTTCCACTATCGAGATTCAATAAGAATAGACCATCTATCAAAGGTGCATGTGCATAAAACATATTACTCATATAAATCGAACAACCATTATTCTCCGACTTAAACAAGAAACCGTCTACAATAAACAAGATCCGATATAATGTTCATGCTCAACGGGCACCAAATAACAATTATTTAAGTATAAAACTAATCCCGATGGTAGATGAAGAGGTAGCGTGCCGATCGCGATCACATCAACCTTTGATCCGTTTCCCAGCATCGTCACCTCGTTCTTCGCTAGCTTCCGTTTATTCTGCGACCGTTTTTGAGTTACAAATATGAGCAACCAACCGATTATCAAATACCCAGCACTACTACGAGTACTACACATCAATAACATGTATATCGGATATACCTTTCTTCTTGATGTTTCCGTTCTTGAGATCCGCCAAGTACTTTGGGCAATTCCGCTTCGATGACCTTCTCCTTGCGGTAAAGCACTCGATGTCGGGCTTGGGTCCAGCCTTGGTATTCTTCGCCGGCGTGGTAACTTTCTTACCACCCTTCTTGAAGTGTCCCTTCTGCTTAGACTTGCCTTTCTTGTATTTGGTGGTCTTATTGACCAACAACACTTGGTGCTCTTTCTTGATCTCCACTTCTGCAGATTTCAAGATGGCAAAGAGTTCTAGCAACATCTTGTTCATGTTCTGCATGTTGTAGTTCATCACAAAGTTCTTGTAACTTGGTGGTAGTGATTTGTAACACCCTCAGAATTGGACCTATGCAAGTTTTAGCGAAAACCCGCCAAACCCGCATAGAAACGATTCAAAGGTGCCCTGAGCACTTTATGCGGTGGAAAACGAAGTAATAACATTACACAACAGTCCTCGATGGGACCCACAGAACAGATATATATAACAGCGACTCCATGAGCCAAGAATACAAATATTATATACAAAGATCCAAATCACCTTGAAAAGATGAAGCGTCCGACTATAGACAAGATGCAAATGGGGCTAAGAGCCCTGAAGAATAACCAATGGCGTCCATAACCACTTGAGCCAAGCGGAAGGGTAACCTCTAACGGCGCCGATCTCAAAACCTTAAACAAAAGGGTGCCGAAGGGCAAAGGAAAAGAGGAGCGTCGATCGAGGCCAAGACACGGCGAGGCTAGAATTGGTCCTCGCCACATAGGTATGATGGATCAAGCGGCAAAAGGCATGCACTAAACAACCTATAGAGACTCGATTCAATGGCGGCAATCGGAGGGGTAAGAAAGACCTATCCGGATCCAACTCAAGCTAACACCAAACAAACCCATCCTGGTATTTCCCCTCGAGACCAAGCGAGGAAGTCAACCGAGGAACTCACACGGTTGGCGTTTATTTATTCATTATAGTTGCGGCACTTTACTAGTCGTTTAGATAATCACGATAAAGTAAGCAGTGGGCACTTTTAGTTAACCATTCCGTTATAGTGGCAGCACTTACTAGTCAGATACATTTAACATGAGATAACCCATAAACCCAGCAGTTGTTGGTACTTTTAATCAGCCATTCCGTTGTAGTTGCAATACTTACTAGACAGATACAATTGTCGCAAGCGACACTCCAAACAAGCAATTGTGGGCAGTATTATTTAGCCATTCCATTATAGTGAAGCTGATTACTAGTCATTATAAAGTCAGATTTATAGCAATAAACTTTAGTTATGCTTGTCTATGGTCGAGATACTGTGCTCCAAGTCGTCCATATCCGCGGACACGGCTTTCAGAAAGTTTTACCCGGCCGGGGTGCACCAATAGCAACACACGCTCGATCAACCTCGGAAAAACCAAAACAAAACCCAACGAGGCTTTGATTGAACAATCACAGGATTCAGAAATATTTCAGGGCCACCTTAAAGTAGACCCATAGCGGTAAGCAAGCTTGAGACGGACTCAAGGTTGTGGGGACGGTTTGAACGAGGAACCCAAAGCGGGCTTGTCGACACCGCTGAATCGTGCCACGATCCTAAGACAGTATGTGCTATCTGTCGCACAATTTAAATAAAGCGTAAAGCATGGCATAAATACAGATAGTAAATAAAACCTCAAACTAGTTTGTGGCCCCAAGAAATAAGACCGAATCAAGCTCGCTCGGGGTCCCATATACCTCCCAGGATGTGGATAGCGCGATAAATCAAGGAACAGTATCAAGTACTCGGGGTCCTCACGGGACACAAGTGGCGTCGAAACCAAATATTATCTATCACCCACCGATGCCTCTGCTTATTTCAATTTTAGTTGTTAAACAGGAATTAAAGTGAACGATAAGTAAAGCCATGATCATCTCCAACATCAACATGCGGCAAATCTCCAACAAATGTGGTACTTGACGACAAGCAAAAACACTTGAGCAAGCGACTACGACACGCGGGTCCAACTATCTACCAAACAACAGGTAATAGGATGTGTCCAAGGCTATATATGGTCAAGGGATATCACGAATGAAAACTAGAGCATCGCAACACGATAGCAAAGATCAACAGAGGGAATAAATACTAGAAAAGTAAGATAGGAAGAAAGGAGATGCTTTGAAAACATTGTCGGAGGGTTCAACCGTGATCGGGCAAGCTCACATCAACTCAACGGCCTTATCCATGAAGAAGCAAAACACTAGAATAAACACGTGCACTCTTTAACACAACAGCAGAAGATCGGGCATGATGCATGCATGATGAATGACATGGCAAAGGTGCGATGCAATTAGGTCATATTAAGCGGAACCGGGGTCCCGACAATTAATTCATAGGTTCAAGTTGTTTAGCTACCCCGCAATTTAAATGTTGTTTTAACATGGCAAGATATGGTACCGGTTCGATGCACAAATTTAAATGAGGCCGATATGTGACTAGATTTGCCCGCATATGGGCCCCATATTTACTTATGCAGTGAATCGGCATAAGGCCCCCAAACCACATGACAAGAGATGCATGCAAGTATGACAATTAAATATGCAACAATTCATATAGTTGACCATTTATCAAATAGGGTTCTCGGATAAGGGGTTCACACTTTAGGGGGCTCGACGATCTTGGGGTTCCGGGGTTCGGGGTCGGTCTCAGGATCCAGGGTTCGACGGGTGCGTTCTCGGACTCCGGGATCGTTCTCGGTAACGGGGTAGATCTCGGCGCATTCGCGGAGGTCGGGCTATGCTGTCGGCCCTATCGTTCGGCTGAAGCACTTGTCGCATCGGGGTCTCGGTGTCCAGGGTGAAGTACTGGACGTTCTCGAGGGAGTACTTGTCGCACATGTGTTCTTCGGGTCCCCTGTCGATGATCTTGTCGTTGAGAAGAACTTGCCGGTCTCAAATCCGTGAAGAGCCTTGTCGGCACGCGGTTCGGGTCGACTTGACGTCCGGGAAGTACTTGGCGTCCACAGTTCGATGGCGAACTTTGCGGATGGCATGTTCTTCGAAGATCTTGGCATTCGACTCAATGTCGACGTACTTGACACGGCCGATCTTGTCGCCCCACTATCTTGATGGAGGTAAGGTACTTGAAGTGCTTGCATTCGGTGTACTCGGTCATCGGATCCAAGATGGAGAGCATGTGGTTCCGTGATGACGAGCTTCGTGTTCCATTGCGTAAAAACTTTGTCCCGACTTCGTGTCGGTCTGCGGTCCTTGTAGCGGCACCGTACTCGTTTCGTAGTCACGCATCGAAGATCTAGCGGCATTTTGCCCACACGCCGAGGTCAAACGTGGCTGGGGCTGATGGCAAAGGGAGCTTGAGTTGGGTGTGCGCGTGCACGCACTAGCCGCAGGAGGACAACATCTCGACATGGGACCTCGCGGCGACGCAGCGTCTTTGCGATCGGAGGACGGGCGGCGGCAGGTCGACGGCGGGGCTCGGGCCGACCGGCGTTGAGGCGCGTGCTGACGCTTTGGGGCGCCGGTGGACCTCGGGCCAGGTCGAGGCGGAGCCGGGCGGCAGGCACGCGCGGCCGAGGAGGAAGGAGGCCGGCGAGAGCGGGCTCGGGCGGCCAGGCAGCGGGGATGGGCCTCGTCGACGTGGAAGGAGAGGCGACACAGCATCTCTGCGAGGGGCGAGGGAGGCGGCGAAGGGAGAGGAGGCTGGAGCTTCAGGCGGAGGATCTCTGAGGGATCTGAGGGGACGGAGGAGGCGAGGCAGGAGGCTTCGAGGGGCCTTGACAAGGCGGGCGTGGCCGGAGGGAGAGGAGGCTCGGGCGGGCGGCAGGCCTTGAGGCGAGGCGGCGGGCAGAAGCGGAGGCGGGAGAGGCTCAGGAGCGGAGGTTGCAGGCGGTGCTGTCTGCGAGGCGAGCACAGGCAGGCGTGGGGAGGAGGAGGGCCGGCGGGTGGGGCCAGGGGAGATCCAGGGAGAGCTTGTCGGGTGGGAGGGCAGCGGCCTTGGTGGTGTGTGTGTGGGTTGGGTAGTGGGGCGGGGTGGGGAGTGTGGGAGGTGAGAGAAAGAGGGATTAGGTGGCGGGATAGGATTGGTTGAGGGAGGGAGAGGGTGAGGTGTCACTACTAGGGATTGGGTGGGGTGATGTGGGAGGGTTTGGGTAGATTACTGGTAGCTTTAGGATTAAGGGTGGACCGTTTGTAAATTCACAGGGGTGGTCGTTCGGGTTAAACGCCCGTTCATTCCCGCTAAAATAATAAATATTTTTTTATTTGTTTTACAAACACCGTTTGCAAACCGGCAGCAGACAAACAAAAATCGTCCGGAGACCCGGGGTTTGATATTTGATTAAAGATGGGGCGTTTTAGAAAACAAAACGGGCTTTGCGAAAATAATTTTAGACAAACAACATATGATGATGATGATGCAATGCACAAATTCAACGCGATTTTCTAGTAGTGGTTTTTTGCGGGATGCCACATGATTGGAGGACACGGTAAATCCCCAAAGCATTAGGAATCACTATACCCAAGCTTTGAAGTTTGTTTGCGTGCCCAGACATATTAAGCACATGCTCACTGACGGAGCTGCCTTCTTCCATCTTGCAGTTAAAGAACTTTTCAGAAGCCTCATAGCTTTCAATTGCCGCATGAGTCTCAAAAATCAATTTGAGATCCTCGACAATATCATATGGGTCGACTCTTCAAACCTTTTACAAGCTCGATTCCAAACCATACAAGATAGCACGAACTATGGAGTAATCGATTCTTCCGAGCGAGGTAAACATTCTTTACTTCATCGAGCATCACCGCAGTGGGTCACCCAAGAGTGCATCCAAAGACATAGGTCAAATTACCATTGTGAGGACAATCCTCAAATTCCGAACCAATCCGAAGTTGCTTCCATTGTTTTCAACTTTTCTTTCTCTAGGAACGCATTAAAATTGATGGTAGGGCTGCCATTGATCTACAACATATTTGCAATAGTTTAGACTAAGTTTATGACAAATTGAGTTCAAATTAATGATGAAATTAAACTAGGTGAACTCCCACCAAAACAACATCCTCACATTGTTTTAGTGATCACAGAACCAAATCCACTATATCAACACGATCATCACGAGAGTTGATATAGTTTCAATGGCGAATAATCGTCATGTTCATCATATCTACTATATGATTCATGCTTTACCTTTCGTGATCCGTGTTCCGAGACCATGTGCATACATGCTAGGCTCGTCAAGATCAAACCTTAGTTTCGCATGAGCAACAAATGGCTTGCTCACGTTGTATACACTTGCAGAATCTAACACACCCGATCATCACGTGGTGCTTCGAAACAACAAGCTTTAGCAACGGTGCTAACTAAGGGTGAACACTTTATGACTTGAAATTCATGTGCATGAGGGATCATCTTATAATGCTACCGTCGTCTACTAAGCAATACAAGATACATAAAGGATTAACATCACATGCAATTCAATAATATGTGATATGATATGGCCTTTCTTCTTTGTGCTTCCGATCTTCATCTTCTAGCACGAACATGATCTCCATCATCACCGGCATTGCATCAAGGTCAATGACGCTTCTCTATGGTTGTCGTTGTTGGAGATATGCCCTAGAGGCAATAATAAATGTAGTTATTATTATATCTTTGTGTTTATGATAAATGTTTACATTCATGCTATAATAGTATTAACAAGGAAACCATTAATACTTGTGTGATTTGTAAACTTAATTTGAAGTCCCTAGTATAGCCTCTATACTTCACTAGCTTGTTGGTTGATTAATGATTGTGGTTTCCCTATCATGAACATTGAGATGTTATCAACAACAAGATCATATCGTTAGGAGAATGATATGGTGGACATACTCCTATAGATAAGTGTAGCATAAAGATCAAGTCATTTCAATAGTTCAATTGCTATATGCTTTCTGATACATAGTAACCTAATTCCTTCGACCATGAGATCATGCATATCACCTTTACCGGATGGATGCTTTGATGACATCAAACACCACACCATAACTGGGTGGCTATAAAGGTGGCATTAAGTGTTCGGAAAGTATTGGTTGAAACACATGGATCAAGAGTGGGATTTGTCCATCCACATGACGGATAGATATACTCTGGGCCCTCTCGGTGGAATGTCATCCAATTGGCTTGCAAGCATGTGACTTGGTCACAAGGGATCACATTGTTGGAGATATGCCCAAGAGGCAAAAATAAAGTGGTTATTATCATATCTTCACACTTATGATAAATGTTTACATACCATGCTATAATTGTATTAACCGGAAACATTAATACTTGTGTGATTTGTAAACTAAAATAAGAGTCCCTAGTAAAGCCTCTTGTTAAACTAGCTTGTTGGTTAATATATGATCATGGTTTCCTGATCATGAACATAGAGATGTTATTAACAACAGGGTCATATCATTAGGAGAATGATGTGATGGACATACTCCTATAGATAAGCGTAGCATAAAGATCAAGTCATTTCAATAGTTCAATTGCTATATGCTTTACGATACATAGTAACCTAATTCCTTAGACCATGAGATCATGCATATCACCTTTAGGATGGATGCTTTGATGACATCAAACACCACACCGTGAATCGGTGGCTATAAAGATGGCATTGAGTGTTAGGAAAGTATTGGTTGAGACACATGGATCAAGAGGGATTTGTCCATCCATATGACGGATAGATATACTCTGGGCCCTCTCGGTGTAATGTCATCCAATTAGCTTGCAAGCATGTGGTGGCTCACAAGGGATCACATATCACGGGAGCGAAAAGAGTACTTATCGTAGCGAGGTTGAACTAGGTATGCGAGATACCGACGATCATAACCTCGGATAAGTAAAGTATCGTGAGACAAAGGAAATTGGTATCGTATGTAAGTGGTTCATTCGATCAAAGTAATCGTAGAAATATGTGGGAGCCATATGAATTTCAGATTCCTCTATTGGTTATTGTTAGGAGAAGTGTCTCGATCATGTCCGCATAATTCACGAACCGTAGGGAGACACATAAGGATTCGACGTTGTTTTGAGTAGTTATGGTATTATGAGAAAGAGACGAATGTTGTTCGAGTCTCGGATGGGATCCGGATATCACGAGGTGATCCGGAATGGTCCGAGAATAAGATTCATATAAGGAAAGTCCTGTTTTAGTTCGGGAATGATTAGGTGTTTTCATCGAATGTTCTAGAAGGTTCGGATTGTCCGGCACTCGGGGAAGGTACATGAATGTGTCATTACATATTGGAATGATTGCATCATGTACTAAGTGTTCTTCTGTCCCAAATAAAGGATTAAATTGAATCCTAAAACAGAAAAGTCAAATGTCGGTTGAAAGTCAAACGCTAAAACAAGAAACTATGGGAAACAAGCAAGAGGAGTTGGAAACCAACTTGGAGGAGGAGTTCCTCTCCTCCAAGCGTGACCAGCCCTAGGCCGAGTTGGGAGGACTCCTCCTCCTGGCGCCAAGACCCTCCACCCATAAAAGGAGAGGCGGGGCTCCTCCTAGACACACAAGTTCCTACCTCTAAATCTCCGGTTTAGAGCCGTTTTGGTTTAGAGCTTCTAATTGCTTTGAGCGGTTTAGAGCCTTCTAATTGGTTTAGAGCCTTATAATTGGTGTGTCTAATTACTAGACCACTAATAGCCTCTCTCATACTCCACCATACTCGCACTTGGCTTAAGCGAAGCCTGCGGGATCTCCCTCTACTTGGTACCACGGTTGTCTTCTTAGGAATCGCAAGGAGAGTGCTACAACCTCCATTGCCTGCTAGAACAAGGAGAGGAAGGTCTTCGTCGAGTCGAACGTGTGACCGATTGCAAGTATTTGGAAGGATCGTCTCGCGATCTTGAGATCGGAAAAGAGTACGACTACATCACCCACGAGAATCGCTCTCGTTAACTTTGGAATCTTCGAGGTAAGTTATTCCATCGACTCGTTGCTACAATCTAGTAGATAGATCTTGGCTTGTTTGTTTGTATGCGATAGAAATTTTTGTTTTCCATGCTACGAACCCCCTACGAGGGTATCGAGCCGTGTCTATATGTAGATCATTGCACGAGTAGAACACAATGGTCATTGTGGGCGTTGATGCTTTTATTGTCGATTGCTTCTTGTGTACTTTGCATCTTGTGGTATGTTGGGATGAAGCGGCCCGGGCTAACCTTACATGACATCGTTCATGAGACTTACTCCACGCTTGACATGCAACTTGTATTGCATAAGTGGCTTCTTGGTGCTTTCTCCTAGCATAGTTAAGATCCAATTTACAACGGGTGATTAACAATACTAGTATCAATGTTGTGGTTCTTGTTCGTAAGTTAGAACGACACTTATTGAAAGCCCCAAACCACGTAAAATATGCAAAGAAAGTAGAAGCGTCTAATTTTTTTTGCAGGGGTGTGCAGTGATGTGATATGGCCATGATTGTGATTATATTTGATGTATGCAATGTTCCTTATTGTAAGTTGGCAAGGAAGGAGCCATATGGTTGTCTTTAATTTGTTAAGACCGCATGTCTATTCAAAGTAGTTGTAATAGTTGAAGCGGTGGACGACAAACATGAAGGCGTCATTGACCTTGATGCAATGCCGGTGATGATGGAGATCATGTTCGTGCTTGAAGATGGAGATCGGAAGCACAAGAAGAAAACCATATCATATCACATATTATGAATTGCATGTGATGTTAATCCTTTATGCATCTTGTATTGCTTAGTAGGCAGACGGTAGCATTATAAGATGATCCCTCATGCACATGAATTTCAAGTCATAAAGTGTTCACCCTTAGTTGGCACCGTTGCTAAAGCTTGTTGTTTGAAGCACCACGTGATGATCGGTGTGTTAGATTCATAAGTGTATACAACGTGGGCAAGCAGATTTGCTCATGCGAAGCTAAGGTTTGATCTTGTGAGCCTAGCATGTACGACATGGCCTCGGGAACACGGATTAGAAAGGTAGAGCATGAGTCATATAGTAGATATGATGAACATGTTGATTGTTCGCCATTGAAGCTATATCAACTCTCGTGATGATCGGTTTTGATGTGGTGGATTTGGTTCGTGTGATCACTAAAACAATGTGAGGGATATTGTTTTGTGGGAGTTCACCTAGATTAATTTAATTATTAATTAGAACTCAATTTATCATAAACTAAATCAAAGTGAATTTGCATAGTTGTTGTAGTCATTGGCATCCGTTTACCACCTTGCGCTTAGTTATAATTGAGATGATAGAACTATAGAATTCTGGTTAGTTACTTTCTGTTGGTATCGTATTGTTTTGAAGTGTTAATCTAAAGTTTAAAAGTCCTATTGCAAACTTTCGGTAAGTTCGTTACTCGATGAAGTTTAATAATTTGTATTAAAACAAGAGTAACAATTCCAATGTTAGTATATAAGTATCATGTTTGTCTCCATGATTCTTGATATTCAAAGGATTGTCTTAATATCAAGGTTATCTAGGATCTGAAAGAGTTGTTTCAGAAACCATGATGTGTGGAAGATATTGTGATATCTGAAACGAAGTTTTGGTTGCAACATGATAGAGTATAATATGGCTAAAGTCATGTTATCATATTTGATGAGAATTTGCGAAAGGTTGTAGACACTTGTTGTCCTAATCCTCCAAAAGGTTTTGGATAGCAACATTATACACGTAATTCATCGTTATAAGCTAAAGGTAGTTTGATCATGGACGATTCCATGATAAGGATGAATATTTGATGTAGGTAAAATGTTTACTACACCAAGAGATTACTAAATAAAGGAATTTGAAAGAACACCAAACATTTGATGATGGTGATCTACTTCAAGTGCAAGTCCAAAGACATTGGTATTTAACTATACACGCTTTGGACTATGTGTCATATGTATGACTCCACTATTGATATTGATAGATTCTTTCAAAGCAAAAGGAAATCTTGAAGAGAATCTCATAAATATATGAGAAAAGAAAAGATTAGAATTGTTCAATTTAAGTATATAGATGATATACATGTTATGGCTATATTCTTTGCTTATTAAACAATGTGGTTCTTAAGTATTTGATCTGAATTTGTTGGTATGAATTGTCATACAAAACAATGTAATTCATGAACTACAATGGCCTAAGTAATTAGCAAAGAATATGTGATGATGTTCATCGAGAACAAATAAAGGGTTATTGTGTTGCTCGTTAAACATCAAAGCTTGCCTTCAAGATTTGTTTTATCGGTGTTATGAGAACAAAGGGTTGTTCAAATAATTGCGTAATCCATAAAAGATGGATGATTCACAAATCTCGTTGGAAAAATCACATCCATAAAGCTAATGCTAAAGATGTCGAAGACAAATTGATTGAAAAGATCACTTAGGAAGTGACATCGCCGTTTAAATTATATTGGAAAGAAAACATGAAGAAACTCCATATGTATGGAATTTTGGAGTCTTTTGATTTTGATCAAATGGCTTGTGAAACTTTCCTAGAGATAATTAAAACTTCGTTCATAGGCCAAAAGGAACGAAGACTAGCTTATTGGAATTTGTACATATTGTTGTCTGAAGTCCATTATGTGTAGTCAAGAGCGATGGATTTCAACTTCATATGCTTTCTCCGAAAATTTGAGTGAATATATGAATATTTACTTAATAAGGATGAAGTATGAAACATTTGAAAAGTTCAAAGACTTTCAAGATGAAGTGCAAAATCATTGTAACAAGAATATAAACAGTTTATGATAAAGATCATAAAGGAAGATATTTGAGTTACGAGTTTAGCATAATACCTAAGATTTAAGGAATTCGTGGATTTGCATTTCGAAACACCATAAGAGTATGGAGCATTCGAGATATGTAATTAAACCTTGTTTGACATGGTGAGATCAAAGGTGTAATTCATAAAATTGCCATTGTATTTTAAAGATTAAAAGCTTTAGAGATTACCGTTTTCCTTTGAAAAGAGCTTCATCATAATCCGTTGAAATGACACCATATAAGGTTATGGTTTGGGATAAAACCAAGTAGTCCTTTCTTAAACATTGGTATGCTATACATAAGAAAGATGTTTGCAACCAAAGTCGGATGAATCTGTCTTTGTTAAGTATTTCTCCATAACAGGAGACAAAAGTGTTTGTCGCTTAGAGCGTCAAGTTTCTTTAAGAAGGAATTTTTCGTGAAAAGTTAAGTGGGAGGACAATAGAACTTTGATAAGGTTGAAAGAACCTTAGCTATATGTGCAGAGTTGCATAGCAGCGAAAAGTGTTAGGAGGGCAACAATGCTCATGGATCACGTGCCTCAAAGGTTGTGATCACGGAGATCTAAGTTCCTATTGAAACAAGTAGGTCGGTAAACAATCAAATACCAAGATTTGAGGGTTGAATCATTATTTGAGAATAATGAACCGACTACATGCAAAGAAGCGATGATGGGCCCTGACTCCGTCTAATGGCTTGAAAGCCATAAAATCCGTGATAGTTCCATACATGAAAAATCAAGTTTTGAACTTGAAGGACCCTCAAGAAAGGTGTAAGACCTTACAGTTGTGTTTGGATCTATAAAGAAATAGACATGGATGTTTTACATCTATGAAATAGTCGACATGTTGGGAAAGAGTTCACAACAATGTTCAAATGTTGACTATGATAAGATTTGATCTTTCATAGTGATATTTAGTCTAGACGGATTAATGTAGCAACCACTACATATAATTTTGTTATATGGTAGTAGAATAAACAAAACAAGATCTTCTAATAGAATCGTTACCTAGGACATGTGCATAACACGGTCCATAGGGTTTTGTTAATTCAAAGGATGCTAAAAGCATATCACGAACTTCAATGGTTAAAGTAAGCATAGCGGAGTTGGAATCTTCACTATGATGAAACTGTTAAAGAGTTTAATTTCATCGAGATAATGGCGATGCTTGCATTTGCAAGAAATTAAGTGGGGCGCTAAGACATGTTTCTAATACATTATGTGGAAGACATATTGTTGATTGGAAATAATGTATCTTGTATTAACACATATTAAGAATTTCATCACGATGAAAGACTTAGGCAAAACCAAATATTTGGCATCAATAGGCGCTAATATGGTTGTGCGGAAGTACATAGACAAGATATTGAATGAGTTCAATATAGAAACTATAAGAGAGGTTCTTGTCGCACAGAAAGGATTGAACAAGTTCAATGTTGATGATATATTCAAGTGTATTGACATTTGGCAAGTGAAACAAAATTCAAGTATAGATTGATACTTGATCACAAAGAGTATTTATATCAATCATGCTGTGATGTGTACAAATCCAGATATGTCCTATGCTCTAAATGTTATGAGCATATACCAGAATGATTCATAAGATGATCATTGGACATAGTAAGGATATTCTTATGATCTTTTGGAAGAACTAAGAATATATTGTTTGTAGAAGTGACAAATAGATGGTTAGTTCATTGTAGAAGTACTACATTGATACTAGTTTTGTCACAAAGTGCAAATTAAGTTTATCTCAATCTAAATTAAGGGTGGCACAATATAATGGAAAGTAAGTTCCATAATGGATTTGGATGAGTTCCAAAGTTAAGACATTGTGACAGATACTACAACAAAAGGCTAAGTATATGACTGCTATAATAGAAGCTAAAGAGGGCATTTGTGTCAAGTAGTTTGTTATCAAACTAGGTGTAGTTCACAATGGGATAATACTATGAAGATATATTGTACAACAATATTATCAACATGTTTTAACCCCAAAGAGCTAAAGGTCACACCGAAAGACCAAACTTATACAAAGCCATCTCATTAAAGAATGAGTGATGCGTAGAGACACAAACACATGCAATTACACACGGACACAGAAGTGTCGGATCCAGGATCGATTGACCACTAGCAATCGTGTACATACAACACCGGAAAGCCATAGGTGTTGAATACACAAAGGTTTGAAACTAGATT
Organism: Avena longiglumis; assembly: GCA_030063025.1. Classification (NCBI taxonomy): domain Eukaryota; kingdom Viridiplantae; phylum Streptophyta; class Magnoliopsida; order Poales; family Poaceae; genus Avena; species Avena longiglumis. The sequence goes on from CP125974.1 coordinate 28,272,381, forward strand.
ATTGACTCTGGTGCAAGTGGGAGACTGTTGGAGATATGCCCAAGAGGCAATAATAAAGTGGTTATTATCATATATTCACACTTATGATAAAAGTTTACATACCATGCTATAATTGTATTAACCGGAAACATTAATACTTGTGTGATTTGTAAACTAAAATAAGAGTCCCTAGTAAAGCCTCTTGTTAAACTAGCTTGTTGGTTAATATATGATCATGGTTTCCTGATCATGAACATAGAGATGTTATTAACAACAGGGTCATATCATTAGGAGAATGATGTGATGGACATACTCCTATAGATAAGCGTAGCATAAAGATCAAGTCATTTCAATAGTTCAATTGCTATAAGCTTTCTGATACATAGTAACCTAATTCCTTAGACCATGAGATCATGCATATCACCTTTAGGATGGATGCTTTGATGACATCAAACACCACACCGTAATCGGGTGGCTATAAAGATGGCATTGAGTGTTGGAAAGTATTGGTTGAGACACATGGATCAAGAGTGGGATTTGTCCATCCATATGACGGATAGATATACTCTGGGCCCTCTCGGTGTAATGTCATCCAATTAGCTTGCAAGCATGTGGTAGCTCTGAGGGATCACATATCACGGAACGAGAAAAGATTACTTATCGACGAGGTTGAACTAGGTATGCGAGAGATACCGCGATCATAACCTCGGATAAGTAAAGTATGTCGTGAGACAAAGGGAAATTGGTATCGTATGTAAGTGGTTCATTCGATCGCAAAGTAATCGTAGAAATATGTGGGAGCCATATGAATTTCCAGATTCCTCTATTGGTTATTGTTCGGAGAAGTGTCTCGATCATGTCGCATAATTCACGAACCGTAGGGAGACACATAAGGATTCGACGTTGTTTTGAGTAGTTATGGTATTATGAGAAAGACCGAATGTTGTTGAGTCTCGGATGGGATCCGGATATCACGAGGTGATCCGGAATGGTCAGGAGAATAAGATTCATATAAGGAAAGTCCCGTTTGAGTTCGGGAATGATTTGTGTTTTCATCGGGAATGTTCTAGAAGGTTCGGATTGTCCCAACTCCGGGGGAAGGGTACATGAATGTGTCATTACATATTGGAATGATTGCATCATGTACTAAGTGTTCTTTGTCCCAAATAAAGGATTAAATTGAATCCTAAAGCAGAAAAGTCAAATGTCGGTTTGAAAGTCAAGCGGCTAAAACAAGAAACTATGGGAAACAAGCAAGAGAGTTGAAACCAACTTGGAGGAGGAGTTCCTCTCCTCCAAGCGGCCAGCCCTAGGCCGAGTTGGGGAGGACTCCTCCCTCCCTGGCGCCAAGACCCTCCACCCATAAAAGGAGGCAGGGCTCCTCCTAGACACACAAGTTCCTACCTCTAAATCTCGGTTTAGAGCCGCTTGGTTTAGAGCTTCTAATTGCTTTAGCCAGGTTTAGAGCCTTCTAATTGGTTTAGAGCCTTCTAATTGGTGTGTCTAATTACTAGACCACTAATAGCCTCTCTCATACTCCACCATACTACTTTGGCTTAAAGCGAAGCCTGCGGGATCTCCCTCTACTTACGGTACCACTTGGTTGTCTTTAGGAATCGCAAGGAGAGTGCTACAACCTCCATTGCCTTTGGAACAAGGGAGAGGAAGGTCTTCGTCAATCTGAACGTGTGACCGATCGGGAGCGCTGCTGCACGTGGCGCGGAAGGATCGTCTCACGATCTTGAGATCGGAAAGAGTACGACTACATCACCCACGAGAATCGCTCGTTAACGCTTTGGAATCTTCGAGGTAAGTTATTCCATCGACTCGTTGCTACAATCTAGTAGATAGATCTTGGCTTGTTTGTTTGTATGCGATAGAAAATTTTGTTTTCCATGCTACGAACCCCTACACATATCAGAACGAGAAAAGAGTACTTATCGATACAGGTTGAACTAGGTATGCAGAGATCTTGTGATCATAACCTCGGATAAGTAAACTATCGTGAGACAAAGGAAATTGGTATCGTATGTAAGTGGTTCATTCGATCGCAGTAATCGTAGAAATATGTAGAACCATATGAATTTCCAGATTCCTCTATTGGTTATTGTTAGAAGTGTCTCGATCATGTCCGCATAATTCACGAACCGTAGGGAGACACATAAGGATTCGACGTTGTTTGAGTAGTTATGGTATTATGAAAGAGACCGAATGTTGTTGAGTCTCGGATGGGATCCGGATATCACGGTGATCCGAATGGTCGAGAATAAGATTCATATAAGGAAAGTCCCGTTTGAGTTCGGGAATGATTAGGTGTTTTCATCGGGAATGTTCTAGAAGGTTCGGATTGTCCAAGCACTCCGGGGAGGGTACATGAATGTGTCATTACATATTGGAATGATTGCATCATGTACTAAGTGTTCTTGCTGTTCCAAAAACATGAAAGTCAAATTGCCGTTTGAAAGTCAAGCGGCTAAACAGAAACTGTGGGAAACAAGCAAGAGGAGTTGGAACCAACTGGAGGAGGAGTTGGACTCCTCGGGCGCCCAGCCCTAGGCCGAGTTGGGGAGGGACTCCTCCCTCCTGGCGCCAAGGCCCCTCCACCTATATAAGGAGGGGCTCCTCCTAGACACACAACTTTCTACCTCTAAATCTCGGTTTAGAGCCGTTTTGGTTTAGAGCTTCTAATTGCTTTAGCCAGGTTTAGAGCCTTCTAATTGGTTTAGAGCCTTCTAATTGGTGTGTCTAATTACTAGACCACTAATAGCCTCTCTCATAAGCTCCACCATACCGCACGGCTTAAAGCGAAGCCTGCAGATTTCCCTCTACTTAGGTACTGCCGTTGTCTTTCGAATCATGAGGAGTGCTACAACCTCCATTCTTTGGAACAAGGGAGAGGAAGGTCTTCGTCAGTAGAACGTGTGACCATTGGGGGCTTAGGAGCGTGGCGCGGAAGGATCGTCTACACGATCTTGAGATCGGAAGAAATGCGACTACATCACCCACGAGAATCGCTCGTTAACGCTTTGGAATATTCGAGGGTAAGTTATACCATCGACTCGTTGCTACAATCTAGTAGATAGATCTTGGCTTGTTTGTTTGTATGCGATAGAAAATTTTGTTTTCCATGCTACGAATCCCAAATGGTATCGAGCCGTGTCTATATGTAGATCTGTTGCATGAGTAGAACACAATGGTCATTATGCGTTGATGCTTTTATTGTCGATTGCTTCTTGTGTACTTTGCATCTTGCGGTATGTTGGGATGAAGCGGCCGGGCTAACCTTACATGACATCGTTCATGAGACTTGCTCACGCTTGACATGCAACTTGTATTGCATAAGTGGCTGCGGGTGCTGTTTCTCCTAGCATAGTTAAGATCCAATTTACAACGGGTGATCAACAATGCTAGTATCAATGTTGTGGTTCTTGTTAAAGTTAGAACGACACTTATTGAAAGCCCCAAACCACGTAAAATATGCAAAGAAAGTAGGCGTCTAACTTTGTTTTGCGGGGTGTCTGATGATGTGATATGGCCATGATTGTGATTATATTTGATGTATGCAATGTTCCTTATTGTAAGTCGACAGCGGCGAGAATATATGGTTGTCTTTAATTTATGTTAAGACCACGTGTCTATTCAAAGTAGTTGTAATAGTTCAAGCCGTGGGCAACCATGGAGAAGCGTCATTGACCTTGATGCAATGCCGGTGATGATGGAGATCATGTTCGTGCTTGAAGATGGAGATCGGAGGCACAAAGAAGAAAGGCCATATCATATCACATATATATTGAATTGCATGTGATGTTAATCCTTTATGCATCTTGTATTGCTTAGTATACGACGGTAGCATTATAAGATGATCCCTCATGCACATCAATTTCAAATCATAAAGTGTTCACCCTTAGTTAGCACCGTTGCTAAAGCTTGTTGTTTCGAAGCACCACGTGATGATCGGGTGTGTTAGATTCTGCAAGTGTATACAACGTGAGCAAGCCAGATTTGCTCATGCAGAAACTAAGGTTTGATCTTGATGAGCCTAGCATGTACAGACATGGTCTCGGAACACGGATCACCGAAAGGTAAAGCATGAATCATATAGTAGATATGATGAACATGACGGTTGTTCGCCATTGAAACTATGTCAACTCTCGTGATGATCGGTGTTGATATGGTGGATTTGGTTCGTGTGATCACTAATACAATGTGAGGTATATTGTTTTGAGTGGGAGTTCACCTAGTTTAATTTTATTATTAATTTGAACTCAATTTGTCATAAACTTAGTCTAAACTATTGCAAATATGTTGTAGATCAATGGCAGCACCTACCATCAATTTTAATGCGTTCCTAGAAAGAAAAGTTGAAAAACAATGGAAGCAACTTGGATTGGTTCCGAATTTGAGGATTGTCCTCACATTGGTAATTTGACCTATGTCTTTGGATGCATTGGGTGACCCACTGCACAATGCTCCGATGAAGTAAAGAATGTTTACCTCGCTCGGAAGAATTAGTTCTCCATATGTCATGGTGCTATCTTGTATGGTTTGGAATCGGAGCGTCAGAAAAGGTTTGAGGATTCAGACCCATATGATATTGTCGAAGATCTCAAATTGATTTTTGAGACTCATGCGGCAATTGAAAGCTATGAGGCTTCGAAAGTTCTTTAACTACAAGATGGAAGAGGGCATCATCGGTGAGCATGTGCTTAAGATGTCAGACGCATAAACAAACTTCAAAGCTTAGGTATAGTGATTCCTAATGCTTTGGGGATTTCGTGTCCTCCAATCACTACCACCAAGTTACAAGAACTTTGTGATGAACTACAACATGCGTAACATGAACAAGACGTTGAGAACTCTTTGCCATGTTGAAATCTGCAGTGGAGATCAAGAAAGAGCACCAAGTGTTGTTGGTCAATAAGACCACCAAATTCAAGAAAGGCAAGTCTAAGCAAAGGACACTTCAAGAAGGGTGGTAAGAAAGCTACCACGCCGACGAAGAAGACCAGGGCTGGACCTAAGCACGTCTTGAGTGCTTTTACGCAAGGGAGAAGGTCCTTTGGGCGGAATTGCCCAAAGTACTTGGCGGATTTGAAGAGCAACATCAAGAAGAAAGGTATATCGATATACATGTTATTGATGTGTATCTCACTAGTACTGTAGTAGTGCACAGGTATTTGATCTTGGTTCGGTTGCTCATATTTGTAACTCAAGCAGTCTTTGCGAATAAGCGGAAGCTAGCGAAGAACGTGGCGATGCGGCGTGGGAAGCGGATCAAAGGTTGATGTGATCGCGGTCGGCACGCTACCCTTCATCTACCATCGGGATTAGTTTTATACTTAAATAATTGTTATTTGGTGCTGCGTTGAGCATGAACATTATATAGGGATCTTGTTTATTTGAGGCGGTTACTTGTTTAAATCTGAGAATAATGGTTGTTCTATTTATATGAGTAATATGTTTTATGCACATGCACCTTTGATAGATGGTCTATTCTTATTGAATCTCGATAGTGGAAATACACATATCAACAACATTGAGGCTAAGCGTTTGAAATCAGCGATAATTCGACCTATATGTGGCATCGTGCCTTGGTCACATCGAGTGAAACGTATGAAGAAACTCCATTCGATGGACTTCTTGAATCACTTGATTTTGAATCACTTGAAAGATGCGAAGCATGTCGATGGGAAAAATGACTAAGACTCCATTTTACGGTATGATGGAGCGAGCTACGGACTTATTGGAAATCATACATACCGATGTGTGTGGTCCAATGAGTGTAGCATCCGTGATGGTTATCGTTATGTTCTTACCTTCACAGATGACTTGAGTAGATATGGGTATATCTATTTCATGAAACATAAGTCCGAAACTTTCGAGAAGTTTAAGGAGTTTCAAAGTGAGGTAGAGAATCAACGTAACAAGAAGATTAAATTTCTACGTTACGATCGTGGAGGTGAATATCTAAGTTCTGAGTTTGGCGAGCATTTAAAGAAGTGCGAATACTTTCACAATTGACACGGGAACACCACAGTAATGGTGTGTCCGAACGTCGTGTCGAACTCTCTTAGATATGGTTCGTTCTATGATGTCACTGATTTACCGCTATCATTTTGGGGTTATGCATTAGAAAGCAACCGCATTCACTTTAAATAGGGCACCGTCTAAATCCGTTGAAACGACACCATATGAATTATGGTTTGGAGCGAAACCTAAATTGTCGTTCCTTAAAGTTTGGGGATCTGAAGCCTATGTAAAGAAGTTCTGAGGACAAGCTTGAACCCAAAGCGGAAAATCGTCTTCATAGGATACGAAAGAAACTATTGGGTATACCTTCTATCATAGATCCGAAGGCAAAATCTTCGTTGCCAAGAATGGATCTTTTCTAGAGAAGAATTTCTCTCGAAAGAAGTATTTGGAAGGAAAGTAGAACTCGACGAGGTTGTCGAACCTTCTCTCGAAATTGCGAGTAGCGCGACACGGAAGAAGTTCTGGTGCCTGCACCAATAAGAGAGGAAGCTAATGATGATGATCATGAAACTTCTGTTGAAGTTACAGAGCTCCTGAGGTCAACGAGAACTCGTACCACTCCAGTTGGTATGATTCTGTTATGAATGTCATGGTGGTGGACAACACCGATGACCCCGAGACATATGAGGAAGCGATGATGAGCCCAGATTCCAATAAATGGCAAGAAGCCATGAAATCCGAGATTGGATCCATGTACGAAAACCAAGTATGGACTTTTGTGGACTTACCGGATGGTAGGAAGGTCACGAGAACAAATCGATTTTCAAGAAGAAAACAGATGCTGATGGTAATGTTGCTGTCTATAAAGCTCGACTTGTCGCAAAAGGGTTTCGACAAATTCAAGGAGTTGACTACGATGAGACTTTCTCACCGGTAGCGAATCTAAAGTCTGTGAGGATTATGTTAGCAATCGCTGCATATTATGATTATGAGATATGGCAGATGGATGTCAAAACAGCATTCCTCAATGGAGACATTGATGAAGAGTTGTATATGATGCAACCCAAAGGTTTTGTCGATCCTAAAGATGCTAACAAGGTATGCAAACTTCAACGGTCCATCTATGGATTGAAGCAGGCATCCCGAAGTTGGAATCAACGTTTTGATAAGGTAATCAAAAGTTTTGGTTTTATACAAACTTATGGAGAAGCTTGTATTTACAAGAAAGTGAGTGGGAGCTCAGAGCATTCTTAATACCGTATGTGGATGACATATTGTTGATTGGGAATGATGTAGACCTTCTTAATAGTGTCAAGGAATATTTGAATAATAGTTTTTCAATGAAGGATCTTGGCGAAGCAGCTTACATATTAGGCATAAAGATTTATAGAGATAGATCAAACGCCAAATATCATTGTCACAGAGTACATATTTGGACAAAGTTCTAAAGAGATTTGGAATGGAAGAAAGCAAGAAAGGGTTCTTGCCCATGTTGCTAATACGACCTTGAGTAAAACTCAAAGTCCGACATCGGCGTAAGATAGAGAAAGGATGAGTAAGACTCCTATGCCTCACCCATAGGATCTCTAATGTATGCCATGCTATGTACTAGACCCGACATTGCATATGTCGTTAGTTTAACTAGCAGATATCAAAGTGATCCAGAGTGGATCATTGGACAATGATCAAAAACATCCTTAAGTACTTGAGAAGAACTAAGGATATGGTTCTTTCTTATGCAGGTGATGAACAGTTCGTTGTTAATGGTTACACTGATGCTAGTTGGAACACCGATCCGGATGATTCTAAATCACAATCCGGATACGTATTTACTTTGAATGGTGCAGCGATTAGGAGGAGGTGCAAAGCAAAGCGTTGTGGCGAGATCTTCAACCGAATCGGAATACATGGCTTGAGGCTTCACAAAAAGCGATATGGATGAAAGAGTTCATTACAGTGGGTGTGGTTCCAAGTCGCTGGACCCAATGTCTATCTTGTGATAACATGGGTGCCATAGCCAATGCGCAAGAACCAAGGTCACACAAGAAGTCAAGCATATCAAGCTGCGTTTTCACGCTATTCGAGAACATATCCGGGATGGGGATATAAAGATTTGCAAAGTACACAGATCACGAATGTGGCGGATCCATTGACTAAACCTCTCCAGGGCAAAACATGACCAACACCAAACTGCCATGGGTGTTCGTATATTACCATGTAATCTAGATTAGATGACTCTAGTGCAAGTGGGAGGCTGTTGGAGATATGCCCTAGAGGCAATAATAAATGTAGTTATTATTATATCTTTGTGTTTATGATAAATGTTTACATTCATGCTATAATAGTATTAACAAGGAAACCATTAATACTTGTGTGATTTGTAAACTTAATTTGAAGTCCCTAGTATAGCCTCTATACTTCACTAGCTTGTTGGTTGATTAATGATTGTGGTTTCCCTATCATGAACATTGAGATGTTATCAACAACAAGATCATATCGTTAGGAGAATGATATGGTGGACATACTCCTATAGATAAGCGTAGCATAAAGATCAAGTCATTTCAATAGTTCAATTGCTATATGCTTTACGATACATAGTAACGTAATTCCTTGACCATGAGATCATGCATATCACCTTTACGGGATGGATGCTTTGATGACATCAAACACCACACCGTAACTGGGTGGCTATAAAGGTGGCATTAAGTGTTCGGAAAGTATTGGTTGAAACACATGGATCAAGAGTGGGATTTGTCCATCCACATGACGGATAGATATACTCTGGGCCCTCTCGGTGTAATGTCATCCAATTGGCTTGCAAGCATGTGACTTGGTCACAAGGGATCACATATCACGGGAACGAGAAAAGAGTACTTATCTGTAACGAGGTTGAACTAGGTATGCAGAGATACCGACGATCATAACCTCGGATAAGTAAACTATCGTGAGACAAAGGGAAATTGGTATCGTATGTAAGTGGTTCATTCGATCAAAGTAATCGTAGAAATATGTAGAACCATATGAATTTCTGTCGATCATGTCCGCATAATTCACGAACCGTAGGAGACACATAAGGATTGACGTTGTTTGAGTAGTTATGGTATTATGAGAAAGAGACGAATGTTGTTCGAGTCTCGGATGGGATCCGGATATCACGAGGTGATCCGGAATGGTCCGAGAATAAGATTCATATAAGGAAAGTCCGTTTGGAGTTCGGGAATGATTAGGTGTTTTCATCGGGAATGTTCTAGAAGGTTCGGATTGTCCGGCACTCCGGGGGAGGGTACATGAATGTGTCATTACATATTGGAATAATTGCATCATGTACTAAGTGTTCTTGCTGTTCCAAAACATGAAAGTCAAATTGCGTTTGAAAGTCAAACGGCTAAAACAGAAACTGTGGGAAGCGAGCATGGGAAACAAGCAAGAGGAGTTGGAACCAACCCGGGAGGAGGTTGGACTCCTCCAGGCGCCCAGCCCTAGGCCGAGTTGAGGAGGACTCCTCCCTCCCTGGCGCCAAGGCCCCTCCACCTATAAGGAGGCAGGGCTCCTCCTAGACACACAACTTTCCTCTAAATCTCCGGTTTAGAGCCGTTTTGGTTTAGAGCTTCTAATTGCTTTAGCCAGGTTTAGAGCCTTCTAATTGGTTTAGAGCCTTCTAATTGGTGTGTCTAATTACTAGACCACTAATAGCCTCTCATAAGCTCCACCATACCGCACTTGCTTAAGGCGAAGCCTGGGATTCCCTCTACTTAGGTACTGCCGTTGTCTTCTTAGGAATCGCGAGGAGAGTGCTACAACCTCCATTTTCTTTGGAACAAGGGAGAGGAAGGTCTTCGTCGAGTAGAACGTGTGACCGATTGCGGGAGCGCTGCAGGAACGTGGCGGGAAGGATCGTCTACGATCTTGAGATCGGAAGAATGCGACTACATCACCCGAGAATCCGCTCTCGTTAACGCGTTGGAATCTTCGAGGGTAAGTTATACCATCGACTCGTTGCTACAATCTAGTAGATAGATCTTGGCTTGTTTGTTTGTATGCGATAGAAATTTTTGTTTTCCATGCTCGAATCCCAGATTAATCCCAACAATGGCTTCAACTATTACAACTACTTTGAATAGACACGGGTCTTAACATAAATTAAGACAACCATATGGCTCTGCCGGTTGCCAACTTACAATAAGGAACATTGCATACATCAAATATAATCACAATCATGGCCATATCACATCATTTGCACACCTGAAAACAAAGTTAGACGCCTCTACTTTCTTTGCATATTTTACGTGGTTTGGGGCTTTCAATAAGTGTCGTTCTAACTTACGAACAAGAACCACAACATTGATACTAGCATTGTTGATCACGTTGTAAATTGGATCTTAACTATGCTAGGAGAAAGCACCATAAAGCCACTTATGCAATACAAGTTGCATGTCAAGCGTGGAGCAAGTCTCATGAACGATGTCATGTAAGGTTAGCCCGCTTCATCCCAACATACCGCAAGATGCAAAGTACACAAGAAGCAATCGACAATAAAAGCATTAATGCCCACAATGACCATTGTGTTCTACTCGTCTGTGAGATCTACATATAGACACGGCTCGATACCACTTTGTAGGGTTTTCGTAGCATGGAAAACAAAATTTTCTATCGCATACAAACAAACAAGCCAAGATCTATCTACTAGATTGTAGCAACGAGTCGATGGAATAACTTACCTCAAGATTCCAAAGCGTTTAACGAGGCGATTCTCGTGGTTGATGTAGTCGTACTCTTCCCGATCTCAAGATCGTGTAGACGATCCTTCCGTGCGTTACAGCGCTTCATGATCGGTCACATCGTTCGTACTTGACGAAGACCTTCCTCTCCCTTGTTCCAAAGAAAATGGAGGTTGTAGCACTCTCCTCGCGATTCCGTGACTGGCGTGGTACCGAAAGTAGAGGGAGATCCCATGCAGGCTTCCTTAAGCGAGTATGGTGGAGTATGAGAGAGCTATTAGTGGTCTAGGGATTAGACATACCAATTAGAAGGCTCTAAACCGAAGGCTAGGGCAATTAGAAGCTCTAAACCAAAACGGCTCTAAACCGGAGGCTAGGGCTAGGGTTTAGATTAGAGGATAGGAACTTGTGTGTCTAGAGGAGGAGGCCCTGCCCCTCCTTTTATGGGAGGAGAGGGCCGGCGGCCAAGGGTGTTGGAGATATGCCCAAGAGGCAATAATAAAGTGGTTATTATCATATCTTCACACTTATGATAAATGTTTACATACCATGCTATAATTGTATTAACCGTAAACATTAATACTTGTGTGATTTGTAAACTAAAATACGAGTCCCTAGTAAAGCCTCTTGTTAAACTAGCTTGTTGGTTAATATATGATCATGGTTTCCTGATCATGAACATAGAGATGTTATTAACAAAAGGATCATATCATTAGGAGAATGATGTGATGGACATACTCCTATAGATAAGCGTAGCATAAAGATCAAGTCATTTCAATAGTTCAATTGCTATATGCTTTCTGATACATAGTAACCTAATTCCTTCGACCATGAGATCATGCATATCACCTTTTCCGGATGGATGCTTTGATGTCATCAAACACCACACCGTAAGAGGGTGGCCATAAAGGTGGCATTGAGTGTTCAGAAAGTATTGGTTGAAACACATGGATCAAGAGTGGGATTTGTCCATCCATATGACGGATAGATATACTCTGGGCCCTCTCGGTGAAATGTCATCCAATTAGCTTGCAAGCATGTGACTGGCTCACAGGGGATCACATATTACGGGAACGATAAAAGAGTACTTATCGGTAATGAGGTTGAACTAGGTATGCAGAGATACCGACGATCATAACCTCGGATAAGTAAACTATCGTGAGACAAAGGGAAATTGGTATCGTATGTAAGTGGTTCATTCGATCGCAAAGTAATCGTAGAATATATGTGGGAGCCATATGAATTTCCAGATTCATCTTTTGGTTATTGTTCGGAGAAGTGTCTCGATCATGTCCGCATAATTCACGAACCGTAGGGAGACACACTTAAGGATTCGACGTTGTTTGAGTAGTTATGGTATTATGAGAAAGAGACCGAATGTTGTTCGGAGTCTCGGATAGGATCCGGGATATCACAAGGTGATCCGGAATGGTCCGGAGAATAAGATTCATATAAGGAAAGTCCCGTTTCGGAGTTCGGGAATGATTCCGGTGTTTTCATCAGGAATGTTCTAGAAGGTTCCGGATTGTCCGGCACTCCGGGGAGGTACATGAATGTGTCATTGAATGATTGCATCATGTACTAAGTGTTCTTGCTGTTCCAAAACTGAAAAGTCAAACTGCCATTTGAAAGTCAAACGGCTAAAACAGAAATTGTGGAAAAGAAACGTGGAAGCAGGAAGCTGTGGGAAACAAGCAAGAGGAGGTTGAAACCAACTTGGAGGAGTCCTCTCCAAGCCAGCGCCAGCCTAGGCGAGTTGGGGAGGGACTCCTCCTCCCTCAAGGCCAGCCCTCCACCTATAAAAGGAGGGGCAGGGCCTCCTCCTCTAGACACACAAGTTCCTATCCTCTAATCTCCAGTTTAGAGCCGTTTCGGTTTAGAGCTTCTAATTGCCCTAGCCTTCGGTTTATAGCCTTCTAATTGGTGTGTCTAATCTCTAGACCACTAATAGATCTCTCTCATACTCCACCATACTCGCTCCGGCTTAAGGCGAAGCCCTGCGAGATCTCCTCTACTTGGTACCACGCCGTTGTCTTTGCCGGAATCGCGAGAGAGTGCTACAACCTCTACTTTGGAACAAGGGAGAGGAAGGTCTTCGTCAATTAGGCGATGTGACCATTGAGAAGCTGGAGCCTTAACGCCGGAAGGATCGTCTGCGATCTTGAGATCGGAAAATCGACTACATCACCCACGAGAATCGCTCGTTAACCGCTTTGGAATCTTGAGGGTAAGTTATTCCATCGACTTGTTGCTACAATCTAGTAGATAGATCTTGGCTTGTTTGTTTGTATGCGATAGAAATTTTTTGTTTTCCATGCTACGAACCCCTACAAAGGGTATCGAGCCGTGTCTATATGTAGATCTGTTGCGAGTAGAACACAATGGTCATTGTGGGCGTTGATGCTTTATTGTCGATTGCTTTTGTGTACTTTGCATCTTGCGGTATGTTGGGATGAAGCGGCCGGGCTAACCTTACATGACATCGTTCATGAGACTTGCTCCACGCTTAACATGCAACTTGTATTGCATAAGTGGCTTTATGGTGCCTGTTTCTCCTAGCATAGTTAAGATCCAATTTACGACGGGTGATCAACAATGCTAGTATCAATGTTGTGGTTCTTGTTCGTAAGTTAGAACGACACTTATTGAAAGCCCCAAACCACGTAAAATATGCAAAGAAAGTAGAGGCGTCTAACTTTGTTTTGCAGGGTGTCTGATGTGATATGGCCATGATTGTGATTATATTTGATGTATGCAATGTTACTTATTGTAAGTTGGCAACCGGCAGGAGCCATATGGTTGTCTTTAATTTATGTTAAGACCCGTGTGTCTATTCAAAGTAGTTGTAATAGTTGAAGCCGGTGGACGACAACCATGGTGAAGCGTCAGATCATGTTTGTGCTTGAAGATGGAGATCGGAAGCACAAAGAAGAAAGGCCATATCATATCACATATTATTAATTGCATGTGATGTTAATCCTTTATGCATCTTGTATTGCTTAGTAGACGACGGTAGCATTATAAGATGATCCCTCATGCACATGAATTTCAAGTCACAAAATGTTCACCCTTAGTTAGCACCGTTGCTAAAGCTTGTTGTTTCGAAGCACCACGTGATGATCATGTGTGTTAGATTCTACAAGTGTATACAACGTGAGCAAGCCAGATTTGCTCATGCGGAAACTAAGGTTTGATCTTGACGAGCCTAGCATGTACAAACATGGCCTCAGGAACACGGATTACCGAAAGGTAGAGCATGAGTCATATAGTAGATATGATGAACATGTTGATTGTTCGCCATTGAAACTATATCAACTCTCGTGATGATCGGTTTTGATGTGGTGGATTTGGTTCGTGTGATCACTAAAACAATGTGAGGGATATTGTTTTGAGTGGGAGTTCACCTAGATTAATTTAATTATTAATTAGAGCTCAATTTATCATAAACTAAATCAAAGTGAATTTGCATAGTTGTTGTAGTAATTGGCATCCGTTTACCACCTTGCGCTTAGTTATAATTGAGATGATAGAACTATAGAATTCTGGTTAGTTACTTTCTGAACCGGTATCGTATTGTTTTGAAGTGTTAATCTAAAGTTTAAAAGTCCTATTGCAAACTTTCAGAAGTTCATTACTCCATGAAGTTTAATAATTAGTATTAAATTAAGAGTAACAATTCCAAGTGTTAGTATATAAGTATCATGTTTGTCTCCATGATTCTTGATATTCAAAGGATTCTCTTAATATCAAGGTTATCTAGGATCCGAAAGAGTTGTTTGAAACCATGATGTGTGGAAGATATTGTGATATCTGAAACGAAGTTTTGGTTGCAACATGATAGAGTATAATATGGCAAAAGTCATGTTCTCATATTTGATGAGAATTTGCTGAAGGTTGGAGACACTAGTTGTCCTAATCCTCCAAAAGGTTTTGGAGAGCAACATTATACTTGCGATTCACCGTTACAAGCTAAAAGTAGCTTGATCATGGATAAATCCATAATGAGGGTGAATATTTGATGTAGATAAAATGTTTACTACACCAAGAAGATTACTAAATAAAGGAATGTGAAAGAACACCAAACATTTGATGATGGTGATCTACTTCAAAGTGCAAGTCCAAAGACGTTGGTATTTAACTATACATGTTTTGGACTATGTGTCATATGTATGACTCCACTATTGATATTGATAGATTCTTTCAAACATAAAAGGAAATACTGAAAGAGAATCTCATAAATATATGGCAGAAAAGAAAAGACTAGAATTTTTCAGTTTAAGTATATAGATGATATACATGTTATGGATATATTCTTTGCTTATTAAACAATGTGGTTCTTAAGTATTTGATACTGAATTTGTTGGTGTGAATCGTCATACGAAACAACACAATTCATGAACTACAATGGCCTAAGTAACTAGCAAAAGAATATGTGATGATGTTCATCGAGAACAAATAAAGGGTTATTGTGTTGCTCGTTAAAACATCAAAGCTTGCCTTCAAGATTTGTTTTATCAGGTATTATGAGAACAAAAGGGTTGTTCAAATCAATTGCCGTAATCCATAAAAGATGGATGATTCACAAATCTCGTTGGAGAAATCACATCCATAAAACTAGTGCTAAAAATGTCGAAAGACAAATTGATTGAAAGATCACTTAGGAAGTGACATCGCAGTTTAAATTATATTGGAAAGAAAACATGAAGAAACTCCATATGGATGGAATTTTGGAGTCTGTTTGATTTTGATCAAATGACGCTTGTGAAACTTTCCTAGAGATAATTAAAACTTCGTTCATAGGCCAAAAGGGAACGAATGACTAGCTTATTGGAACTTGTACATATTGTTGTATAAAATCCATTATGTGTAGTCAAGAGCGATGGATTTCAACTTCATATGCTTTCTCCAAAATTTGAGTGAATATATGAATATTTACTTAATAAGGATGAAGTATGAAACATTGGAAAAGTTCGAAGACTTTCAAGATGAAGTGCAAAATCATTGTAACAAGAATATAAATAGTTTATGATAAGATCATAAAGGAAGATATTTGAGTTACAAGTTTAGCATAATACCTAAGATTTAAGGAATCGTTAGTGGATTTGCATTTTCCGAAACACCATAAGAGTATGGGCGTTCGAGATATGTAATTAAACCTTGTTTGACATGGTAAGATCGAAGGTGTAATTCATAAAACTCATTATATTTTAAAGATTAAAAGCTTTAGTGATTACCGTTTTCCTTTGAAAGAGCTTCATCATAATCCGTTGAAATGACACCATATAAGGTTATGGTTTGGGATAAAACCCAAGTTGTCCTTTCTTAAACATTGGCATGCTATGCATAATAGGATGTTTGCAACCAAAGTCGGATGAACCTGTCTTTGTATGTTATTTCGAATAAATGTTAAGTATTCCTCCATAAACACCGGAGACAAAAGTGTTTGTCGCTTAAAACGTCAAGTTTCTTTGAAAAGGAATTTTTCGTGAAAAGATAAGTGGGAGGACAATAGAACTTTGATAAGGTTAAAAGAACCTTAGCTATATGTGCAGAGTTGCGCAGTGCTGAAAAGTGTTCCTGAGGCAGCAACAATTCTCATGGCTCACGTGCCTCAAAGGTTGTGGTCACGAAGATCTAAGTTCCTATTGAAACAAGTAGGTCGAGTAAACAATCAAATACCAAGATTTGAGGGTTGAATCATTATTTGAGAATAATGAACGGACTAAATGCAAATAAGTGATGATGGGCCCTGACTCCGTAAAATGGCTTGAAGCCATAAAATCCGTGATAGTTCCATACACGAGAAATCAAGTTTTGAACTTGAAGGACCCTCGAGAAAGGTGTAAGACCTTACAGTTGTGTCTGGATCTATAAAGAAATAGACATGGATGTTTTACATCTATGAAATAGTCGACATGCTGGGAAAGAGTTCACAAAATGTTCAAAGGTTGACTATGACAAGATTTGATCTTCCATAGTGATATTTAGTCTAGACGGATTAATGTAGAAACCACTACATATAATTTGTTATATGGTAGTTGAATAAACAAAACAAGTTCTTCTAATAGAATCGTTACCTAGGACATGTGCATAACACGGTCCATAGGGTTTTGTTAATTCAAAAGGATGCTAAAAGCATATGCAAACTTCAATGGTTAAAGTAAGCATAGCGGAGTTGGAATCTTCACTATGATGAAACTGTTAAAAGAGTTTAATTTCATCAGAGACAATGAAGATGCTTGCATTTGTAAGTGGGAGCGCTAAGACATGTTTCTAATACATTATGTGGAAGACATATTGTTGATTGGAAATAATGTATCTTTTATTAACACATATTAAGAATTTCATCCCGATGAAAGACTTAGGCAAAACCCAAATATTTGGCATCAATAGGCCGATATGGTTGTGCGGAAGTACATAGACGAGATATTGAATGAGTTCAATATAGAAACTACAAGAAAAGGTTCTTGTCATACGTAAAGGATTGAAAGAGTTCAATGTTGATGATATATTCAAGTGTATTGACATTTGGTAAAGTGAAACAAATAATCAAGTATAGATTGATACTTGATGTATGAAATCACAAAGAGTATTTATATCAATCATACTGTGATATGTACAAATCCAGATATGTCCTATGCTCTAAATGTTGTGAGCATATACCATAATGATTCGTAAGATGATCATTGGACAATAGTAAGGATATTCTTATGATCTTTTGGAAGAACTAAGAGTATATTATTTTTAGAAGTGACAAATAGATGGTTAGTTCATTGTAAACGTACTACATTGATACTAGTTTTGTCACAAAGTACAAATTAAGTTTATCTCAATCTAAACTAAGGGTGGCACAATATAATGGAAAGTGAGTTCCATAATGGATTTGGATGAGTTCCAAAGTTAGGACATTGTGACAGATACTACAACAAAAGGCTAAGTATATGACTGCTATTATAGCAGAAAAAGAGGGCATTTGTGTCAAGTAGTTTGTTATCAAACTAGGTGTAGTTCACAGAGGTATAATACTATGAAGATATATTGTGCGACAATATTATCAACATGTTTTAACCCCAAAGAACTAAAGGTCACACCGAAAGACCAAATTTATACAAAGCCATCTCATTAGAGAATGAGTGATGCGTAGAGACGCAAAGACATGCAATTACACACGGACCTGGAAGTGTCAGATCCGGAG
This sequence comes from Avena longiglumis, assembly GCA_030063025.1. Lineage (NCBI taxonomy): Eukaryota > Viridiplantae > Streptophyta > Magnoliopsida > Poales > Poaceae > Avena > Avena longiglumis. The sequence goes on from CP125974.1 coordinate 28,290,246, forward strand.
ATCAGTTGACCACTAGCAATCATGTACATACAACAGGAAAGCCATAGGTGTTGAATACACAAAGGTTTGAAACTAGATTATTGACTCTAGTGCAAGTGGGAGGCTGTTGGAGATATGCCCAAGAGGCAATAATAAAGTGGTTATTATCATATCTTCACACTTATGATAAATGTTTACATACCATGCTATAATTGTATTAACGGAAACATTAATACTTGTGTGATTTGTAAACTAAAATAAGAGTCCCTAGTAAAGCCTCTTGTTAAACTAGCTTGTTGGTTAATATATGATCATGGTTTCTGATCATGAACATAGAGATGTTATTAACAACAGGATCATATCATTAGGAGAATTATGTGATGGACATACTCCTATAGATAAGCGTAGCATAAAGATCAAGTCATTTCAATAGTTCAATTGCTATATGCTTTACGATACATAGTAACCTAATTCCTTGACCATGAGATCATGCATATCACCTTTTCGGATGGATGCTTTGATGTCATCAAACACCACACCGTAACAGGTGGCCATAAAGGTGGCATTGAGTGTTCGAAAGTATTGGTTGAAACACATGGATCAAGAGTGGGATTTGTCCATCCATATGCGGATAGATATACTGGGCCCTCTCGGTGAAATGTCATCCAATTAGCTTGCAAGCATGTGACTGGCTCTGAGGGATCACATATCAGGAGCGAGAAAAGAGTACTTATCGGTAGAAGTTGAACTAGGTGCGAGATATCTGACGATCATAACCTCGGATAAGTAAACTATCGTGAGACAAAGGGAAATTGGTATCGTATGTAAGTGGTTCATTCGATCGTAAGTAATCGTAGAAATATGTAGAACCATATGAATTTCCAGATTCCTCTATTGGTTATTGTTCGGAGAAGTGTCTCGATCATGTCGCATAATTCATGAACCGTAGGGAGACACATAAGGATTCGACGTTGTTTGAGTAGTTATGGTATTATGAGAAAGACGAATGTTGTTAGGAGTCTCGGATGGGATCCGGGATATCACGAGGTGATCCGGAATGGTCGGAGAATAAGATTCATATAAGGAAAGTCCGTTTGAGTTCGGGAATGATTAGGTGTTTTCATCGGGAATGTTCTAGAAGGTTCGGATTGTCCGCACTCCGGAGGAGGGTACATGAATGTGTCATTGAATGATTGCATCATGTACTAAGTTTTCTTGCTGTTCCAAAATGAAAAGTCAAGCTGGGTTTGAAAGTCAAACAGCTAAAGCGAGCTGGAAAGCGAAGCTGTGGGAAATAGGAAGCGTGGGAAACAAGCAAGAGGAGGTTGAAACCAACTTGGAGGAGGTCCCTCTCCTCCAAGCCGTGACCATCCTATGACGAGTTGGGGAGGACTCCTCCTCCTGGCCTTGACCCTCCACCTATAAAAGGAGGCAGGGCCTCCTCCTCTAGACACACAAGTTCCTATCCTCTAATCTTGGTTTAGAGCCGTTTGGTTTAGAGCTTCTAATTGCCCTAGCCTTCGGTTTAGAGCCTTCTAATTGGTGTGTCTAATTTCTAGACCACTAATAGCTCTCTCTCATACTCCACCATACTCGCTCCGGCTTAAGGCGAAGCCCTGCGAGATCTCACCTCTACTTAGGTACCACGCCGTTGTCTTTGGGAATCGCGAGAGAGTGCTACAACCTCCATTTTCTGGAACAAGGAGAGGAAGGTCTTCGTCAGTCGAACGTGTGACCAACTACGGGAGGCTGCTTAGGAGCATTGGCCGGAAGGATCGTCTACACGATCTTGAGATCGGAAAGAGTACGACTACATCACCCACGAGAATCTGCTCTCGTTAACCGCTTTGGAATCTTCGAGGGTAAGTTATTCCATCGACTCGTTGCTACAATCTAGTAGATAGATCTTGGCTTGTTTGTTTGTATGCGATAGAAAATTTTTGTTTTCCATGCTACGAACCCCTACAAAGGGGAGGGAGAGGAGTCCCTCCCCAAGTCGGACTTGGGTGGCGCCCCGGCTTGGAGAGGAGGGACTCCTCTCCAAGTCGGTTTCAACCTCCTCTTGCTTGTTTCCCTCACTTTCCTGTTTTAGCCGTTTGACTTTCAAACTGGCCATTTGACTTTTCAGTTTTAGGATTCAATTTAATCCTTTATTTGGAACAGCGAGAACACTTAGTACATGATGCAATCATTCCAATATGTAATGACACATTCATGTACCCTTCCCCAGTCTTGGACATTCCGAACCTTCTAGAACATTCGATGAAAACACCGGAATCATTCCCGAACTCAAAGCAGGACTTTCCTTATATGAATCTTATTCTCCGGACCATTCCGGATCACCTCGTGATATCCGGATCCCATCCGAGACTCGAACAACATTCGGTCTCTTTCTCATAATACCATAACTACTCAAACAACATCGAATCCTTAAGTGTGTCTCCCTACGGTTCGTGAATTATGCGGACATGATCGAGACACTTCTCCGAACAATAACCAATAGAGGAATCGAAATTCATATGGCTCCACATATTTCTCGATTACTTTGCGATCGAATGAACCACTTACATACGATACCAATTTCCCTTTGTCTCACGATAGTTTACTTATCCGAGGTTATGATCGCTTGTATCTCGCATACCTAGTTCAACCTCGTTCTTGATAAGTACTCTTTTCTCGTTCGTGATATGTGATCCCTTGTGAGCAGTCACATGATTGCAAGCTAATTGGATGACATTCACCGAGAGGGCCTGTAGTATATCTATCCGTCATATGGATGGACAAATCCCCTCTTGATCCATGTGTTTCACCAATACTTTAACACTCAATTGCACCTTTATAGCCACCCGATTCGGTGTGGTGTTTGATGTCATCAAAGCATCCATCCGGTAAAGGTGATATGCATGATCTCATGGTCGAAGGAATTAGGTTACTATGTATCAGAAAGCATATAGCAATTGAACTATTGAAATGACTTGATCTTTATGCTATGCTTATCTATAGGAGTATGTCCACCATATCATTCTCCTAACGATATGATCTTGTTGTTGATAACATCTCAATGTTCATGATAGGAAACCACAATCATTAATCAACCAACAAGCTAGTGAAGTATAGAGGCTATACTAGGGACTTCAAATTAAGTTTACAAATCACACAAGTATCAATGTTTCCTTGTTAACACTATTATAGCATGAATGTAAACATTTATCATAAACACAAAGATATAATAATAACTACATTTATTATTGCCTCTAGGGCATATCTCCAGATCTCCACTTGCACTAGAGTCATCTAATCTAGATTACATGGTAATATACCGAACACCCATGGCAGTTTGGTGTTGGTCATGTTTTGGCCTCGGGAGAGGTTTAGTCATGGATCCGCCACATTCGGATCTGTGTGTACTTTGCAAATCTTTATATCCCCATCCCGGATATGTTCTCGAATAGCGTGAAAACGCAGTGCTTGATGTGCTTCTTGTGTGACCTTGGTTCTTGCGCATTGGCTATGGCGCCCATGTTATCACGAGATAGACATTGGGTCCAGCGCACTAGGAACCACACCAGCTGTAATGAACTCTTTCATCCATATCGCTTCTTGTGAAGCCTCAAGCGACCATGTATTCGATTGATTGAAGATCTCGCCACAACGCTTTGCTTTGCACTCCTCCAGCTACTTCTGCACCATTCAAAATAAATCGTATCCAGTTGTGATTTAGAATCATCCGGATTGGTGTTCCAACTAGCATCGGTGTAACCATTAACAACGAGTTGTTCATCACCTCCATAAGAAAGAACCATATCCTTAGTTCTTCTCAAGTACTTAAGGATGTTTTGACATTGTCCAATGATCCACTCTTGGATCACTTTGATATCTGCTAGTTAAACTAACGACATATGCAATGTCGGGTCTAGTACATAGCATGGCATACATTAGAGATCCTATGGGAGGCATAGGGAGTCTTACTCATCCTTTCTCTATCTTACGCCTATCGGACTTTGAGTTTTACTCAAGGTCGTATTAGCAACATGGGCAAGAACCCTTTCTTGCTCTCTTCCATTCCAAACCTCTTTAGAACTTTGTCCAAATATGTACTGTGACAATGATATTTGGCGTTCGATCTATCTCTATAAATCTTTATGCCTAATATGTAAGTCGCTTCGCCAAGATCCTTCATTGAAAAACTATTATTCAAATATTCCTTGACACTATTAAGAAGGTCTACATCATTCCCAATCAAGAATATGTCATCCACATATAGTATTAAGAATGCTACAGAGCTCCCGCTCACTTTCTTGTAAATACAAGCTTCTCCATAAGTTTGTATAAAACCAAAACTTTTGATTACCTTATCAAAACGTTGATTCCAACTTCGGATGCTTGCTTCAATCCATAGATGGACCGTTGAAGTTTGCATACCTTGTTAGCATCTTTAGGATCGACAAAACCTTTGGGTTGCATCATATACAACTCTTCATCAATATCTCCATTGAGGAATGCTGTTTTGACATCCATCTGCCATATCTCATAATCATAATATGCAGCGATTGCTAACATAATCCTCACAGACTTTAGCTTCTACCGTGAGAAAGTCTCATCGTAGTCAACTCCTTGAATTTGTCGAAACCCTTTATGCGACAAGTCGAGCTTTATAGATAATATTACCATCGAGATCTGCTTTCTTCTTGAAAATCCATTTGTTCTCGATGACCTTTCGCCATCCCAGAAGTCCACCAAAGTCCATACTTGGTTTTCGTACATGGATCCAATCTCGGATTTCATGGCTTGTTGCCATTTATTGGAATCTGGGCTCATCATTGCTTCCTCATATGTCTCGGGGTCATCGGTGTTGTCCACCAACATGACACTCATAACGGATCATACCAACTGGAGTGGTACGAGTTCTCGTTGACCTCCGAGGCTCAGAGCAACTTCAACCAAGTTTCATGATCACCATCATTAGCTTCCTCTTATTGTTGCAGGCACCACAGAACTTCTTTCGTGCTGCGCTACTCGCAATTTCGAGAGAAGGTTCGGCAACCTCGTCGAGTTCTACTTTCCTTCAGTCCACTTCTTTCGAGAGAAATTCCTTCTCTAGAAAGGATCCATTCTTGGCAACGAAGATTTTGCCTTCGATCTATGATAGAAGGTATACCCAATAGTTTCCTTCGTATCCTATGAAGACGATTTTTCCGCTTTGGGTTCAAGCTTGTCCTGCTGTAACTTCTTTACATAGGCTTCGCACCCCCAAACTTTAAGGAACGACAATCTAGGTTTCTTCCCAAACCATAATTCATACGGTGTCGTTTCAACGGATTTAGACGGTGCCCTATTTAAAGTGAATGCAATTTGTTTCTAATGCATAACCCCAAAATGATAGCGGTAAATCTAGTGACATCATAGAACGAACCACATCTAAGAGAGTTCGATTCTGACGTCGGACACACCATTACGTTGTGGTGTTCCGTGTGTCAATCAGAAAGTATTCCGCATTTCTTCAAATGCTCGCTAAACTCGTAACTTAGATATTCACCTCCACGATCAGAACGTAGAAATTTAATCTTCTTGTTACGTTGATTCTCTACCTCACTTTGAAACTCCTTAAACTTCTCGAAAGTTTCGGACTTATGTTTCATGAAATAGATATACCCATATCTACTCAAGTCATCCGTGAAGGTAAGAACATAACGATAACCATCACATGATGCTACACTCATTGGACCACATACATCGGTATGTATGATTTCCAATAAGTCCATAGCCCGCTCCATCATACCAGAAAATGGAGTCTTAGTCATTTTTCCCATCAGACATGCTTCGCATCTTTCAAGTGATTCAAAATCAAGTGATTAAAGAAGTCCATCGGAATGGAGTTTCTTCATACGCTTCACCCAATGTGACCAAGACGACGATTGCCACATATAGGTCGAATTATCGCTTGATTTCAAACGTTTAGCCTCAATGTTGTTGATATGTGTATTTCCACTATCGAGATTCAATAAGAATAGACCATCTATCAAAGGTGCATGTGCATAAAACATATTACTCATATAAATCGAACAACCATTATTCTCTGACTTAAACAAGTAACCGTCTCGCAATAAACAAGATCCCGATATAATGTTCATGCTCAACGCAGGCATCAAATAACAATTATTTAAGTATAAAACTAATCCTGGTGGTAGATGAAGAGGTAGCGTGCCGACCGCGATCACATCAACCTTTGATCCGTTTCCCACGCGCATCGTCACCTCGTTCTTCGCTAGCTTCCGCTTATTCGAAAGACCGCTTCGAGTTACAAATATGAGCAACCGAACCAGTATCAAATACCCAGGCACTACTACGAGTACTACACATCAATAACATGTATATCAGATATACCTTTCTTCTTGATGTTGCCGTTCTTCAGATCCGCCAAGTACTTTGGGCAATTCCGCTTCCAAAGGACCTTCTCCTTGCAAGAAAAGCACTCAAGATCGCTTGGGTCCAGCCTTGGTCTTCTTCGCCGGCGTGGTAACTTTCTTACCACCCTTCTTGAAGTGTCCCTTCTGCTTAGACTTGCCTTTCTTGAATTTGGTGGTCTTATTGACCAACAACACTTGGTGCTCTTTCTTGATCTCCGATTCTGCAGATTTCAACATGGCAAAGAGTTCTGGCAACGTCTTGTTCATGTTCTGCATGTTGTAACATCTTGTTCATGTTCTGGCAACGTCTTGTTCATGTTCTGGCAACACAGACATGATAGAATCATAAAGACAAAATCATTAATCAAACCAACATAATAATCTCAATATCCATCGGATCCCCGCAAACACAAAATGCATGATTACAAATGGATTAGATCTTGATCATGAACGGAGCTCACAAGATCTATACATGAAAGCACAAAGGAGGAGATACAACCATCTAGCTACTACATGGACCCATAGTCCAAGGTGGAACTACTCACGCATCATACCGGAGAGAAGGCCTCCGGGATGATCTCCCCTCTGACAGGGTGCCGGGAAGAACTTCAGATCCCCCCGATCTAGGGACGATGGTGGTGGCGGCTACAGACGGTTTCGTGGAGATTTGATCGGGTGCTTAGGGTTTCTGCATCAGGGGCTTCTTATAGGCGAAGGGGGAGGCCGAGGCGATGAACAGGGGCCCCACACCCCTCCCAGGCGCGGGGCAGGGCCCACCCCCGCCTAGGGGGTCTGGGCGCCCTGGCTTTCCCCTCCGGCTCCCCTCTGGACTTCTTGTTCCCCATGGAAAGTAATTGACTTTAACGTTTGTCCCGTCCAATTTTGAGAATATTTCTTGACTAACTTTTCTGAAACCAAAAACAACAGAAAATAGGCAACTGGCACTGTGACAACTTGTTAATAGGTTAGCACCAGAAAACATGTAAAAAGCACCTCAAAGTGTAGACAAGCAAAGAAAAGTAGATACTAAACAAGCATGGAGCATAAAAAATTATAGATACGTTTACGACGTATCAAGCATCCCCAAGCTTAACTCCTGCTCGTCCTCGAGTAGGTAAGTGATAAAAGAATAATTTTTGAGGTGACATGCACCCTCACAATTAAGATCCAACCATTTGCAAGCACTAAAAGCTGGGATCAAAGAACTCTAAACATGTGCATGAAAGATGAAGTTCTAACAATAGGACATAGTAACTATGCATGCAACATGAAAGGATACAAACAAAGATCATGAATAACATTCATTGAAAGACGTTTGTTTGTTTCAGATATAGAAAACATAGCATAGTGGCAATCAACTTGTCCCTCATAGAGTAGCAATATGGATGCATAGGACACCTTCAAAGTTCACAAGGGTGACTATAAACAAATAACACGAGAACAAGTAATAACACAATATGCATCAATTAATAAGCTTTGGAACACTGCACACAGAATGACAACTATGCTCTCTTAATGATGCCTAAAGGTATAAGGTGGAGACTCAATAGTGGTGGAAAAAAGGCCTTTTATAAAGGAAGCAGGGATTACAAGTTTCAAAAAGAGCTTCCAAAAATTATGGTACTTTTTAGCTTTCAGCTATCATTGCCCGTATCATAAACATCTTGAAGTGATTAAGGTTAAAGTGACAAATATGGAGTATATGCTTGACAAAGTATAAGTTGGCAATCTCAAAGGAGAATACCCATAATACTATGCTTTTGCATGCTAAAACAACGCATAATTTCTTTAAGGCACACTAAGCAATCCCAATTGTTTGAAACAAGACATGCTACAACAATAATCACTAAGCATAAGGTCAAAACAACACCTAGCATGTCATGCTAAAGGTTTAAGTCATAGTCAATGCAAGCTCCTCTTGCACTTACAAGCAAGAACTTACTACTCATTTCCAACACCAAGCAACTTATTTGCAAAACAACACAGAGAGAACGGGGGTCCAAACTACTCAATCAAACTAAACAAATTAAGTAAAGCAAACAAAATCTAATACGCTCCACGAACAACACAACTGTGCATGAAACAATAAAAACAAAGTGTCTAGACAGACCTGGGTTTTTTGCCTTGGGCATCCTCAAGCTTTAACGCTTGTACCTCTTGGATATTTCTTGGGGTGGCACCATGGTGGCATCCCCAAGCTTGAGCTTTTGTCCATTCTTTATCTCATTGCATCATCCTTTCTCTACACCTGAAATTTTTCCTTCATACAAAACTTCACACAATCTTCATTAACAACATTAGTGTATTCAAAAGATATTAGACCTCTGACAAAGCTTTGGAACAACAAGTATTTTCACTAAAAACACAAACTACTATAGTAACTCCTTCAAAAAGTTCAATTCACCTAAAAAGAACTCAGAAAAGAATCAATAAGAAGCAAATGCAAAAAATGACAAAAATCTGTCAAAACAGACTAGTAGATAGAAACCGATTTTTTCGAACATCTTATGTTGCTCAAATAAAAAAGTGTTGAACTAAAGAAAGTTATCTAACATACCGGGGGATTTATTCATAAATTTTGAGCTCAATCCGAGTTATAGAGCCTCCTCACGAATTTTTTTGGTGGAGAACATAAATCTGTTCCGAGACAGCAACTCCCCAAATCTTACTTCCCTCTCATTAGAGGTCATTCTTGGCACAAAAAGCAAACAAAAAGGATAAGGAGCGGTCATTACTGAAGTAATAACTTCCAAGACTTAAGGAAACTCTTGGGTTATCTCCCAACAAGTATTTTTCTTTAATGCCTTTAAGTTAAGCTTGATAGCTTGAGAAGATGCTCACATAAGAATTATGAATTGAAGTCAAAGAGAGCATCAAGAAGAAAATTCAAAACACATTTAAGTCTAACCCACTTCCTATGCATAGGAATCTTGTATGCAAATAAATTCACAAAGAACAAAGTGACATGCATAGGAAGATGAAACAAGAGCAACTTCAAAACTTTCAGCACATAGAGAGGTGTTTCAGTACCATGAAAACTTCTACAACCATACTTTCGTCTCTCATAATAATTTTCAGTAGAATCATGAATAAATTCAACAATATAGCTATCACAATAAGCATGCTTTTCATGATCTACAAACACATAATTTCTATCAAGCTCAAAAAACAGTGGGATTAAAACCTCCACAGGTTTTACCCAAAGTAGATATTTCAAAAGGATCCTGAGGAACATAGCATTCATCCTTCTTTGGTAAGCATGGGGGACAATCAAATAATATAAGGGGTAAAGAGTTACTCTCATTAGAAGGTAGGAATGGGTAGATCCATTCTTCCTCCTTTTGTTCATCACTCTCTTCCTCTTTTTCATCTAACGAGCTCCAGTTTCAACAATTTATTCTTCCATAGGCTCCTGCAAAGCATTAGTCTCTTCCATTTGCGGGAAGCATCTATTAAAATATTCAAGAATATGGCCATTTGCTTCCTTGTAATTATCAAAGCAAATTTTAAGTATCTCATAAACCTCACATTCATAAGGTGCATCATCAGTATTTTCAAGCAAACTGGCAAGTTCAAATGCACCCTTGAAGGCAATAAATTCTTCAATTTGTTCCACAACATAAAAGTCATATTTCCTTTAACATAAGAGGATATGGTAACATTATCATTATCTTCACATTGAAAAGGAAGGTGTTTATACCTCCTACAACAACAATACTTATAAAAGCAATAATTAACATTATAATTAGATCACACGTCTCTAGCAATAGCATTCAACTTATAAATTTTTTCCCATAAGTGTTTCCTTTTTTGTGACAAACGGTGTTCCTTATAATAATACTTTTGTTCTTCCGTGAACCCACCTTGCCAATAAGAACTAGTTTCAAAGAAACCATCCATTGATAGAAAGCATGACCAATCAAGCAATAACAGACCATCAACTAGAGCAGGAACTATTTTTTTGTGTTTTTGAATAAAGAAAGCAAACCAAGCTAAACTAATTTTTTTTGGGGTTTTTTGAAAAGAGGGAGACAAAACCAAGCAAAAGAAACAAAGCAAACTAAAAACAAAATAAAGAGAAATGAAGGACTCCCTTAGTGAATACGTCCTTAGCCTCCCCGGCAACGGCTCTAGAAAACTTGTTGATGGTGCTGACGTGGAGCACTTCGTTGGAAACCCCAAGACGAAGGTGTGATGAGCACAACAACAAGTCTTCCCTCAGTAGAGACCGAGGTTATCGAACCAGAAGGAGGAAGGAAACATCACACAGGTGTTGCAAGCAACACGGAGACCTCCACAAAACAAACTCAAGACTTTGCCCCAACAAATCAGTGAGGTTGTCAAGCTCATCGGTTTGCTTAAAAAAAGATTAAACATCAAAGGAGAATACCATAATACTATGCTTTTGCATGCTAAAACAACGCATAATTTCTTCAAGGCACACTAAGCAATCCCAATTGTTTGGAACAAGACATGCTACAACAATAATCACTAAGCATAATGTCAAAACAACACCTAGCATGTCATGCTAAAGGTCTAAGTCATAGTCAATGCAAGCTCCTCTTGCACTTACAAGCAAGAACTACTACTCATTTCCAACACCAAGCAACTTATTTGCAAAACAACAATAGAGAGAACAGGGGTCCAAACTACTCAATCAAACTAAACAAATTAAGCAAAGCAAACAAAAACTAAGACGCTCCAGGAACAACACAACTGTGCATGAAACAATAAAAACGAAGTGTCTAGACAGACCTGGGGTTTTTATTGATGAAGAAGGGGATGCCTTGGGCATCCCCAAGCTTTAACGCTTGTACCTCTTGGATATTTCTTGGGGTTACACCATGGTGGCATCCCCAAGCTTAAGCTTTTATCCATTCTTTATATCATTGCATCATCCTTTCTCTACACCTGAAATTTTTCCTTCATACAAAACTTCACACAATCTTCATTAACAACATTAGTGTATTCAAAAGATATTAGACCTCTGACAAAGCTTTGAAACAACAAGGATTTTCACTAAAAACACAAACTACTATAGTAACTCCTTTAAAAAGTTCAATTCACCTAAAGAGAACTCAAAAAAGAATCAATAAGAAGCAAATGCAAAAAATGACAAAAATCTGTCAAAACAGACCAGTAGTTAGAAACCGATTTTTTCGAACATCTTATGTTGCTCAAATAAAAAAGTGTTGAACTAACGAAAGTTATCTAACATACTGGGAGATTTATTCGTAAATTTTGAGCTCAATCCGAGTTATAGAGGCTCCTCACGATTTTTTTTGATGGAGGACATAAATCTGTTTCGGGACAGCAACTCCCCAAATCTTACTTCCCTCTCATTAGAGGTCATTCTTGGCACACAAAGTAAACAAAAAGGATAAGGAGCGGTCATTACTGAAGTAATAACTTCCAAGACTTAAGGAAACTCTTGGGTTATCTCCCAACAAGTACTTTTCTTTAATGCCTTTAAGTTAAGCTTGATAGCTTGAGAAGATGCTCACATAAGAATTATGAATTAAAGTCAAAGAGAGCATCAAGAAGAAAATTCAAAACACATTTAAGTCTAACCCACTTCCTATGCATATGAATCTTGTATGCAAATAAATTCACAAAGAACAAAGTGACATGCATAGGAAGATGAAACAAGAGAAACTTCAAAACTTTCAGCACATAGAGAGGTGTTTCAGTACCATGAAAACTTCTACAACCATACTTTCCTCTCTCATAATAATTTCCAGTAGCATCATGAATAAATTCAACAATATAGCTATCACAATAAGCATGCTTTTCATGATCTATAAACACATAATTTCTATCAAGCTTAAAAATAGTGGGATCAAAACCTCCACAGGTTTTACCCAAAGTAGATATTTCAAAAGGATCCACAGGAACATAACATTCATCCTTCTTTGGTAAGCATGGGGGACAATCAAATAATATAAGGGGTAAAGAGTTACTTTCATTAGAACGTAGGAATGGGTAGATCCATTCTTCCTCCTTTTGTTCATCACTCTCTTCCTCTTTTTCATCTAACGAGGAGCTGACGTGAAAGGTAATGGTGGTTTACAGCAAGTAAACAAGTAACAGTGGAAGATGTATCAATGGTAAAGATTGGACCGGGGTCCATAGTTCACTAGAGGTGCTCTCCTTAGATAAACAACATGGAATGAAGGGTAAACAAATTACAGCAGGACAATTGACAGGAACTGAGCAAGGCATAACAATGCAATTACTAGTTAGAAAGATCCTATGAGATTCGATTGGGCAATGCAACAAGATACATAGACCGCCATCCAACTGCATTTATGACTAGAAGTCCACCTTCAGGTTATCATCCGAACCCCTCAAGTATTAAGTTGCAAGCAACATACAACTGCTTTAAGCAAAGTGTGTAAGGTAAACAGTCCACATGTTCCATGAACAAGAGACCATTGTTTTCTCTCTAGTAGCAATAGCACATCTACAACCGAAGAGATTATTGCCACTTCCCTTGGAAACTAGAGGCATGAACCCACTATCGAGCATAAATACCCCCTGTTGGAGTCACTAGCAATTACTTGGCCAAGATAGCTACTAACAACGGAGAGCATGCAAGATCACAAACAACACAGACATGATAGAATCATAAAGACAGAACCATTAATCAAACCAACATAATAATCTCAATATCCATCGGATCCCCGCAAACACAACATGCATGATTACAAATAGATTAGATCTTGATAATTAACGGAGCTCACAAGATCTATACATGAAAGCACAAAGGAGGAGATACAACCATCTAGCTACTACATGGACCCATAGTCCAAGGTTGAACTACTCACGCATAATACCGGAGATAAGGCCTCCGGGATGATCTCCCCTCTGACAGGGTGCCGGGAAGAGCTTCAGATTCTCCCCGATCTAGGGATGATGGTGGCGACGGCTACAGACAGTTTGGTGGAGATTGGATCGGATGCTTAGGGTTTCTGCATCAGGGGCTTCTTATTGGCGAATGGGGAGGCCGAGGCGGCGGCCAGGGCCCCACACCCCTCCCATCGGCAGGTTTTCTGAGTTGTCAGTTTAGCTGCACCTGGAAATAGTTCTTGCTCACAGAAGTTTATCAAGAGTACAGGTAGTAGTAACAACAAAGCAACAAAGAACAATGAAACAGAGCAATAATAAAGAATGGTAAATGAGGATTCGAAAAGGTAGGTATGAGGATGGATGGACGAGCGTTGCATGGACGAGTCTAAACATGTAACTTCAAGAACTAGGGCATTGCAAATAAATAATAATAAGCATCCAAGTACTAAACAATCCTAGGCATGTGCTCCAAATATAGTCATACGTGCTCGCAATGAGAACTTGCACAACATCTTCTGTCCAACCAGCCCGTGGCAGCGGAGCCTCTAGGGAACTATTGGCAATTAAGGTGCTCCTTTTAATAGAGCATCGGAGCAAAGCATTAACACTCCGTGAACACATGTGATCCTCACACCACAACCATCCCATCCGGTTGTCCCAATTATTGTCACTCTGGGTCCTTTGGATCCGGACAATAATATGTGTACACAACTTGTAGATAAGATCACGAACAAAACTATCATAATGGTTCAATAATAAGTTCAGATCTGATATCATGGCACTTAGGCCCTACTGACAAGCATTAAGCACAATAAGTTGCAACAAAGTCAAATAGCATTAATAAAGATACTAGGCACTATTGCCCTAACATATCTTATTCGATTATATGATAGAACTCATCCAATCCATACCATCCCCAAGCCTACAATGGAGGATTACTCACTCATGGATGAGGGAAACATCGGTGGTTGATGGAGATGCGTTGGTGATGACGATGATGATGATCCTCTCCAAATTCCCCGTCCTGGCAGGGTGCTAGAACGGAGTTTCTGGATCCGAATCTTGGTTTCTCGTGGCGGCGGCGGAGCGGAACTCTTTCTATAAAACTATCGACCCCCCTGAGTTTTTAGGTCAGAAGGCAACTTATAGGCGTGGAGGGAGGCCGAGGAGTGCTGGCTAAACCCCTCCAGCGCGCGGGGTGGGCCGCCTAGGGTGGGTCTGGCCCAGCCTCTCTCTGTCTCCCTTCTGCCCGTGGATCTTCTGGTGAGAAATAGTTTTTGGCATATTTTTCGGGATTTTTCCTGATAGTTTATTTTCTGCACAAAAACAAGACACCAAGGTAATTCTGCTGAAAATAGTGTCAGTCCGTTTTAGTTGTATCCAAATCACACAAGTTTAGAGGAGAAACAATAGCAAAGTGTTCGAAAAAGTAGATATGTTTTGGACGTATCATCTCTACCCTCTCTTAAATAGGCGTCCTAGTGGGCTTTTACATTAGCATCCCATTAGTGGCCTAAGCCTGGTCTAATTCGGATCCAATCCTCATTGACTCCCAGCTCCTTAAGTGTGTGATCCTATAGGTTCATATACGTATAGACATGATGCGAGTACACTTACTCCGCCAATAGTTGGTAGCGGCCTCTAGCAAGACGTGCCAACTCATAAACGCATATAAAGATCATTCGGACGAACCATCTTAAGGTTTAGTATATGTGTTTCCCTTTGCCTCACGATATTTGGTCTAGCTCCAAGCTGACCTCCCTTTATCGATACTGTGATTCAGAATCCCTTTACTAGGTTAACTCTTAACCATATGTAGCATGGGCATGCATTTCTGGATCCGATCGCTCGTGGGGCCCAAAGATATCTCTCTCAAGTAGAGAGGGGCAAATCCCATCTTGATTGACCAATTCCCTGCAGCATGCTCCAGGACAAACCCGAAAGCTACCTTTATAACTACCCAGTTACGGAGCAGTTTTTGATAGCCCCAAAGTAGGTCGATCCACATCTCAAGTGCATGTGACAATCTCAGGTCTAAGGACAAAACCGACACGATGTGTAGAAAGAGCTACAAGTCTAATTGTCAGTCTTAAGTTGGGTCAGTCTAATCCCATGTTCATAACATGTGTCCATATCATTGGTTTGATATCTTCATGTCTATGACTTGCGAAACATAGTCATCAACCAATCGATGTGCTAGTCTAATATTCACATGTGTCCTCACATGAACTCTGACTAGGGACAACTATTAGATGACCATACAAGTATAGAGTTTCACAAACAATTCACATAATTGACAATCAATACAAGTTGTCTGATATGGACATTCAAGGACATTACAATAACTCATGGATACATAAGAAATATAATCATCTCTATGATTGCCTTTAGGGCATACTAGTTGAATACCCGTGCGTTGCCATGTCTTAAGAAGCAAACAAGACAAAATACATCTATCTATATAATTTATATTCATATTGATATAAAAAAAATTGACCAACAAAAATCACTGAAATGCTTCACTGGGTTCTATTTTAGAGTGTACTCATGCACATTGTGCGCATTCGTTGGATCTTTGGCTAGATGGACAAGGGAAAATCTAGTACCGTAGAAGCCAAACATCACTCCAAAAAACGAGGTCTTAACTTTGTTTAAATTCATATATCTACACATTACGATGCGTCAAGATACATGTATATTTAGACAAAGTTAAGATATCAATATACTTATCTTAGGCCTTGACCAACCCAGTGAGAACTTCATTCCACGACATCTCACACACCCCTATTAAAAATTCGCATCACTCACACCCTCTATTAAAAAGCACATTGATCACACCTTACCCTGTTGTCCAGTCCCTTTTACCAGCACCATTGGTTGACGGCTCAACGCCCTCCCCGTCTCCCAATCCTTCTTAACGCCCATTAGCAAAGTTTCTCATGTGTTGCTACAGAAGAAACAAAAAATATTAGTCATTGTATTATTCCCAATTAGTTGACTCCAATGTCGTTAGTAGCCGTGTCACCAAAAATAATGTTGTCATCTTCTTCCTCTTACATCCTTCCTTGCAAGATATTACCTTGTGAGTTCCCCTCTCTTTTACAAGATTTCCGCTCCATCTTGAGAATGTGGTGTTCTTAAAATTGGAGTACATTATATTGATTTCGATGTTGCAGCCATCGATTATTTTAGTTCATGCACCAAAACAAAACATAAATTCGAGTGTTATAATAAAGCAGCAATAAGTTTGTTTACAAAACGAAGAGCTTTAAGATTTTAAAAAGTGACCACATCCTCCACTTTTACTAGCTTTTCTATGGTTAGATATTGCACCGTGACTTTGAAAACTAAAGAAAAAGGAGAAAAAATCTAATATTGGGTGATCAATGTCAGTAGAGTGAATTTCTTAAATCTATACAAATCCCTGAGACCGGTACTCTTAATTAAATTATAAGAATGGTAGGCCATTTGCTTTTAAATGATTTTTTAGAAGTGACGGCAAAAAAGAATCTATGAAATACTAAGTTGAAACAAATAATATGGTTTTTATCTACAGAGAGATCATGCAGTCGCATTGGTTTTAGTAGGGTATAATGTATAGAAAAGGTAAAGCACTACACAATATTGTTACACCAGGCGCAGTAGCATGGATATTTTCTACCAGTTGAGCAAGAATATGTTGTAATTGTATGCGATATCCAAAATCATATCTTGTGGACGAACTAAAGCACTCATGGTATCGGTATGAATGTACAAGCCGGCGTCCATCCAGCAATTCACCCCATACTTTGTTCCATAGGTGATTTCTTGTTGCCAAAATATTTAAGAAATGCGGAAAAATACAGTATAGAACGTGTTATACTCACTCGCTTTGTTTGTAGATATAGAGCTGTCGCTGGTGGTCGGCTCGCCGGCATGTCCTCGTGCTCAACATATTCTTCTATGAACGTGCTCAATATATTATTCTTCCATGAATCGTGTTTTCCTCATTGGCATGCTTCAACATGCTTGTTCCCGATGTCAGCCACCACCTCCTACGCACATCCATGGAGTATATTCTATCCGTGCTTTCGCGGCCGGCGCTGGGGACGTGCCGACGAGGAAGTGACTGCTCGTCAAGGCACAACCGGAGGAATAATCCGTTCTTAGTTAAAAAGGGCAAGAAATCTTCGCGTACGTGTAGGCGTCGTTGCCGGATGAAGATGTCGCTCTCGACGGCCACTAATTGATCATGGTTCATCCTGATTGACATGATGACATCTTCTTCGACGTCTTCATTCACGACAATGATGCCTCCGCCGGTGACAGTAGAGGACGTTGCCCGCGGTTAGTGGCGACACTGCAATGATGTTCTCCTTTCTCACGTGGAACTAACGGCCATGAGTCCTAGCCGGAGAGCATGGTGGCAGATCAGTCTGATCGCGTTGCCAGACGGACGGAGTTCCCTTATAAGGCTACGAGAGCAAACTGTGTAGTCGTGTCGCCGGAGTATCATGACAAAGCTAGTTGAGTACGAAAATCGATGCGTGTTGCTATGCGAATATTACCATTAGCAATGCCATGGCCTCATGAGATTCTCTGTATATGTTTTATGTTTCCAGCTGAAAGGCGTCGCCACACACACAGGCTGTGTTTCCAGAGTACATAAGGCTGCATGCAATCTATCTAATGAACAAATCTAACTAACCATGGTAGATAACACCGCACGCATCACACGTCAGTAATTATCACAAAATAGAGGTGAGTGTGATGACATTTTCTATGTAATTAATATAAAGTGTGATACCGTATGACACCACCGTTTTGTTTTTAATAGTAAAAATAGAGACGAGTGCAGTGGCATTTTCTATGTAATTAATGTAAAGTGCGACATCGTGTGACACCACGTCTTTGCTTTTAATAATAAAGAAGATTTTCTTCAGTCTTCCATTTGTACTAGAGTCAATCTAGATTATATCTAATACCTATTACTCTGTTATTAATTTGACAAACCTACAACGTCTATTTTGAAACGGAAATTTTAAAAAAATACCATCCTCCGTTATTAATTTTTACCATCACCGTGAAGTCCAGGTAAACTGGGCCAAATTGACTGAACCAGCCCTCGGCCCGAACTCACGCACGTACTGAACTCAAACAGCAGAGCGAGGGGAGTGCCTAGACCACCTGCGCCGGCGGCGTACCTCCCGGCGGAGTGTTTCCCCGACGGCAGCGGCAGCTCCATCGGCCTCTCCTCCATGGTGCACCCTCCCTCCACCCTCTCTTCTCCCGTTCCCACTTCTTCTTTTGTTGTTCCATTGTCTAAATCCAAGCCTTGGGATTTTATAGCGCTAGATCGATTGAGGACTTGCAGTTTCATCAGAATAATCTCCCCTTAGTCTTGAGATGTAGCTCCAGAACAGAGAAGGCAGCAATCAATTGCTTTTCCCTTAATTTCCAAATCAACTTATCCCCACCCGGTTTGTTTTTAGCTGCAGTTAACGGTCACGGTAGAAATCAATAAAGGATTCAGTGGTATTTTTCTAAAGCCCAATATTTCAATGGTATTTTTCTAAAGTCTGAATTTTTTAATGGTACTAGTAACATGCCCGTGCGTTGCTACGGGTGACAATATATATTTTTCTGCCATATGTGTAGAAATAATACACATACAAGTTCACCGGTGCATTGAAAAAGATGACCATATAATATTGAGAAAAATATATTTTACATAAAATGTAAGTCAATAAAAAATATAGTTATAGTACATATATAGTTAACTTTGGTTTACCAAGATTTTACTATGGAGAGAGCTTCAAATAATAACTTATATATGAATAAATAAATAAGAGTAGACTAATTTTGATTGTCTCCACGCTTGTCTCAACGCGTCAAAAACAAATTTGAATTTTATATTGTTAGTTGTTGATGGATGTTGGGCCTGATAAGAAAACTTTAGTCTTTAAAATTTATAGGTCTGAATTCAACAGCCGTGTGGTATTTTCTCTACATACTTCTAATCATTATCTGGCAACACGCATACATAACTATAATCGGTGATTTATTCTATACCACAAACCATTGCATGGTACTCAGCTGAGCAGACCACAAAGCAATGCATTATACAAAATTGATCTAACTGATATATTCACAACAATTCATGCATTGCAAGCAACTTTCATTTTACTTGACTATTTCCACTTCAGTACCACTACACACAACTAAGCACACTACAACAACATAGAAAATGATTTGATAACTCTACTAATTGTCACTTAGTAGCTAGAAGTTTATTCATAATCTTTGCAAAAGTCATCCTCTTCAATGAAGTAGATTGGTCATATACATTAGCCTTTTCAAATCTTCTATCAAATCCTATACATCAGCTTCCTACCAGACTTACACTTTACACCTGCAATTTAAAGGAAGGCAAACATGTATGGACAAGATGGAAAACAACTTCATGCTACAAAATTTATATAAGAATGATCATCTCTCACAGCCTCCTAAAGTAAGACCTGGACAACAACGTTCATATTCTTATTTGTCACCTAACTAAGAAAGAGAATGATGTGCATAAGGCAACAACATAAATTAACTTAAGGTGGGCAGTGATAGCCGTTGAGTAAATAGGTTTAGCCATTCACCATTAGCCTAACTGGTCGAGGAAATAGCTATAGTCATCCACTATTAGGAGAACCACAACTATATATAAACTGGTAATTTGCTCGTAAATATGTTGATGGTGATTTTCTCAGTTCGCTCTGAAATTTCAGCAACGGATCCAATCTTGGTCATTGCTCCTCATTAGTTCATTTTCAATATATAAGGAGAAGAGGAAAATACTAATATCTTCTCAAATGGAAGTAGACCAAATGTGTTCATGCCTAGTTACTAATGAGGTTTTGCTTGTCTGCATAATTGCAAACAACGACATGAATTTGCGGAGATGTTTTACATCATCTTACCTCTACATGAAGAAATAACACTTTCTATCTTTAGAGTGACCAATATTTACAGCCGTTGAACACCTTGAAGAAATAAATTAAACAGTCAGGACACAAAACACTGGTTTGAAATTTCATCATGATCGTTTACAGAAGCATGTAAAAACAGAAACCGACCAAAACTCGAAACTGAAACTGATTAAAACAAGATGCATTCATGTACCGGTTCATTAGCTGGGAGTTGATGGTGAAGCTATGCCAATCTGAGTTCAGACTCATCAGATTTTTAATCTCTCTTTGCTGTTTCAGGTTTGAAATTATTATATATGTGTTGAATAAAACAGTAGTAATAGTAAAGAACTACAAAGTATTCACATGCTTACCTCAAAAAAATTCAAGGTGAGCATCACATTGAAATTGATGTCGCCAGTTAAAACTTGCTGAAGAGCATGAGAAGTTAGCCAAGTGATCTTTTGCGCTTAACTTTAGCCTACGAAATATAGTCAAATCATAAATATTGAATGTAGACACTCGGCAATACTGTAATGACTCGTAACTTAAATCCTATTTGGGCATTATTGTTGTGCAGAGTACCCATCGGCTCGGATTTTCTTCAAAGGCTGAAGGACATTGCAATTGTTTGTAGCCTTCTTTTATTTGCTTTGGGCGTGCTTCGGTTTTGCATATAGAAACTTAAACTATAAGTACATAAGAAGGACCGACGTAAGACCAATTAAGTCGCCCATGAACTTATCAGTATTTCATAAATGTACAGGGTGTACGTACTTGGCTAAGCAACACACACAAATCTAAACAAAGTTCAGTGTGTTGCATTCTGCAAGATCTTTCACCAATTACAGTAAATGAGAGATAAGATTAAAAACCATTTTCCATATCATAATTTCATTTTTGCTCGGGTGTGGAGTAACTCATACTGCTCCATCACATATGGAATTATTCATGTTACTCCACATGCAGTTAATCCAATATGAATGTTGTATTTTAATGCAAACTATAGAAAGTAAGTTTGAAAAAAAGTGAAACCATTCAACACTATGGGAAATATTGTATCGTATAATCTGCTTGTCATAATATTAGAACAAAGCAAACTATAGAAATAAATAATTACCTCAAGGACATGGAATTCATACTCTGTTACTATGGTTGACTCCCAGATCGTCCACATTAAAAAAGGATCATCATGGCCTCTATTTACGGGCAACCTTGGGAGCTTGGGAAATAATGCTAATATTACTTTTCTTTTGCATCCATCATGATAAAAAATAAGGAGCTCAAAATTAAGAGTTATGCGCATTCCAAGATAACTTCTTTCATGGTTTCAACCAAGAAATCACAAAACCACTCAACAATTGTGTAATGACTGTGTTCTCATACCTTGGTGGATGTTGTCTCTCGAGGTTTTTTTGTGGGAGGCATGTCTATACCTTTCCTCGAGTACTCTCACCACCTCCTCGCCGCCACAGGAGCTTGCCTCGCTCTCTCCTTTGGCTAGGAGAAACATGGGACCCCAAATGGTTCAGGGAAAGCATAACATACCTCCTTTTATTTTTTCGATCAAAACAATATCAGATCTTGATCTCTTATCCTCTCACTTCACTATATGCTCACCTACAAGGAAATTAGACAATCAATACTACATGAGGTTCATGGCAATTCTAACTATGACGACAACAAGATTTATGAGGTACAAAACTGCAACGCAGAGAACCAGACAAAATATTTGAGGTATAGAGCTGAAAGATTTGGAGTATAATCAGTATAACATTGCTGCTTTGCACATCTGTCCATTTCTGTGTTGATCATCATGGACTAAATTAACCAGTGATGCAAGAACTTATTGGCATAAGCCAATAAACCATAACAGACATTAGTGGTAGAAATTACCTCAGCATGTTATCTGACTGAAGTTAACATACAGAAAAACAGAGCATTGTATGATGTCATGAATCATTTCAGTCACAGTTTGTACATATTTAAAAGTTCTGGTACCAGCAAAATTACCATTTTTCTTGCGCTAGACGCTAGTACTATGAAGAACCCGACAAGGTCTTGCATCGAAGCTGACTTCACTTACATTTAACATATAGAAAAAATAATACATGGGCAGCTTGACTTATCCCAAGAGGTACGGAGGGTCCTTGTTAACTTTGTTGGTCACTCAAGTTCTAGCAGATCCTATGACAATAATGCCTTTAGAGTATGATGCAATGTCGTTAAACTTTGGTCTGCTATCTGCATATTAAAATGGCATGTTTACTTGTATGTTCGACAATAGGATTGCGCAGTACTATGGACCACCACTCTCAACTCCCGTGCCTCACCGCCGCTGGCCTCAACGAGCGTCCTCTCCCTACTTCTGCTGCCATTAACTCGCCCTTGCGGCACACCCCTGTTCTTCGCCGCCGTCCGTCATGGACTCTCAAACTCGCGGTAGGCCCACGACCCAGTGCTAGGATCCTATGGAGGAGTGGCAGATGTTGTCTCCACCAGATCTGCAGGCACGGCCACGGCGCGTTCCATGACTGCAGTGCACCGATCTTTGCTTCTCACAGGTCTCGTCGGTGAATGGAGCAAGATCCTCAGACGCCGGCAAGAACACCCGGCTCAAGAAGGTTGGAGTGAACCCCGAGCGGCCTAAGTAATGTATTGTATAAAGGTAGGACATTGTAACTTTTATTTAGATTTTCTAATTCTTGTTAAATCCAATATTGATACTCTATATTGTAACTCTATATTGATACTTGGTACAAGTCCTTGACATCGTGCTTCAAAATAAATCGAGTATCAGTTTTCAACATTCTATTATTGCAGTTTATATTTGGTGTACATGGCAGTTCAGCATGTTAAAGAAATTAAGACGTTATTGTAAAACATCTTGGATGCCAAAATGTAAGCCTTAAATAACAGATGTTTTGCATTTTATCTCTTAGTAAAGAACAAATGTTTGAGCTTTTATTAGTACGTCTGGGGTTAATTACCAGAATTGACAAATAGTTATTTCGCAAATGGTATTGTTAACATGTAAAAGATATTCCATTGCTACGACCGAGACTATCTAAATACAATGTTAAAAATAAAACTGTGGGGCTTAGCACAGATATATATCTAATAAGAGTACATGATTGCAACTGAATAACTCAAGGATTAAGAAAAATGGCCTATAAAATTAGATATTAGTACATCTCTATAGCAGAAGCAAAACTTACAGAGGGGATACCAAAAATCCATGAAAGTACGAGATGGAAAAATGATAGAGATAAAGAGGGACTACTTGTGGTGTACGGTGGCTATTGCATTAGCTGACAGTTGCAACTGAGGTGTGGCGCAGGAGCATGCATGTTGGTCTGTCCACGGTACAATGCCAGATTCCAATATTTGGTCATGTTGCCTCCTCCTCGAGTATTCCGTGTGTTACCACCAAAATTCGATGCTACAATCACAAGGAAAAATAAGTAACCATGCACGACTAATATACAAATCACAATTCAGTAATCCATAAATCTAGAAATTCAATCACAATGAGAATGTGGCATAAATCTAAAAATTATACCAATATACCAAGAGCACAACGCCACCCGACGGGATTACATTTCACAAAATAGAGCATCATATAATCCAGAATCGCATTACCTTGGTCTAATTAGTAAAGCTAGATAATGCAAGAGATAGCTGCGGGTGAGGTGCATGGCAAGAGATCTAGTCGAGCGAGAAGCAGCATGGGTGGAATACGTGGAGGAGTTCCTAATTCCAAGGGCAGATAGCTTTTGTCGAGGTCGAACGGAGGCGGGCACGGCAAAGTCAAGGCCGGAGAGGGCCTGGGCTCAAAAGCGGCCTGGGTGGAAGACGTGGAGTTCCTAATTCCAAAGGTAGGGAGCCGCTGTCGAGGTCGAACAGAGGCGGCCACGACGAGGTCAACGCTGGGGAGGGCTTGGGATTGAGATCCAGACGGAGTCGAACTCGGCGGCGTCACAGAAGTCCGGGAAGACAGCCATGGCATCGGGCAGGGAGGTGCGGGATCCCCTCCGACAGGCCTCCTCCATCGGTTCCTCCGCTGCTGCTTGGCCCAGGCGGGGGAGGAGAAGAGAACTGCAGCTTAGGATGGGAAGATGCGCCAGACAGGAGGGTGCCTCTGGTGGAAATCGACATGGGAGTGGAAGGCACCGTCATTGAACGCGATGCACAGATAGGAGGGCACCGTCGGGTGATCTCGAAGCAGGGATGGGAGGGCTCAAACGTGGCCGAGAGGGAAGAGCGACGTTTGTGCCCGGTTCAGGGGGAAGGAGGCGTGGGTCGGTAGGGAGTTTGGATCGAGAGGAGATGAGAACCTGGGTTTGGGGGAAGAAGGAGAGGCGAATGAAACGGGGATAAATTACGTTGATTGATCGCGTTAATTGCATGCTGGGTGGCAGGGCGCGACTGGCGGGACGGGATTGACGATGGAATCGCTCGACGAAGCCATTGACGTAGTGGCAGAAAACGGAACATGTTCATTCTTTTTAGATAGTAGAGATAGAGATAGAACCAAATTTTCCATTTTTTTTGACAGACCTTCAGCTTGCTGAGAGAACGTTGGTCAGCTCGTGAGGGGAAATGGTAGGGTTTGGAAGCAAAGCCTCGATGGAGTTCGGAATGGGGCCTCGCCGGCGTTCCACCCGGCTGCTGGCCCTAGGCGATAAGGGCGGACCAGATCTCATCAGCGCCCTCCCCGACGACCTTCTCCTGCTCGTCCTCGCCCGCCTCCCCTGCGTCGGCGCGGCCGCGCGCACCGGCATCCTCTCCCGCCGGTGGCGCGGCCTCTGGGCACGCCTCCGCCAGATCGTCCTCCGGGACGTCCCCTTGCACTCCCTCGAGCAGGCGCTCGCCCGCATCCCTCCTCCCCCTCCGACGGTCTCCCTCCTCAAAATCTGCCTCCCGAAGCCGCGCGGGCGCGTCCTCAGGCGCTTCCCCAACCGTAAGAAGCAGCTGGCCGAAACCGTCCGCGTCAACTCGCTGCTCCATGCCGCCGCGCGGCTCTACCCGAAGGAGTTCTTCGTGGTCAATCCCTCGGGCCTACGCCTCGACCTGCCTTCCTTCCACCGCACCACCTCCATCGTGCTGGACTATTATAGTCCTGTTCTTCCTTCCGGGTTGAATTACCCCATCT
The DNA here is from genome assembly GCA_030063025.1 of Avena longiglumis. Lineage (NCBI taxonomy): Eukaryota > Viridiplantae > Streptophyta > Magnoliopsida > Poales > Poaceae > Avena > Avena longiglumis. The sequence continues at coordinate 28,315,571 of CP125974.1, forward strand.
GCCTCCTGCCAGCGGGCACTGAATTCCCCGCACTCGAGACGCTGTCCATGTCTAGATGCTTCTTCAACGACTTCGATGGCTTGCTCTCCCGCTGCCCCCGGTTGCGCGCGCTCCGACTCACTGATGTGTATTTCCAGACGAGGGACCTGAGGGTCAACTCACCGTTGCTGCAGGAGCTTGTCGTGGCTGCGGGATGGACACACCATGTCAACATCGTTGCCCCCATGCTAACACAGTTGACAATATCCTTCAGAACCCACAAAGAGGTCAACATCTCCATCTTTGCACCAATGGTTGAGAAGGTCACGTGGCACTGCCGTTTCTCCACGAGCTCTAGTGCGTTTGGTCTTTGGCAGCTATGGAGACTGAGCCTACAGGCGGCAGATAGACAAGGGCAGCCCCCTTCTCTGCACATTCATGCCGGCACCGTCTGTCCCCTCTCCTGCTAATTTGCTGCAAGTTTTGAGGAAACTAAATTTTGTGAATGATATATCTTCTCTTTTCAGAGCTCGTCTTATTATCACCGTCAAGTGGCCAGCTTTACGCAGGAGATAGAGAAGCAATTGATTGCTGCCTTCTCTGTTCTGGAGCTACATCTCATGACTACGGGGCATGTTTATGGAGCATTTGTGTCCCATGTCCTTGAGAGTAATCAAATTTGTTGTGCTATACAGAGGCTCAAGGTGGACGTACAGAGATCGGTGGTAATTCTCTTCGCTGATAGTATATCTCAGTACCACAATGTGTAGTAATTCAGTAATTCGCATGCACTCTTTTGGTTTTAGATGGAAGAAGAAGAAGAAGAAGGATGCCCGCCAGATTGTTCATGTGAGCCAAAGGACTGGAAATCCCAAACTGTCGCTTTGACTGCTCTGGAGGAAGTGGAAATCAACGGCTTTGGTGGAAAGGATCATGACTTTGATTTGCTGAAAGTGATACTCAGGTCTGCACCTATGCTGAAAAGAATGACTATGAAGCTGTCACAGGAGGCATTGGCAAGTAACGACGGATGCAGAAAAATATACAACATCTTCGAGGCATATTCTTCCGTGCAATGCTATGTGTATCTTAGCTCTGGTGAGTATATGTTTGGCATGCATGATTAGCATCATAACTGATTACGATGCTCCTAAGTGAAACTGAGATATAATTGTTAATCCTTGCAGATTTCTCGAAACCTAATGTCATGCTTTCATTTGAATGTTATGGCTTTAATTGTTAATTTTTGTAAGACTTGTGGAATTGTGGTGTTGACATGCCAATTATAGAGTTTGGAGCATGTATCCCATTTATTAGCTAGTTAAACATGATATAGAGTGAGTGATAAGAAAAACATGATGTTTGCGCAGGTTTCCTTACCTTGCCATTTTGCTTTTTTTGCAATCTTTTCTATTGAGCATGCCCTTCTGTTCTACATCTGTATTCGAGTTTCTAGGTTAGCTGAAGTTGTCTCATCTAAATACATTGTACTATGTGATAATCCTCTAGAAGCTGAAGTTGGAGCCTCCCAGGAAGGCTTCAAATTAGCACTCCAGCACAGCCATCTGCCAATACTCATACAGACTGTATTCAGCTAGTGTCTGCTGTCCAGGACCATCAGCCTGACAGATCGCCCCTTATGCATTTAATCTCGGAGATTAAAAGGATTTCTAGTCTAGATTGTGTTTGCAAATTTGTAAAAGTGGATCGCTCGCAGATTAGGGTTAGTCACTGTCTTGCTAATCTCGTGAGAGCAGACCACCAAACTGATGTATGGCTCGGTTCTGGTCCTGAAATCATGTTTTGGGAACTGGAATTGGAGCGTCTTGTAACCCTTTCCGAGTAATGAAATCCCCTTTTACCCGCAAATTTTTTTCATTGTACTATTTCTTTCTGCTGTCAGCATATATTGTGTTTTATTTGCGATTCACAAAAATATTTACACATGTATAACAACTCCACAATTGCATGTTGTGATACTGACCCAAGCTGGTTTTAATTTGTCTCCGCTGCAGGGTTAATGCATGGCAGGGACAATTGCCCATCAACATGATTCTCATCCTTGCATATTCGGATTCATGGTCAGTATTGACAAAGACCATCATTTTCGCATGCTGACCAATTCCATTACCTGTTATCTGTATTTTGCTCTGTTGCTTCAACTCATCATCCGGTGTGTTCTTTTGCTTTGTCTAGTGTAGCTATATATAGGACGTTCTTAGTTAGATCTTGAATGGTTTCTCTGTGATTCAGTTATTTAAGTTAATGTACTCAACCCATGTCAGTCATGCACTATAAGCAAGTTATTCTGTTAATCCTGTGGTTTTAAGTTGATGTATTTGTGTTGTTTCATTTTGTTGACACACACATTGTTTTACTGGAAGTAAAATGAGCAGCAGTGAATAGAACTCAGGAGATGATCTTTAGTGGGGCGAGGTAGCACACAATTTATTTTCAATATGCTTACATCTTACATCACCAGTTTCCATTTTGTAAAAACGGTATAAAAATATTATCAGAGTTGTGTAACCTCCGTAAACATAGTAGGTGGTCTGAAAAGAACAACTCTCAACTCTCAGATATGTATTTTTTATATATGGAAATTAGCAAGAGTAATATTCTTCCTGTGAGATTAGCTTGTATAGATAATATATTAGCACCATTAGCTATTATGTAACTAAATCTTTGTTTTAAATCCTGCCTTTTGAACTATACAAAGATTCAGCTTGCATTCTAATTTCAGCATTTGTTTTTGAACAGAGTGTATCATGCCTCTTTTACTGCAAGGTTGATCATGGATGACTGCCAAAGATGCCAAGAATCATATCGACAACTTTGGCTCCTTTTTTGACTGTTGGACTGATGCTATTCTGGACCGCCAACTCGTAGTTTAAATGCTTATCGTGCTATAAGTTGAGAATAACATCAGCACTTGTAGAGTCACGATGGTCTGGATTGTAGGATGCATCTGCTATTTGATGCTTTTGATCTGCTACCTTTTCCCCGTTTGATCTGTGTTGCCCATGGTATTGCCTCTCTTTGGTCTGTTTTTCAGGTCTGAAAGGCATGTCGAGCTAGGCAAGATAATGCTGCCACAGCTTGTGACAATGAACATGCTTGTGATTATTACCTGCAAAGGTAATAATTCCTGAATATGTTTGCTATGCCAATCAGTCGTTGATACATGTTGTGCCCAGACCAATCTCTGTCTAGTCGTTTCAGTTGTCCCCTTCATGGCCGACTTCTTTTCAGCTTCTTGAGTAGATTTTGGGCATAGAATCACAAAAGCCTAAAAGAATGGGTCTGATTTTGCCCAGCTTATTTCCACCGAGAAGTTGGTTTCATGTGTAAAGTGAGAATCGGGTCGAACCTCGATTCTAGGGTGATTCCCGCGATTCCCCTTAGTGAAACGAAACGTTGTCCATCCGTAGACATGTTGTTGCTTGTAATTACGTAGAATGCCACCGCCAAGAATTAGGAGAAAAGAAGAAAAAAAGGCAGCGCTCAGCCGACCCGTTCCTCCCGCACGCGCACGCATTGAGCGATGGGTTCCTTGTTGCGCCTCTGCTGCAGCCGCCAGCGTCCACCGTCGCTGCAGTTCCCTCCTCTGCGAGTCCGCCACCGCCCCGAAGCTCTACTCGCCAGACACCGACGCTGCCCCGGCCCTCTCCTCGCCAGACGCTGCCGCCGCCCCGACCCTCCTCGCCAAACGCCGTCGCTCGACCCTCTCCTCGCCAGACGCCGCCGTTCGCCGTGCCGTTCGCAGCCCGCAGGCTGACCTTGCCATGGCCTCCTCTCAGGCCCGTCGCCGCGGCCGCCGAGCATGGTGTTTTGAGGCTATTTTTCTTGCTGTCCTGAGCGCGCGCGTGGTGTTTGTAGGAATGCCGGCGAGCCCATGTTCTTACTGGTAATTTCTATTGTACGTGATTCTGCTAGTAATTCCTATTGTTCTTCTATTTCAATCTCTTTTCAATGTATGGTAAATAAAACTATGTTCACATATGAAATTTAGGGGCATTGTAGACATTTCACAAGTCAACACATCAAACGAGCTAATTTTTCACAAGCCAAAAAGAAGGGTCCAACCTGGCTTCTATGAGCTTCTCCCCACCACAGATTCTTCCTAGAATTCTCCAGAAGCTAGCTTCTTCAGAATCTTAAGCTAAAAAGAAGTCGGCCCATATTTCATTTCAACGCCCAGTAGTGTTTCTCGGCCAGAAGTAGACAAAAGCAGCAGATGATGTTCGGTTCGGATGCTCACCTGAGCAAAGTTAGGGCACCTCCACCGGCCCTACGCAAACAGTCTGCGTGTGTCCTAATCATCCGTGCGGGACGTGTGTTGTGCTCCAGTGCCAATGACCCATCCGGACTAATCAGGTCGAACCGATCCATTTTCGATCCAGATCTGATGTATGGATAGGTCTGTCCGGACAGACGCGAATACATGCTAGTCCAAATACGGACTCACAATAGGCCTTCTTCTCGTGGGCTGGTCTGTCCGTTTTCGTCCGTATTGGTCGCGGTGTTGTGCATGGCTGAACAGACAGGCAAGAACACGCCTTCAAATTAACCAACTCAAACGGACAGAGACAAGACTGTTTGGGTCATTCATTTGCGTCTTGTCGGTGGAGATGCCCTTAGCCCTGTGATGTGATTACCCGCTGCAGCGACTGCACCGATCTTACACAAAGGAGCGAGATGGACCTGTATTATTTTGCGAAGGGCCGCGGCCGCGAGTTTCAGTGTTTCGCCATGCATGTCTGCCTTGAACAAAACTGAAGCACACCTTTGTGATTACTCATGATTCAGCTTGTCGCAGCAGAGATGGAATACAGACTACTGCATTATTATTGCCTATATACTGATCTTTTGCATGGATGGAACTCGATGTACTGCTGCCATATTACTTCCAGATAGTAGTAGTTGAGAGCAAGATGCATGTGCTCGGTTCATGTGGTACGTGGATAATACAAGCCGCCGTCACCATCGACATCGAGAGTAACGATCAGTCGCCCTTCATAGATGCTAAGATGTTAGCTGGGGCAAGGCAAGCCCTTCATTTATTGGCTCCTCGACCCACACTCCACTCCACTCCACGCCTCCTTTCTTCTGCTCCTGTTGTTCGACGCTGTCCTGCTCGTCTCGCCTTCTCCCAGCTAGCCAGTGCGCCCGCCGTCGGCCATCGCCGGCCGACGGCGGACGCACTGGCTAGCTGTATCTATGCAACTTTGGCCAGACGGTCACGATATGGGTGGTGAGATATATACTCTGCAACTGCTTAATTCACTAGAGATTCCCGTCAGAGAACGGGCACGGGCCATGGAGTTGTCCATCGACGACAAGAACTTGTGGTAGTGGTTGAAGGGCGAGTCGTGGACGAAGAAGAAGGCCTCCCGTGTCTCGAAGTCAGGACAATCCAGTGGGCGGCAAGCCAAAGCACATGGCACCATCGGGCCATCGGCCATGGTCAAGGACTATCTTAGAGTTGGTAACAGTACATGACGTTGACGTGGTGCTCGCCGTAGTCGAGGCCGACTATATTTCCATCACCGGCTATATTTACATTTTAATAGATCTGTAGTATTTTCACAAAAGTAAATAAATATCGTTGTACATGCATATATAGTACTCGTACCAAAGAATGTCCTAAGTTGAACGTGCACGGCAAAAGCTAGTTCAACACCCTTCACTATTTCACTCGATCTAGAAGGGCGCATCGGCAAACATGGTCCTTTCCTTGAAAAAAAACGTGGTCCTGAATTGATTTGTTACCCAATTACTTGTTGACGTATTTGATAGTTTTTTGTTGTTGCATGCGGGGTACTCCGTATTTCGTTTGTTGCACACAAAAAATAGCTAGTAAAAGTATTAATTAGCCCCGTTAACTGCATATCTAATCCTAGTTCCTGGCACATGTGGTGATTTTCTAGATCTTGCTTGACATCTGATGTAGAATTGAGGATCCATCCGATGATGGGTGTTGACTGTTGAGTGTGACCTACCTCTTCTCCAATTCCAATCTAATACGTCTCTTTTTTATAGGTATAGTACATGTCCCATCCATATGAACAACCTCCCGAGCTTCGCTCCGACGTTGGAGCGAGCGTCGTCGCAACGGCAGAGCCCGAGGACACAAGTCCGTCACAAGGATATCGTCTCTGCCACGGCATTCCTGCTTGGACAGATTACCCATCCAAATTCATCCCTGACGACAAATTAGAACACCGCATCGAAAAAAGTAGAACACTCTTATTCATCATCATCGTCGTCTTTGATAAATATTTTGTCTTAGATTAGATACCTCAGATTTAGTTTTACATGTATCTAGACGAGATTTTGTTATAGATACATACAAATCTAGTCAAATCTCCGACATCTAATTTGAGATGGAAAGAGTAGCAAAGACATACGGTCTTTTCAGAATTATGTTTAACAATTTGGTTGAAATATATGTTTTCTTAAAGGAAACACATGCGACGCGGATTCCATCCGCCACAACATGCAAAATAAGACTACAACTTCTTGATTCGAAGAAGCAACAAAACGAGCCCTTCGTTTTCCCCTTCATCCCCATCCTCTCCCTGCTACAGTACTTGAGGAAGCCTCGAGAGTCTCTCGGCCAAGCCAACGCCGCTCTCGCCTATGAGGGCTGGCGGAGGGGCAGCGCCGATTGTAGCTTTAGGTTTTCTAGATGTAGGAGTAGTCCCCTAGGGGTGTGTTGGAGCAAGTCTTTGGATCTTGGCTACCCGATCCAAGGCTAAGGGCTCCTCTTCTGCTGGCTATCGCTCCTCCGGTGGGGCATGGAGGCGAGGAAGGAGCAGATGTCTCCACAAATAAAATCAAGACCGAGTTCCATCTGGGTGCCGAGGTGTTGTGAAGCAAAGCCTCTCCTGGCCGACAGTGGTGGCGAGGGGGAGAGGCGAAGCTTCGTGGTGCATATCACAACGGGTTCCCCTAGCCGTCCATGGAGGCGAGGAGGGGAAGCATCGTTTCCTACAGTCCTTGGCGGTGCTCCGATGGTGGTTCAGCCCACTTGCTCTAGTGGAGACGAAATCAGGTTCGAGTTTCCCTTCTAGTGGTGATGGTGACAAACTGGTGCTCGGCCGACCATCTATGCGCGTGCGACGTTGAGCACGCCGGAAGCTGTGGTCCATGCTGGAGAACCCAAGCGACGACTGTTTCATGTCATGGTTATCCAGGACCAAAGAAGCCACTCCGACCTCAGGTGTTGCATGTGCTCGTGCTCTTTCTTCCTCTAGACCATGATGCCGATGCAGAGGAGCTCTTCTTCGATTTTGATCTGGGAGTCCGCGCTAGTTTCTTCCCAAGTGGTGTCGTCCCCGCAAAGAGATTGGTGCTCGGACCTGGAGGTCACTAGAATGAGGTGGAGAGGACCGTGAAGGGAATATGTCCTGAGAGGCAATAATAAATTGTTTATTATGTGTATTCCAAGTATATGATAGATGTTTATTTTGCATGCTATAATTGTATTAATACGGAAACGTTAATACATGTGTGTTTAATAAACAAACAGAAAGTTCCTAGTTAAGCCTCTCTCATAAACTAGCTCGTTGATTAACAAGATGATCAAGGTTTCCTGATCATGGACATTGGATGTTGTTAATAACGGGATCACAACATTAGTGTAATGATGTGATGAACATTCATCCGAAGTATAGCATTACGATCAAAGTCATTGAGTTTATATTGCTATAACAACTTACGGTGATCCTAATCCTTAGACCATGAGATCATGTCAATCACTAACACCTAAGAGTTTCTTGATAACATCAAACGTCACACCGTACAGGTGATTATAAAGATGGGTTCGTAACTAATAAAGTGTTATGTTGAGGCTCATGGATCGAGAGTGGAATTTGTTCATCCCGATGACGGATAGATATACTCTGGGCCCTCTCGGTGATATCACATTGATTAGCTTGCAAGCAAGTGATTTGATCACTAGAATGTTATATCACGGAACGAGAAAAGTGCATGTCGAACGAGATCAAACTAGGTATGGAGATACCGATGATCGAATCTCGGACATGTAATATATCGTGAAACAAAGGGATTAAGATACTAGCGTAAAAGGTTCCGCGATCACAAGAAAGTCATCGTTGAATGTGTGGGAGTCGTGATGGGTCTCCAGATCCCGCTTCGATTATTGATCCGAGAGGGTCTCGATCATGTCCGCATTATTCACGAACCGTAGGGTGACACACTTAAGAGACACCGACATCCAATTGGAGCAAAAGTTTCATGCCGAAAGAATAAACAAGCAGGAATTTATTTCACTAGATACCAAAAGGTTTTCGGGTGAAATTGCATAAAGTGGTTATGCATGTGAAATAGAATTCTAGCAAGGGTTATTTGTGAATGTTTGTCATTAAAGTAATTGACAAAATTCTGAATAAAATAAAAGAGTTTTATTTAAAGAGAGTTTGCATTAAATTTGGTGGAAATTTAATGGGATCTTTGAGTGGGATTTTGAGTGGAGGAATTTGAGGAGTTTTGTGAGTGGAGTGTCCACCCATGAAGAGGGAGGGCAAGGGCAGCCCCCATGCGCCTGCCACCCCTTGGGGTTCCCCCTCCTCCTATAAAGGAGCCCTCCTCTCACTTCTCACACACCTCCTCGTGAAGGATCTCTCTCCTCTAGAATTTATCCCCATGGTCTCGGACTAGCGAGATACATGTTCCCGTGGCTATTCGCAAGAAAGAGTTGTGCTTCACCGCATCATCGCTGGGCGAGAGGCGGAGGTTGCTCGGTGCCTCGAACGTGTGCGAGCACGGATCGTTGCTGTTGATTTGCGGCGCTAGGACTTCCTCTCGATCTTGAGATCGGCAAGAGATCGTTACATCAACCACGAGTTTGGACTCGTTAAACTTTGTCGGTCTTTAAGGGTATGTTCTCTACGGATGTACATCCGCCGTTGTTTGTATCTAGTATAAATAGATCTTGGTATATAGTTCACATCGTAGGAAAATTTTTGTTTTCTATGTTGCGAACCCTTCAAAGGTATCGAGCCGGATCTATGCGTAGATACTTTACACGGTAGTACACATATGAATATGTGGGCGATGATGATCATGTTGTTGCTCCTTTCTTGTGATTTTGGATATTGGTGGCATAGTGGGATGAAGCGGCCGACAAACTTTACATGTCCTCGCACATGAGACCTGTTCCACGCTTGACATGCAACTAGTTTGCATAAGTGGCTAGCGGTGTCTGCTCTCCTACTATAGTCAATATCTATTTTGCAAGCGAGTTGTCAACAATTTGATTATCCTCGTTGTGGTTCATGTTCGTAGGTAAGAACGGTTCTATCTCGAAGCCCTCACCACGTAAAACTTGCAATGGATAAATTAGAGGCGTCTAGTTTAGATTGTTCTTTGGGCTAGTGTTATGATATGGTAGTGTTGTAAGTTGAAGTATGAGATGATACTCTTACAACACACATAGCGTAAAATCCATAGACTGTGGATTTACACATATAGGTATGATAGTGATCATACCACGATGCACATGATAGAGATCATCTCAAGGGAACCATATAATCTCACTAATAAACATATGATGTTTGATTGCATATTATATTGCTTATTTAGCGCTTTGTTAAGCATAATAAGATGATCCTCATTTAAATATCAAGATAAGAATGTGTTCTTCCTTTAGTATGCACCGATTATGTTTTCGCCGCCCAAGACATCACGTCTTGATCGGGTGTTCTTGGATCCTCGACCATACTTGGTGTAAAACAGTTACACACGCAAATACTAAGGTTCTAACTTGGCGAGCCTAGCATGTACGACATGGCCTCTAACACGACGAAAGGTTAAGCATGAGTCATATAGTTGATACGATGCCCATTTGATGCTCGCTTTGAAGCTATACCGACTCACGTGATGATCGGACTTGGTGTAGTGGATTTGGTTCATGTAATCACCAAAAGGACACGAGGATGTCGCTTTTGAGTGGGAGTTCATTCGTAATATAGATTAGTTGAACTCAATCTATCATACACTTAGTCTAAACTTTACAAATTCTGTTGTAGATGGCACCACCGCTTTTAATTTCAATGCGTTCATGGAGAAATAGAAACTAGCAACGAACGGTAGCAACTTTACCGAATGGGCCATGAATTTGAGGATTCTCCTCTCTGCATAAAAGCAATATGTGCTAGAAGCGCCTTAGGCCCCCACCTTTTGATGATGCCCCCGAGGAGAAGAATGTCTATCGACTCGTCAGAGGACCACAACTTAGTTCATTGCGGCATATTGTATCGGCTAGAGCCGAACTTCAAAGCGTTTAAACGGCAATGCTTTTGATACAATGGGTGAGTTGAAAATGATTTTCGACACACATGTCTTTAGAGAGCTACAATGCTCGTAAAAGTTCTTTAGTGCATGATGGAAGAGAACATTCCGTTAGTGAGCATGTACTCAAGATGTCAAGTTACGCCGATAAGCTTGTGTCCTTGGGAATAACGATTCCCATTGACTTAGGCATCCATCGTTCTCTAGCCTCGCCACCTAGCTATAAGAGCTTCGTGATGAACTATAATATGCAAGGCATGAAGAAGTCTCTCCCAAGCTTCACAATGCTTAAAACCGCAAGTGGAGATCAAAAGGAACATCAAGTGTTGATGATTAATAGGAACACCGGTTTCAAGAAAGACAAGAAGGTAAAACGGAAGGGAAGTAAGGGCGGCAAGCCTGTTGCCGCGCCTGAAAAGAAAACCCCGAGTTGGACCTAAGTCTGATACCGAGTGCTACTATTGTAAGGGGATCGCCATCGAAGAATCGCCCCAAGTATCCGCGCATAAGAAGGCCGGCAAGGCAAACAAAGGTATATATGATATACATGTTATTGATGTGTACTTGACTAGTGCTCGCAGAGCACCGGGTATTTGATACCGGTTCGGGCTAATATTTGTAACTCGAATCGTGGTCATGAACAAAGCGACCGCTAGCAAGGGTGAGGTCAAGATGCGTGTCGAATGGATCAAGTGTTGATGTGATCGCCGGAACGCTACCTCTCCACTTACCGCCGGATTAGTCATAAACTTAAATAAATGTTATCTGCGCTCGACCGAGCATGAACATTGTATCCGGATCATGTTTGATGCAAAGTGGTTATTCATTTAAGTCCGAGAACAATGGTTGTTCCATTTATATGAATGAAATCTTTATGGTCATGCACCGATGATGAATGGTTTATTTCATAGATCTCGATGATAATGTTACACATATTCATAATGTTGATGCTAAAAGGATTAAACTTGATGATGATATATCCGATATATGTGGCACCGCCGTCTAGGTCATATTGGCATTAAACGCATGAAGAAGCTCCATTCGGATGGACTTTTGGAATCACTTGATTATGAATCATTTGATACATGTGAGCCATGCCTTATGGGCAAGATGACTAGAACGTTTTCCGGTTCAATGGAACAGGCGACGATTTATTGGAAATCATACATTCGATGTATGTGGTCCAATGAGTGTGTCGCCGAGGTGGATATCGTTATTTTGTTACTTTCACGGATGATTTGAGTAGATACGGTTATATCTACTTAATGAAACACAAGTCCGAAACCTTTGAAAAGTTCAAGGAATTTCGTAATGAAGTGGAAAATCATCGTAATAGAAAGATCAAATTTCTATTCGACCGTGGAGGTGAGTATCTAAGTTACGAGTTTAGCACTCACATGAAAGAGTGTGGAATTGTTTCACAACTCACACCGCCGAACACCACAAATAAATGGTGTGTCGAACGTCGTAATCGTACTTTATTAGATATGGTTCGATCTATGATGTCTCCGACGGACTTGCCGTTGTCATTTTGGGGTTATGCACTAGAAACCGCTGCATTCACTTTAAATCGGGCACCATCTAAATCCGTTGAAACGACATCAGATGAATTGTGGTTTGGAAACAAACCTAAGCTGTCATTTCTTAAAGTTTGGGGTTGCGATGTTTATGTGAAGAAACTTCAACCGGATAAACTCGAACCCAAAGGGGAAAAATGCGTCTTCATAGGATACCCTAAAGAAACTATTGGGTATTCCTTCTATCACAGATTCGAGGGCAAGGTTTTTGTTGCCAAGAATGGATCCTTTCTAGAGAAAGAGTTTCTCATGAAAGGTGTGAGTAGTCGGAAGGTAGAACTCAAGAGGTTGTGGAACCTTCTCTTCAAAGTATGGCGAGTAGCGCAATACCGAAGTTGTTCATGATTGGCTCCACTGTTGAAGAGGGAACTAATGATAATGATCATGAAACTCCGAAAGAGTACTCAGAACCTCGCAGGTCAAACAGGACGCGTGCAGCTCCCGAGCTGTACGGAAATCCTGTCATAAATTTCATGATTGATGAAAATAATGACCCTGCGACGTATGAAGAAGCGATGATGAGCCCGGATTCCAACAAATGGTTAGAAGCCATGAAATCCGAGATGGAATCCATGTATGAAAATCAAGTTTGGAACTTGGTGGAATTACCTCACGACCGAAAGGCCGTGGAGAACAAATGGATTTTCAAAGGAAAAGCGTCTTGATGGTAATGTGACCATCTATAAAGCTCGACTTGTCGCAAAGGGGTTTCGACAAATTCAAGGAGTTGACTACGATGAGACTTTCTCTCCGTAGCGATGCTAAAGTCGATTAGGATTATGTTAGCAATTCTGCATATTTCGATTATGAAATATGGCGGATGGATGTCAAAACGCGTTTCTCAATGGTAATATTGAAGAAGAGTTGTATATGATACAACCAAAGGGTTTTGTCGATCCTAAGGATGCTAACAAGGTGTGCAAGCTTCAGCGATCCATCTATGGATTGAAGCAAGCATCACGGTTGGAATCTCGCTTTGATGAGGTGATCAAAGAGTTTGGATTTGTCCAAACTTATGGAGAAGCTTGTATTTACAAGAAAGTGAGTGGGAGCAATGTGGCATTTACGATATTATATGTGGATGACATATTATTGATCGGAAATGATATAGAACTTTTAAACAGTGTTAAAAGTTATCTAAACAAGAAATTTTCAATGAAGGACCTAGGTGAGCGTCATACATATTAGGCATAAAGATCTATAGAGATAGATCTAGACGCCTAATAGGGCTATCATAAAGTACATACCTTGATAAGATTTTAAAGAAGTTTAAAATGGACGGAAGTAAGAAGGGTTCTTACCTATGTTGCAAGGCAAGACATTGAGTAAGACTCAAAGTCCCGCTTCGCGGAAGAAAGAGAGATAATGGACAAAGTCCCTATGCTTCACCATAGGCTCTATAATGTGCCATGCTATGTACAAGACCGGATGTGGCACACGCTATTAGTTTGACTAGTAGGTACCAATCGGATCCAGTTGAACCTTTGGATAGTGGTCAAGAATATCCTTAAGTACTTACGAAGAACTAAGGATATGTTTCTTGTATCTGGTGAAGAAGAGCTCGTCGCTAAGTGTTATGTCGACGCTAGCTTTGACACCGATCCGGATGACTCTAAGTCTCAATCCGGATACGTATTTCTCATGAATGGCGGGCGGTTAGTTGGAGGAGCTCCAAACAACCTGTAGTAGCGGATCAACAACGGAGGCGAATATGTTGCTTTGCCGAAGCGGCTCAGGAAGCAGTTTGGATGAAGGAGTTCATATCCGAACTAGGAGTTGTGGCAAGCGTTGGACCCAATGGTGATCTATTGTGACAACAATGGTGCCATTGCCAATGCCAAAGAGCCAAGGTCTCACAAGCATTCCAAGCATATTAAGCGCCGGTTTCACTCCATCCGCGAGCATGTCAAGGATGGAGATATAAAGATTTGTAAAGTACATACGGATCTCAATGTAGCGGATCCGTTGACTAAAACTCTCCCTAGAGCAAAACATGATCAACACGTAACTCAATGGGTGTTAGATATATCACTATGTAACTAGATTATTGTCTCTAGTGCAAGTGGGAGACTGAAGGGAATATGCCCTGAGAGGCAATAATAAATTGTTTATTATGTGTATTCCAAGTATATGATAGATGTTTATTTTGCATGCTATAATTGTATTAATACGGAAACGTTAATACATGTGTGTTTAATAAACAAACAGAAAGTTCCTAGTTAAGCCTCTCTCATAAACTAGCTCGTTGATTAACAAGATGATCAAGGTTTCCTGATCATGGACATTGGATGTTGTTAATAACGGGATCACAACATTAGTGTAATGATGTGATGAACATTCATCCAAGTATAGCATTACGATCAAAGTCATTGAGTTTATATTGCTATAACAACTTAAGTGATCCTAATCCTTAGACCATGAGATCATGTCAATCACTAACACCTAAGAGTTTCTTGATAACATCAAACGTCACACCGTAATGTGGTGATTATAAAGATGGGTTCGAACTAATAAAGTGTTATGTTGAGGCTCATGGATCGAGAGTGGAATTTGTTCATCCGATGACGGATAGATATACTTTGGGCCCTCTCGGTGATATCACATTGATTAGCTTGCAAGCAAGTGATTTGATCACTAGAATGTTATATCACGGAACGAGAAAAGAGTGCATGTCGTAGCGAGATCAAACTAGGTATGGAGATACCGATGATCGAATCTCGGACATGTAATATATCGTGAAACAAAGGGATTAAGATACTAGCGTAAAAGGTTCCGCGATCACAAGAAAGTCATCGTTGAATGTGTGGGAGTCGGTATGGGTCTCAGATCCGCTTCGATTATTGATCGAGAGGGTCTCGATCATGTCCGCATTATTCACGAACCGTAGGGTGACACACTTAAGAGACACCGACATCCAATTGGAGCAAAAGTTTCATGCCGAAGAATAAACAAGCGCAGAATTTATTTCACTAGATACCAAACAGTTTTGGTGAAATTGCATAAAGTGGTTATGCATGTGAAATAGAATTCTAGCAAGGGTTATTGTGAATGTTTGTCATTAAAGTAATTGACAAAATTCTGAATAAAATAAAAGAGTTTTATTTAAAGAGAGTTTGCATTAAATTTGGTGGAAATTTAATGGGATCTTTAGTGGGATTTTGAGTGGAGGAATTTGGAGGTTTTGTGAGTGGAGTGTCCACCCATGAAGAGGGAGGGCAAGGGCAGCCCCATGCGTGGCCACCCCTTGGGGTTCCCCCTCCTCCTATAAAAGGAGCCCTCCTCTCACTTCTCACACACCTCCTCGTGAAGGATCTCTCTCCCCTCTAGAATTTATCCCCATGGTCTCGGACTAGCGAGATACATGTTCCCGGTGGCTATTCGGCAAGAAAGAGTTGTGCTTCCACGCATCGCTGGAGGCGAGGCGGAGGTTGCTCGGTGCCTCGAACGTGTGTGCGAGCACGGATGCGCTGCTGATTTGTGGCGCTAGGACTTCCTCTCGATCTTGAGATCGGCAAGAGATCGTCTACATCAACCACGAGTTTGGACTCGTTAAACTTTGTCGGTCTTCAAGGGTATGTTCTCTATGGATGTACATCCGCCCGTTGTTTGTATCTAGTATAAATAGATCTTGGTATATAGTTCACATCGTAGGAAAATTTTTGTTTTCTATGCTGCGAACCCTTCAGACCGAGGACCTGATTACTTTTTAAAATTTTGTTCTAGGGTCCTTCCTATAAGATTTCAGGCCTTATATTCAATTTCCTAGTTTCTTAGAACAAGTGTTGTTAAGGGCCTCTTTGTAACTTGTACCCACATTTTTCTGAGATAATTGCATGGGACATACAAATGCTTGTCCACTAGGTGCAAAAACACCCCAAAACTTGCAAATTGGGGTCAAGTAGTACACAACTTGTCTTCTACCCCCACAGCCAATCAGAAATGGCCATGTGGCCAGTCCAGAGCTGAGACCAGCCAGGTCAGGTTGGTCCGGCATTTTTTAGAAAACCCCTGTCTCTAATGTCCGCGAGCATGGAAACCCTGCTTCCTTCCTTGCTCGACGACGATTTATGGTTCCGTGGAGGCGGCGCGCGCAGCGGCGGAAGGAGGCGAAGGATGTCGCAGTCCGGCGAGTTATCAACGGAGAGCACCGGGAGGTCACCTGCTCCTGCTTGTTGAGGAGCGCGTTCGAGGGGCAAGTCCGCTCCTGCTCGTCGAGGAGCGCGTTTTGCGAGGGGTGAAGATGAGAGGTAGAGGCAACTGGAAGAAGAGGGCAGGTGGATGAAAGAGATTGAGGCGAAGGAGATGGCAAAGTTTATAGAGCTTCACACCCTCCATGAACATGTGATGTGCCTCCACCTCCTGCTCGATCTGAATCATGATCTTCCTGTCCTCTCCACCGACATGGATGATCTAGAGATGAAGAGGGGAATCCTCCAGGCTAGTTTGGATATGAGGAATGGGCGACCGTCGCCTTCATCGCCTCCAAATCCTTGGCAGGTCAGTGCCGCTCTTTGCCTCTGTTTGTCAGGTCAGTGCCTCTATTTGTCAGGTCTGTTGATGAAATTTGATATAAACTTGATTAATTTTAGCTGAATTGTGCTTCATTTGCAGAAAGAAGGAGAGGAGAAGGAGTGAAGATGAATAAGAATATGTAGTTTGATTAGGTGTTTCTGTTTAGGTGCTTCATTTGCCTTTGTTTGGTCTTGTAGTAGCTACTTAGTTGTTCTAGTTTCAGCAGTTTCAGTTTCAATAGTCTTGTACTACAATGTGTTGTGAATTTGAATAAAAGATGAACATTTTGCTCCTATTGTTGTGTGTCCAAGTGTGTGCAATTCTATGTGAACATGACAACACCTATGCGAAAGAACATGTTGGGCCCGCATGTGTGGTTTTGGAAATTAATGACAATCTTTTTGGACTAATGTGTGTATTAAGTTATACTTGTAGGATTTGTCCATTGGCATCGCTTGGAGCATGTGTTGGCTTCAAGGTCAATGAAATGCAAAGAAGATTTGTTGGGCAAGCTCAATATGCGAGGTCGATGATGAGGAATTAAGGAAGGCGTTCCATCTTGAGAAGGGCAAGATCATCTACATCAAGCTCAAGTGGAATGCTCAAGGCAGAGGTATAATATTGATATGTTTTCCCTTTTGCCGGTCTCACGTTGTGTGTGTGAGACCGGGTTTAGGATAGATAACCGTACTATCAAGAGGGGCTCTCGTATGAGTAATTCGGTCACATCGTTCGGAGAGAGCTCAAACCTTTGCATACTTGCATCATCATATTTGGTTGATATTTGGTCTTATCCATGTGAGGATTTAGAGCTTGTGGTAATCTCCATAACAAGCTCTTGTTCATCAAAATTGGATCTCTCATATATATCTTGTTGCGATTTTGATGTATGCGGCTTTTCGGTTTATCATCAAGTGAGGTATCTCACATTATTCTATTTGATACTTTTTCGCTTGGTGATAATTAATATTTCTACTTTTTATTGATAAGCCCTTATCGTCCTTTATCCAACGCAATTGGAATCGGGTCAATCAGAGCTACCGTTTAAAAGTTATGACCGTTTGAATATTTGCCGTTTTAAATAAAAAAGAAAAAGAAAGCGGGCGAGCGGTACTAGCAGTCCAAGCTTCGAACTGTCATGTGCCCATTCTCGGTTGGCCGGCACCACTTCCGGTCCTATCGGACCGGCTCAGTAGCTCTGCGGGTGGGCGGTCTTGCTGGCATTCTGTGCTCGTTGTCTCTCGCATGCTACGTGAGTGGGCCATGCCCTGGCGCATGCTCTGCCACATGCGATATCTGTGCGCTAGCTTGCTTGGCCCTACTAGCATGCGCACAGAATATCTTCTTGCTGCACGCCATTTGTTGCATGCTCGCCTCTTGCTAGCCCTTCTCGATTTTCGCTTGATTTCTTTGCTCACTGGGACTCGTGCGGTATTTCGGTAAAATCGGTAATCTGGGACCGGTCCGAAAAATAGCCCCAACGGCCGATTTTTGGGCCTCTATTTAAGGCTTTGCCCGTTTTGAGTTTAGTTAACTCCTCTCTTATCTATTAGGCTGCTCTAGATCTTGAAGCTTGCCTAATCTTTTCCCTCCGATGATTCTTGCCCATATTTGAGTTGAAGAGAGAGGAGATCTAGCCCCACGTTTTGACCTAACCAATTCATCTCTTTGTGAGTGCATCTTTGGGGATCTAGATTTTGGGGGATTTTGTGTCTCTCTTTGATTTCTCCTCTCTTGTTCCCCCAATAGCTTTGGTAGCTTTGTTGGAACTTGAGAGTGAGAGATTTGAGCATCTTTATGGTGTTCTTGCCATTTGCATTTGTTGCATCGGTTTGGGTTCTTTTTGGAGGATTTGGTTTGTATTACTCATTGGAGCTTGTACCTCTTGGGTTCTTGGAACCCTAGACGGTTTGTGGCCTTGGTGGCATTGTGGCCTTTTGTGGCATTTGTTGGGAGCCTCCAATTAAGTTGTGGAGTTGTGCCCCAACCTTGTGAGAGGTTCCGGTTGCCACCGACAAGTGCACCGATAGTGGAAGCGTGGATCGATCTCATTGGGGTGAGATTCACCGGAGAATAAGGGAGGCCTTTTGTGGCGTTGGTGGTTTGATACCACCCCCTCTCCAAACGAGACGTACTCCATGTTGGGAGGAACTCGGTAAAATATCGGTGTCCCCGTATGCCTCGGTTATCTCTGTACCCGAGCTCTTTACTTATGCACTTTACATTGTGATAGCCTTCGTGCTTGAAGTAATATATATCTTGCTATCACTTTGTTGTTTGTATTGCTTAGCATAAGTTGTTGGTGCACATAGGTAAACCTTAGTTGTTTCTAGGTTGTGCTTTACAAAGTAAACACTAGTTTTATTCCGCCTTTGTTGAGCCACTCCAGGAAAAGTTTTAATCGCCTATTCACCCCCCCTCTAGGCGACATCCGTATCCTTTCACTATGCCCATGTGTCATTCCTGGAATGTCCAAAATGAAGCAAATTGTATCAGCAATTCAGTGACAACCAAATGACAACACCTTTGTCATACTACATTGTATCAAGTTAATTCGGATGATGTAAATTCATAAATGAGAGAAATTCAGTGATGGTACATGGTACATGGAATATTTCATAAATAAACTTGACAAGTTCATTGTCCACTTCATCTCTCCCTTTTGCCTTGAGAATACTTGGCTCAGCTCTATCTTCACTTCCATGCATGGGAACTTCGAAGTCATGTACATGTGGGATATGTGGTGGGCTTCTATTGGGTATTACATCACTCCTCAAACCTTTGAGAAACCCATTGTGTCAACCATCAGATTAAGTTTCTTGTGTTCATTGACTACATTGCACATTTGTAGGATATTCTTGTCCTCTTATATGCAATTAAGACCATCACTAATCTCTGGTTGGCTCCGGTACATACTAAGCTTCTCATCCCTACGTTATCCCATCTCACTCAACAACTGGTCAATCCAATGAATAGACCACGATTCAGTGCAGCAGTGATCCCACCACTCAACACTACCTTCATATAAGAGAGAGTGTCTTGATGCAAACCACATAAAATTTCGTTGTGCTCGACTACAATATTGACCATACTTTCATTACCTCCTGCAATAGCATCAACATAGTTCAGTCAAATTCATTCAGGAAAAAATGACATCTAATATTTGCATAACATCAAGTGATATTCCCCAACATAAAAAAAAACATATGGATGAGCACTTCAAGTTCAGTCACGCACTAATTGATCACAAAACAATTTCACAATCATATGGAGCATGCATAAAAAATTCAGAATCATATGGGTTTATAAAAAATTTAGTTTGACAGGAAAACAAGACACTACTGTAATCCAAAAAAAACTACCAGTTTGCCACACACCTACAGTCAGACAACATGACATCTTCAAATGCATCAAATCAGGTGATCTTCTAACACAAAATAGGAACTTTATGCTACAATTAATGTACACGAACATCACACATTCAAATCTGTAAGATTGCTACACACAAATACATTCAGGGACTCATATTTCTAAAAATAATATGTCAGTTTGCGCCACACCTACAGTCAGAAATATGACACATTTGTTTTCATCGAATTAGGTCATCTAATGACACAAAAATAGACTTTATACAACAATAGATGTACACGAACTAATCCCAATACCTAGATCCAAAAATTTGACAACATTCCATCACTCCCCACGAATCCACGAACAGAGTCATCAACTAGCAACAAATTCATCCAAATTTGCATGAACAAGCACTTCCACGAAAACTTGTACACGATCCCTAACCCGAAGCCTAATTCCATCAACCTAAACGCCGACGCAGAGGAACCCCTAACCCGCCGCCCATGATGAACATTGATGGCCTCCATAAGAACTGGCGAGAGACAAGATATTCTGGCAAAGAAGGGCCATACCGTAGTCGGGGGGTGTCCTCCAGGAAGGGGCAGAGGTGAGGTTCTGGCGACATCGTTGTGCGATCGCAGGAGAGCGGCCGGAGAACGAGGGCATCGACATTGGCGTGTCTGCGACATGCCGCTTAAGGCAGTTGCATCTCTTGCAATAACGGCGAGCGCTATTAATGGAGATTTTGTTTTTGCAAAATTTCCGAACTGACCTGGTCTGGGTTTCCACGCGCGAAAATTAGAGATATGGGTTTTCTGAAAAATGCGGGCACAACCTGACCTGGCTAGTCTCAGCGCTGGACTGACCACGTGGCCGATTGGCTATGGGGGTATTTGCACATAAAAGACAAGTTGGTGTAACACTTGACCCCAATTTGCAACTTTTTAGGTGTTTTTGTATCTAGTGGACAAGTATTTGTATGTCCCATGCAATTAGCTTTCTTTTTAATACAACTAGTTGGATGCCCGTGCTTCGCCACGGGTTTCTAAAAAAATTAAACATAATACACATGAGTATTTGCGTTAATGAAAATGATAGCCAATATAATATACCAAAAAGAAATATTTTTCTAAAATATTTTATTTATACAAAATGTAATTTGATACAAATGTGTAATCAAACATCATATAGAAAGAAAACAACAACCTAACATTGCCTCTTATCGAGTATTAAGATTCCTCTGTGAAATAGGATTTCACCCCACTATATTAATATAGCAAACAACCGACACAACTGCCGCGGCCACAACACATTCGAGCCCAAACAAAAAAAGGAGATAAAGAAAGAAAGGAAATAAAGCTGACAACAACAGCTCGACGAAACGAAGATGGCTTGCAACTGCTGCGCACACCGAAGATGTCCCACCACGCTCCAGAGGGAGGCAGTAGTATAGCCGCCCAGAGGATGACTCCATCGCCATAGGTGGGTGTAGAACCGGACGCGGCAGCAGGGACACACCAGGCCAAGCAAGCCCGGCTAGACCAAGGTCAGTTCCATAAAGTCTTTGCCGCCACGCTGCGGCGTGTACGCCACCGTCACTGCTACCCTCTTGATCGGCGCCTTAGACGCGTCCAGGCCAGATTGGGCCCGTAGAGCCCTGCCACCACGCTACAGCAAGCTAGCTCCATCGCCACCCACCTCGTCGCCATAGCCTCCATCTAAATCTCCAGGAGGAATTGCCACCTCACGAGCCGGCCCGCCCGCCTAGACCTAGATCAGGGCCAAAGGGCCCAGATCTGTGCCGTTCGGTCGCCTCTGGCATCGTGCAAGCCATTGCTCTCCGCCGCCAAGTAGCAATGCCACTGCGAAGCAGACTCCAGGACCGCTCCACCACCGCCACCAACCGCCTCCATCCAAAACCGCAACTAAGGAGCACCGCCACCTCCCGAGGCGGGTCGCTGCATAGGGGGGAGAAGCCGAGCCACTGCCACCGACACCACGCGAGCAAGGCCTGGTGGTGCACGCCGACGACAGCAGGAGGGGGTAGGGAGAGGGGAGGGACACTGGAGAGGGAGGGGAAGGAGCCCCCAACCGTCTTTTATCGGGGAGACAACGCGGGGACGCGAGGAGTCAGGAAAAACATATCGAGTATTAAGACTCTACTTAGATTTTATCTTGAAGGCGATCTGTCGGTATTTCTACCACAATCCCTATCTGACTCTCACAACAAATTATATGCATTACACGGGAGCCAACCTTCGAACAAGATTTGTAGAGTATATGTGTTTACTCTTATAAAAAAGATAAATATTGAAAGCAATAATGCGGCTGATTTCTAAGTCCGCAATCAAGACTTTAATCATTCTAGCTATTATTGTCAAGCTCGTATAGCCATCCCGAAAACTTAACAGAGATCAATTTCAACTTCTAGTTGTATCAAATGGAGCAGTTCTTGGCCTATCACTCTTCTTTTAAATGATAACCTTGATGATGGAAGAAAACATCCCTTGTTCCCTTAAACTCAGTACAAACCTTGGAATCAGAATTTAAAAACACATTATAGACATGATCGTAAAACCAGAATTTATGAGCGCCCTATTTTCCTCTATCGTCGCCTATCTCTCGACTTACGCCACATCGGTCTGCTCCATCTTAGATGTGCGTTGACATACCAAGAACATCTTCCTTCATCCCTCTTCATATGTCTCTTGGCCAGAAAATCATCTTCCTTCTCCTGTCCTTCTCCCTCGTCCATCTCTCACCTCCAGCAACGTCACAAATCAGTCACTTCTCTTCTCTATGGCTGATTTAAATAGCTCAAAACAAATACCGTATGGCTGATTCATACTAAATACAAGATAGTTTCAAGAGACTTGCTAAAGAACTAAATGGGTCCTGGATCTTGTACACGTACCAGCGGAATCATAGGAGGATTACTTACACCTATGCATATGGTAGAAGTACTACAATAGAAGAGTTTTTCAAAAGAATGCTATCTTTAAACAATGGTGATCATGGAGTATGATCAGTTTTTAGTAGATACATGCTTTACACTGTTATTTACTGTAAGTTAGATACTTTGATATGTAGTCATCGGAATCCCACCTCATCTAGTTATCTAGCTGATCCACACAACTGGGAACGTAAGCATCATAACATTTAAGCTTTTAAAAGCTGCAAACAAATAAGCATCCTTATATTTGATGGAGATGTGAAACAAATATTTAATAGGAGCAAAATGCTAGCTTCTGTTCAAATGAAGAGCCTTTGTTTATTATCTACATGTGGTTGTGACCAAATTTTGTTGACAAAACTCACTTTATTGTAGGCAGGTATGTCTATATGATGAAATATGCCAAGACCAAAAGGCCAAAGAAGTATGTAGCTGAAAATTTCAAGAAAGACAGGAAACCATTAGAAGATGGAGTCTAGAAGCATGGCTATTGAAAATAATTAAAGAGGACCATGCTAACATATATGAGTGGAATCAAGGCTCTTGCCCTTGATCCAAAAGGAGACTGTCACCACTGCCTGTTAACCTCCTGAATAAAAGAAGCACCAGGCCGACCCTTTGTTGCCTCGTGGGTTACCAACAACATCAACGCCATGGACATGACCGGCATAAATTGACAACAAATCGTAGTTATAGGGAAGAAACCGTCTCTTGCCGATTAAGCATTTATCTGGCCTTGTATTCAAGCTCTTGAATAATACAAGCTTAAAATTTCATTCAACTTAAAATGAGTTTTAGGAAAAAATTAAGGACTCGGCTAATCATTCCTTATAAATTATCCATGTTGTCTATTGAGAGTTTGCATAGACATTCTATATGTGAATTTGCACTTACTGCGTAACTATTTGTATTTGGCTGGGGTACAATCCATCAAACATACTGCTTTTATAGGTAAACAAAAGTGTGCATGTGATTTCTTCTGGTACGAGCAACAAGTTGAAGTGTCGACCAAATTCTTCAAACAGTTTACTTCAGACAAGATTCAAATAGGTGAAGAATGAAATATCTGAGACATGCAACTTCACTACATAGTTACACACCTGTTTTCTCAAAAAAAAAACATAGTTACACACCTTGGGCACCTATCATGCGTAAGAAATCTTTTGTCAAGCATAATATACCTCCTTTTATTTGTTCACTATTTATCTTGTCGCCTACAAGGACATCATACAATCATAACTACATAAGATATGATGTCAGCTGAGATAGAAAGCCAAGAATAATGAGCATCAATCCGGCAATCAAACACAACGAGCCAACCAACAAGTAATCTTCAGTACTACGAATTGTGAAGCAAAGTCAATCTATAAGATTTCCAGTTAATTTTGCCAATAGAAAATACATAAATATAGGCATGTGCCATAGTCATCTTCCTTGGAGGGTCTATGCATCATTTTGTACTGGTTCCTGCACCTGGTTGTTCTATGTGAGAAGGTTTGAACGCACAGCTCTGTCGGGGATGGGTATGCCGCCGAGAAGATCTCGAGTGGCACGATCTTGGGCCAGGCCACCGGGACCCTCCAGATTTAGTCGAGCATGGCATGCATCCCTTTGTCGCACGGGAGAGCCTTCGAGGAGATGTGGTGCAGGTGGCAACATCGACCCTATCTTTCAGCCTTTTAAGCTTTTTCTGCATATGTTTGTTGTGTCCGATAATCGTGATGATTATTAGTAGAGTAAGGTTGTTAAAAGAAGCAATTGCAGAGATGACTGTCTAAATCTATAACCAATCAGTGAAGCAGTTGGTCTTAGATATGATGGTAGTCTTAGATGTTTTGTAACAATGACATCAAGCACAGATCTATGAGATACTAAAGTTGTAAAAAGAAATGGATTTTCAATATTGTACCTACCCGGGGCTTATGTTGGTTTATTGGTTTCAAATTCTAGAGTATAATCTACAGAAAATGGTGCTCCTGCAATTACCTGATGCAATCATATGAACTAAATCATCTCCTGCAATTCCCCCTAAAAAGCAGGTCCTGCGATCAGAGCAACCACAACTCACCTATATTGATTAGCGGTTTCCTAGATACTCCACCGCACAAGCTGGACACATTGATGTAGATCCCACCGATGGCACTCTATGAAGAGGGGACGACGCCTGTGATGAAGACCAGGCTGTTGGAGATATGCCCTAGAGGCAATAATAAATGTAGTTATTATTATATCTTTGTGTTTATGATAAATGTTTACATTCATGCTATAATAGTATTAACCAGAAAACATTAATACTTGTGTGATTTGTAAACTAAATTAGAGTCCCTAGTAAAGCCTCTTCATAATACTAGCTTGTTGGTTAATAAATGATTGTGGTTTCCCTATCATGAACATGAAGGGTTTCGCGACATAGTAAATCAAAATTTTCTACGGATGCGAACAGAGGGAAAGCCAAGATCTAATCTAGGAGATGCAATCAACGAGAGAGATTGGATTAGATCTTCATACCCTTGAAGATTCAAGCAATGGAACGCTCGAACGTGGGTGATGTAGTCGTACTCGCTTCTCCTCCTCGCGATCCGATCCGATCTAGCACCACAAGTGGCGGTGCCTCCGTGAGATGCACACGTGCAGCACCTTGACGTCTCCTCCTTCCTCGGACTAGCAAGTATGGTGGAGAGATAGATTGGATCTACAACACGACGGCGTGGTGTATATGGTGGAGAATTTCTGCAGCAGGGCTTCGCCTACAAACAGTCGGGAGGGAGAGAGGAAAGCTAGCAAGGCGGCTAGGGTTTGGAGGAGAGGTGTGGGGGGTTGGTGCACCCCCACCCCTCTTTATATAGAGGGTGCAGCCCAGCCCTCCCCCAAGCCCAAAGGATAAGGAGTGGGGCATGGACTCTCCCTTCTAGAAACCCTATCTCTAGTTTAAACGATTTAAACTCTCTAGGATCGGCTGGGCCCTATGGGGCCTTGTGCCCCTGCACAATGCGGCCAGACACTCCCTCATAGGACCATGCCCTCCCGAAGGTGGGGCCACGTTGGTCCCTTCCGAAGGTTCTAGAAGCTTCCAGACAATACCGATTAACTAACAATTCCGAACTCCAAAACTGCCTTTATATGAATCTTATTCTCCGCACCATTCCGGAACCTCTCGTGATGTCCCGGATCCCATCCGAGACCAACAAAAATTCATAAACCAATTATCCAATCTATCCTAGCGTCGAGATACATTAAGTGTGTGACCTGCGGGTTCGAGAATATGCGACATGATCTTCTATCAATAATCAACAAATGGGTCAGGCACCCATATTGACTCACACATTCATCGATGATCATATCGGATGAACCACGATGCCGTGGATTCAATCAATCCCATATATATATTCCCTTGTCTCGCGATATTTTACTTGCCCGAGATTCGATCGTCGATGCAGTCATACCTAGTTCAATCTCGTCACAACAAGTACTTTACTCGTTCGTAATCCGATATCACTTTGTGATTAACTCCTTAACCACATGCTTGCAAGCGGTGTTGATATCGACATCGAGTGGGCAAGTATATCTCCGACTTGGGAGGGACAAATTACATCTCGATACATACAACCCAATGATACTTTCCGATCACTGAGAGACACCTTTATGATCACCCTCTCATAGGATGACGTTTGATGACCTCAAATCTTTCTTCCGGTACCAGGGAGTTGCATTATCTCATGGTCTAAGGAATACAATATTTGACATAGGAAAAGCTTCGCAAAGATGAACACGATGAAACGATCTAATTGCTTCGTTTAGTTTGGGTATGTCCATCATATCATTCTCCCAATGATATGATCTCATTATCAATTGACAACTCATGTCTATGGTTAGGAAACCTTAACCATCATTGATCAATGAGCTAGTCCTTAGAGGCGTACCAGGGACACGGTGTTGTTCACAAACCACACAAGTATTAATGTTTCCGCTTAATACAATTCTAGCATGAAATATAAACTTTATCATGAACAAGAATTATAATAATAACATCTTTATTATTGCCTCTAGGGCATAATTCCAACAGAACATTGAGATGTTTTTAACAACAAGATCATATCATTAGGAGAACGGTATGATGGATATACTCCTATAGATAAGCGTAGCATTAAGATCAAGTCATTTTAATAGTTCAATTGGTATATGCTTTCTGATATATAGTAACCTAATTCCTTCGACCATGAGATCATGCATATCACCATCACCGGAAGGATGCTTTGATGACATCAAACACCACAATCAGAATCGGGTGGTTATAAAGGTGGCATTGAGTGTTCGGAAAGTATGGGTTGAGACACATGGATCAAGAGTGGGATTTGTCCATCCATATGACGGATAGATATACTCTGGGCCCTCTCGGTGGAATGTCATCCAATTGTCTTGCAATCATGTGACTGGCTCACAAGGGATCACATATCACGGGAACGAGAAAAGAGTACTTATCGGTAACGAGGTTGAACTAGGTATGCAGAGATACCAACAATCAAAACCTCGGATAAGTAAACTATCGTGAGACAAAGGGAAATTGGTATCGTATGTAAGTGGTTCATTCGATCGCAAAGTAATCGTAGAAATATATGGGAGCCATATGAATTTCCAGATTCCTCTATTGGTTATTGTTCGGAGAAGTGTCTCGATCATGTCCGTATAATTCACGAACCGTAGGGAGACACACTTAAGGATTCAATGTTGTTGAGTAGTTATGGAATAATGAGTAAGAGACCGAATGTTGTTCGGAGTCTCGGATGAGATCCAGGATATCACGAGGAGATCCGGAATGGTCCGGAGAATAAGATTCATATAAGGAAAGTCCTGTTTCGGGGTTGGAGAATGGTTAGGTGTTTTCATCGAAATGTTCTAGAAGGTTCAAGGTCCGACTCCGGAGGAAGGGTACATGAATGTGTCATAACAAGTTGGAATGGTTGCATCATGTACTAGGTGTCATCACGAGCAAAATAAAGGGATAAATCAAATCCTAGTTTGAAAAGTCAAACGCCAATTTGAAAAGTCAAACGCAAGTTTGCTTGGTGGAGAGTAGGAAACCTACTTGGGAGGAGTTCCTCTCCACCCCGCCTTGAGGCCGAGTTGGGAGGACTCCTCCTTGGCCGGGCCTCCACCTATAAAAGGAGGGGCACGCCTCTGCAACACAACTCCACCACCCAAACCCTAGCCCTAGCCACGACCTCCTGCCCAGCCGCCTAGGGCAAACCCTAGCCACCGACTTGGGGCTTTTCCCAAGCCCCAGCCATCCTAGCCCTCTCCTGGTGTGTCTAAACCCTAGATCACCGAGACTCTCTCATAGTCCACCATACTGCCCGGCTTAAGGCGGCTGCGAGATCTCCTCTACTTCCTGCACCATGTCAGGTCACGAATCGCGAGGAGAGTGCTACAACCTCACGTCTTTGGAACAAGGGAGAGGAAGGTCTTCATCGATTTAACGATGACCGATCATGAAGCGCCGAACGTTAATGGGAAGGATCGTCACACGATCTTGAGATCGGCAAGAGTCGACTACATCACCCACGAGAATCCGCTCTCGTTAAACACTTTGGAATCTTCGAGGGTGAGTTATTCCATCGACTCGTTGCTACAATCTAGTAGATAGATCTTGGCTTGTTTGTTTGTATGCGGTAGAATTTTTTTGTTTTCCATGCTACGACCCCCTACACAGGCGGCGACCAAGGACTAAACCGTGCGTGGAGGCGGCAACGCACACGAAAGGCCCAGCTGTGATGGAGTGGGCGAGCAGGGGGAGCCGGGTCTCATGTTGACATTAGGAGTCGAGACTCGAGAGGCGGTCATGAGTGTGGTGGTTTCCCGCACCTGACGAAGCAGCTTAGGTCGGGGAAGTCGTTGTGGGGATTTTTGCCGGCATAGAAGTCAGAGACCGGGATCCATGGCGGCGTGTGAAGGTGGGTGTATTAAGGTCCGGCAAAGTCGAGCACAAAGGCGTAGAGCTCGATCTGGGGATGCTTGGCCTTGATCTCCTCGGTTAAGTAGCGAGCTTGTTCGGATTGTTTCCTAGGAGCACTAGAGTTCGAGGCCGAAGGCGATGGCGCAGGATTTGGGGATGGCGATGGTGTGGTCGCGTGGAATTTGGAGATGACTACGAAAAATTAAATAGTACACGATAGCAATTAAAGGGCGTTTAGTGAGGTTGCCAAGTTTTCTCCGCACGGGACGAGCGAGGAAGGCGTCCTACGAAAAGGTTTGACGAAACGAGAGCGAAACGCTGTGTCGTAGCAGAAAACGGAACACTTCATCTTTTTTTTTTAAGTAGTAGAGACTTCTAGGCCTCTCGGGTCCTTTATACCGTGCAGAAAAAATAAAACAAAACGAGCCCTTCCCTTCCCGTCCCGAGGGCAAATTGGACTTCTGTTTTCCTTTTCTGTTCCGCTTGACGGCCTGAGCATTCCCTCCGTCCATCGCCCCTCCATCCTCTTCCGCCCAAACGAACACAGAAAATTCGGCGAATCAAAGCTAGGGTTTACCCCTCTCGCCGCCGATGAAGGGCGGCCGCTTACACCGCCCGGAGCCCCCGGGCCCTCACACATCCGCTGCCCCGGCCGCGCCCGCGCCCGCTCCCACGCCCGCCGACGACTGGGTGGACGGCTCCTGGACGGTGGATTGCTCCTGCGGCGTCACGTTCGACGACGGCGAGGAGATGGTGAGCTGCGACGACTGCAACGTATGGGTGCACACGCGGTGCGCGCGCTACGTCCGCGGCGTGCACACCTCCTTCTCTTGCCACAATTGCAAGTACAAGCGCGCCCCCTCCTCCGCCGACGAGACCGAGGTCGCCGAGCTCCTCGCCGAACTTCCCACCCACCGCCCGCCGCCGGTCTACCGCCGGTGGGCCGAGGTCCCGCTCCCCGCCCGTGTCCACGTCCACGGCCTCCCGGGCGGGACCGACGCGGCCCTGTTCCGCGGAGCCCCCTCATCGTCCGTTTTCTCCGCGGCCCTGTGGCGTTGCGCTGGCTACGTCCCCAAGAAATTCGGCTTCCGCTACTGCGAGTTCCCCTCCTGGGCCGAGGACAAGGACGGCGCCGACGCTCTTTTCGCGCTGGCCAGAGAGAAGCGGAAGGAGACGCCGGCGGCAGCCAGATTTACCCTCCCTCTTGGAAATAAGGGCACCAATAACGCTCAAACCCTAAGCAAGAAGGCTGAAGGCAGTCAGCACGCCGGCGATGACGGTACAAAGGAAGTTCCTCCTCAGACTGAGGCTAAGACCAAAGGTGAGTAGTTAGTTTGGTCATGATTCTTATTTAATTGCTGCACAGCGAATAGTTAGATGCTCAGTGATGTCGCCTACGTTTCGATTATGGATTGTTTAGTTTGTTCATTTTAGGAGCATCCAAGATAGCTGCAGATGCTGATACACGGGATAATGGGTTTGAGACGAAAGGGGATCTTAACATGCCCGATATCATGCATAAGGATGAGTTTGCCGACACCAGCATAGCCAAATCTGATCTTCATGTAGTTGAAGCTAATAAGAAGGCGAAGGAATCCTTGGGATCAAGTAGGGAGAAGAAGAGTTCTGATGTAACTCCAAGGATGCTGAAAAAGGATGAATCTAAGGAGACGATGAGGCCGGAGATCTCCTCTGGAGGTAGAGCTACATCAGCTGTGGCAGAACAAGAAGCGCACTCACGGTTTGTCAAGGCAGAGGTTAGTATCTCATATGTAAACTGCATAATACTGGATCTACTTCCTTCATTTACTGTTAGTAGATTGCAAAAGCGCTGCAGTGCTGTTTGCTACTTCAAGAGCACACATCCAGAGAGTTTTATGTGGTCATACAAGGCAGGTTGTGCTGCTAGCTCAAACTTAGCCTATTGTAAATTTAATTAAACTTTAGTTGTGCCGATCAACTTAACCAAATTCATTTCAGAATTAACCTACCTTAAATTAATTTTCTTTTTTGCATGCACAATGCATTCCCCTGCATGTAGCACCTTATTTCCTCCATCGGCAATGTATCTTCATCCCAAACAACAGTGATGTTCTCCTAATATATTATTCTCCATGTCCTGGCTTCCCATAGTACTTCCATTGCCCCACTATAGGTTGCTATTCTATCAATTTTAATAAGCACGAAGCTAATTTTGCTTTATGGTCTTACATGACCTTAATTTCAACAATTGAATCTTCTTGTCTTTTGATATTCTACCAATCAAACTCTTCCAAAGTGATCATTATAATATATCTCTGCTGTGGCATGCGACGTCTGACATGACACTATATGCTTGGATGTGAACATAGAATTAAGTTAATGGCAAGCTTGCTGTGATGAACGGCCATCCTAGACTCCTAGTAATACCTTCTGGCATGCGATGCCATGTTGGAGTTGACAGCTAATGTCAGGCTTCCAAAAAATTGAAATGGAGTAGTGTAAATATATGAGACCTTCTTAAGAACAATGACAAGCCTGGTTTGTACAATCTCTGTCATAAGCCACATGAAGAAAAAGTAGCAGGTCAAAGCTTATGAGAATGTGTGATTCTATTGTGAATGTTATTCACATTGGGTTATTGTTGTGAAGAATGCTGGAAAGAATGATTTGAAGGGTCAGGGTAATGAATGCGAGAGATTAACTGGGTTGATATAACTTTATGCAAGGGCTCGAGGGCATTTTTATCAAATTGGCAGCTAGTTGTCAAGCAGGTGGGAGGCTGCTGAATGGTAGCCAGGTAAAAACACTTAATGAGATTAACTCTAGTTTTACCCAAAATTAGCCCACTATTTGCGGTGACCTAGAAAACACTTATAATGAGGTTAACTCTAGTTTTACTAGAAACCTAACAAAACTTCATTTGGAATAATAACAAAATCACGAAAACTACCGAATCGTGTAGTGCGTGTCTTCTCTAGCAGGATTTACGTGGTGGCGATGCACTGATGCTCTGCTGAAAAGGGCGTCCTGTCGTGAGGTGGTACCAGCATTAGGAGGCTGCTCTGCCATTAAGGCTGGGGCTTTGTGGCTTTGTGATAGTGTACAGTCTGTTTGGTCCTTTGGGACGGGGGGAGTATCTTGGGATGAAGAACTGCAGCGCTTGATTGCCAGTTTGTCACAGTCGTTTAATAGGGGAGCATACAAAATCCTATAGGATTGGAGTGGTCTTGTTTGTTGTTTGTGCTGTAAAAATTGGTCTGTGGTGTAGGGGGTCAAAGGCAGCGCCTAGACAGTGGTTCAGAGCAGAACGGGTGGAAGAAAACGGCATGATAGGTGCACTGTGGAGTCTAGGGCTCCAGGCTACCGCCTATTGATTCTTACTTGCCGTCGATTATGTGTTGCTGGGAATGATATGCTTACCTCCGTTGCCTTCACATAGTTGCCGCTTGATCTTGATCGCCATCTCCTTTGCCATCACGATAGTTGTCATTGAGAACTTGGGAAAAAAATCATGAGTGTGGCAGCGTCCTTGGACAAAAGGGTCATTTATTTGTGGTTTGGTTGAACTAGACCATCGCCTCATGGCTAACATTCACTTTCGACGGTCTTTTTGTGCCCTGCAGAGGCATCCTCACCTCTTGAAATTTTCTACCAGCAGTCGCTGTAAGTGAATGCCTAATTATATTTTGATAGTGGACGCATTACCGCCATATGCAGATATTTAGCTTGTACAGTTGTTTATAGCCATATGTTCTTTATTACGTTTTCAGCCATATGTTCTTTATTACGATTTCAAGCGGCTACACATATTTACAGTATTGTGGCAAACTTACTTTTTTATTTAATGGAATTTTAGCATCTAATGTTAGATCGTTTCTATTTTATCAAGTAGGTTTAGTTCTTGAGTCTTGACATGAATACACTGGGAATATGCAGGTTAACATGTGTAAGAAACAAATTGAAGGAAGTCGAAATGTGGGCTTACAGTCCAGCATAATGGATGCAGGTAACTAAAGCTCCTGAGCTACTATCTTTGCACAATTAAGTTTTTTTTTACTATAGTGTTAGTAATGCTTGTAACATTACACAGTTGCAGAAATGGATGGAGATACACAAATCCATGCTGGTTCCGTGAAAGTGCATGACGGGCTGTGTCTTCAGAAGCAATCAAATCAAGCTTCTTCAAATTTGCAGGTTGCTATTGGTGTACTAGCTTTGCCGATTCAGTCAAAACCAAAGCATATTAAGAGCAAGGTTAATTTTCAGGATCATGAGAGAACAAAGGCTACCCAGTTCATTAACGATGAGCATAGGAGCGATAGGCAAGGTCAAGGGGCCAGTGCAGGTTCTTTAATCGCTCAAAGAAATTCAGCCATGTCAAACTCTGATTCAGGCTCTGACCTTCCAAATTCCGAGACAAAAAAACAGATGCACACAGTACCTGAACAAAACTCAGTTTCAGGTGCTCAGAAAGTTTGCACAGCCTCTTCTGGGCCTACCTCTTCAGTATCAGCAGAGCCATCATCAGTAGGGAAGACTGGTCGTTTAATGAAAAAGGAAGAGACGAGGTTGATTGCTCCTGTTGATATCAAATATGAGTCTGTAAAGCATTCTGCAGAGAGTTCCAAGGAATTTAGTAGGTCCTCTGAGAAAGTTCAACCGAAAGGCTCTCTTTCTTCTGCACCAAAATCATCTCAAACAAGCAGATCATATGTTCCTTCATCCAAACATAGAGCACCCTTATCAAAGGAGCAGACACACAAGACATCTACGACAGGAGGCACCCCAGCAAGATCATTCCATGGAGAAGTGACACCATCTCATTCTCGTAATAAGGCAATGCCTTCTAACTTACCACAGAAAAAAGATAAGACCCACCACCGCTTTGTTCATGTTACACAAGATGGTTCTACTAATTCAACATCAACTGAGTTGCGAGCCTCTGATGTGACAGCTTCATTGAGTGATGAACAGGTGTGAACATAATGAAGTTTCCATTATCAATATTTCTGTTGATGAATAAGTTAAGGATTTCTCACGTCCTGCAATTTATTTTTTGTAGCTTGCATTGTTATTACATCAACAATTAAACAGCTCCCCCAGAGTACCAAGGGTTCCACGTTGCAATCAGACAGGTAGCATACAGATGCTTCATCAAACTGGAGCTACTGTTTTCTCAAAGCGGCCTTCAGCACATGGGGGAAGGGATCAAACACCGGTGAGGTCACCTGTACTGAATGTTGTTAATATGTGTTTATTCATCTTTTTTCCATTTATGTAAAAAATATGATGTCTGTTGGTGTAGGTGTTAAAGAAGAGACACAAAGATGATGTGGCATTGAGAGATAATGATGACAGCAAGAGGTCAGGAAAGGTGTCTCTTGTTGAACGGAGGCATAAAGATAATAGCACTGAGCGTACTCCTTCTGTGAAGGACCCATGCAGATTAGCTGACAATATAGGAGTGAAAGAGCAAAATCATGGTATGTGTTCAGATAAAGCTACCACTGGGTTAGTAAAGGACAATCTGATTGATAGCGGTCTTCCACGCAGTTTACCTGGTATGTAGTTTGGTTCATTTTGTTTTTTGGCATGTAGACATCTGTATGCTGACATACATTCTATCAACAGGATTTATTGATGAAATCATCAGCAGGAACAGAAATATAACTTATGAAGAACTCTGTGATGCTATCGGTGAGGTATGTTAATTTAAAAAAGCAGTTCGTGCATACATATTCATTTTTAAATATCCACTTTACAACCTTACTGCTTGCAAAAGTTCACATTACAACCTTCAAGTCCTATGTCCTAAACTGTTTATTTTTATCCCTGGACAATGAAATCCATTTGCTTTACAACCTCGCCCCATCTCAGGTTGTTTTGTGCTGAATCAGATGCCATGTGACAGGCAACTTGGATAACTTGTCAATGTCAGCGTACAGCCATATCTGCAACTTGCATAAAAACTTATTCTTCTCTAAGCTATTGGTCTTGGTAGCAAGAACACGTTCTTTATGTAGTTGGTTGGCGTGGCAGCCTGCTGACACGGATAAGTTGTCCACGTTCTTTATGTAGTTGGTCTAAGTCATCATGAAACCACCTGAGGCAGGACCAGGGTTGTAAAGTGAACAGATTCCGTAGTTCAGGTTTAGAATTGAACGGATTTTAAAGGTGAATGTTGTGAAGTCGATTTATTTCTTCAGATTCTTACGACTCACACTGATTTTACTTTATTTCTCAGCATTGGAGGGATTTCGTTAAACCCAAAGGAGAAGATTATGTGTATTCCAGCTTTTTACATGCTGTCAACGAATGCCTCAGGACAAAGAGCGAGTGGGCTCACCTTGTTCACCAGGCTCCAAAGGTGAGATCTTCTTTTAAATTATCCGTACTTGTATTTGTTTTTCCTTGTACGAGTAATGCTTTGCTAGCATGACCTGATTTTATCATCCTTAACACACAAGTAACAACTTTTAACTTCTTTTTCGTTGTGTGTATGTGTGCACTTGCATGCGGGTGTCTTCTCTCATGTGGGTTTCAGACTGTTGAGTCACTCAGCATATTTCTTTCTAATTCATGTTTTCAAACACCAGATGCAAGATAAACCATTTTTTTTGCTTTCATTTTGCAATTCTAGAACTCCAATGATTGCTATGTATCTTGAAAATTACTGGTATGCTGCAGTACCTCTTATTACTATGTTGTATAGCACACTGTAATATTGTTGTTTCATATCCTCACAGTCCTCAAAATCCTACATTTTAATTTTAATATCACAATGTTACAAACCAAGGTTAAGGACCGCCACAAGCAATGGGTGGAAACTGACCAGAGAACAGCCGCTGTTCCATCGCTGTGGTAAGGCTCTGATCGCTGGAGTTGGTGAAGGCAGAGTAGGGATGAGAGAAGAGAGCTAAATGGGGTTAGGAGATAACTTCTTGTTTCTTTCTCACAAAGTGCTAGGTCTTTTATAACCGGCTTACATGGGGAGATGGCAACTCAACCTTAAGAGGGTAACTAATTAACAAGATTATTAGGAGAAATAGATATCTGCCTAATTTAGCGGGCTAACAAACTAGCGAGATAATCTAGGAGGGAGTGATCTATCTCCGACGCTGCAGCCTGCACACCTGGTCATGCGCCCTTGGTGTGACTGGTGCAGCTTGAGGATGGGTGTGATGCTATAGCCTATAGGCATGTGACACAGAACCAGGATAGGAGAAAACTCAATAATATGACATGAGTGCAGCGCTACACTTTGCATTTTTGGGTTCTGTACCGAGTTTAAATCGCTCCTACGGTTTTTAGAGTCATTTTATTTTCCTTTTACATGGTGACTATGGTAACTTTGGTTAAAATAAGGATTACACCTTCCAAAACTAGTTATTAATAAAGTATTTAGCTCTTAGGATAAAATCATTGTATAAACTTGTCTATTTTTGAAATTTCAATTCTATGTTGCCCTATAAATTAGTTTCACAGGGGAAAAAATTAATACAATCTTCATGTTTGCTGCTAACTGGAAAATAAACCAAGGTATTCTTTGTTTATTACTCCTTGGTACTTTAGCTGTCTGCTGTTGAAATACAAAATATAATATTTTGTTTCCAAACAAGACAATGCATAAATCGCATTTAGTCATGTAATACTATTTGATGTATAATAACAAAACAAGTATATTGTATGATGGCTGAAGAATTCATTCAACTTTGTTAAAAAAAGCATAGTTCAACTGATTTTAGTTTAGAGGTTTTGCATGGTCTGATGTATGAAGATTTGTGTTGGCTTGGTTTTTTGTTTCAGACGAATCCGAATAAGCGCCGTAGGGTGGAGAGCGACTCTTTGTCGGCTGATGCAATGGAAACAGAGAAGATGAGAAACCAGGCTGAAAGATATCCAGCAGAAGAGGGTAGTTCTGAGTCACAAGGTATGCCAAGGGGCAAACGGAAGGGCTGGAAACACTCCCATCATGAAATGAAAGCTTCGAGTGACAAGAACGCGAGGAAGAGACCGAACATCAATTCATCCTCGGAGGACGCTGCTGCCTCCTTGTCAGATTCAAGTACTAACCCTATGGATGATGAGAGCCAAGAAGATGATTCTTCTGGTGGTGACAGGCAACCGAACTCTACAGATTCAGGCTCATAGGACGTTGGTTGACTCAGTGCCGTTTGAGAACACATCTAACTGATAGGAGGAACCACCTGATTTCTTCCTTTCTTCCCCTCTTTGTGTGATGGACCATTTGTTGGGGCCGAGGTCCAGAAAAGCCGTGGCCTGGGAATGCACCTTTCCCTGAACAGGAGTATAAGTCCATATCTCATGCCCAGCAAACTGCGCATATATGTAACAATAGTGTAATCTAGCGTAGCCATTTCTTCCGCAGGTCATTTTGCCTAACTTCGTATGTTTGTGGATTTTGTATGGACATGAGCAAATGCCCCAAAAATAAATATAGTATGCAGCTTTGTACAGAGAAATGTACATTTTGCATTTTTCGTGTACATCAGGTCCTCGGTGAAAGCATTTTGTTCGTGGCTAATTGTTCGTCAGGAGGGCATTACATCAAAAAATGTTCTTTTGCTCCATATAAACACTGCTAGTCATGTAACTGAACATACAAATAGAGTTGGAGAGACCACTTGAGGCACTAAGTTTCGGCAGAAAAGAACCAAGCAGCACAAATGCTCCCAGCGGAGCACCATCACAAGCTTCAGCAGCATGAAAAGCAAATGGATCGTCATAAAACTTCAGCACCATCACTCTCCTTGTCGATGGACTTTGGTAAACTGGTGGGAGCTGGTGGTGGATTTGCTGCTGTATCATCGAGGTCAAATGATCTCAGAATTTGATCACTAGAATGAAACCTGTTCGCGGATGATTTGACATGCCACATATACAACATGATACTATCTTATGGATGGCATCTATCCAAAGTGAACAACTTTTATAAAGCCGACTATAGAACCAAAAGTTAAGAAACAACTTGATTTTCATAATGCACACGTGGCGCCTAGGAACGATGTGGAGAGAGTATTTGGGATTTGTTAAGCCCAATTTTTTATTATGAGAGGACATACTAGGTTTTAGAATTAAGAGATTATTTGGTATTATCATGACCGCGTGTGTGATCATGATTAAGAACTAGCATTGACAAAATTTGGACTATGGCTTCTACGAGTTGATGCGACTTCCTGTGCGTGTCCAAAGGAAGGATCATCTGGCTTTATAGCGCAATGGTAACCACCATGATAATATGATACTTGAGCTCTTCCACTCCAAAATCCTTTGTTTCAGCAGACATTTATGTGATAATGAAGCAGAGATCAGGTAGGCAAACTTCACTGAGTTAGGCAAGGTAGACAACTAAAGTGCGGTTCGCGTTTGACTGTTGCTATGCCAATGACTCCAGCTTTCCCATAAGCTTCAATTGAGCGAGGTAGCATTATAGACCATAGCCCTGGATATTCAGTTGAATCAGACTTTTTTGGCTAGGAAAACAAGATGATCTACTCGTGCGAGAAAACTAGAGATTTTATGCTCCTTGAGCCAGGAATACCCATATTCATTAGCAGCTGAAGACCAATTGTGTTTTGAGATTCTGTCGAATGATCGATCGAACTGAGTGAGTGGACATTGAAATCCGTAACGGAACTTCATGTGTCAAAGTGCGGATCTCATATAGTCAAAATAAGAAGGGACGTGCTATATCCGAAACATACGAAATATAGTAAATATTTCAGCTCCTATGATTTCCAGCGCTTTTATCCAATGCCCCACGAATGAAAGAAATAAATCAATGAAATAGTTGCAGGCTCCTTGCGGAAGTAGTAGACGGCTGTAGTTCCGAGATATCCTTCCCTTCCTTCTCAATTAATAGCTCGGATTCGTATCCTCGGGCAAGGGTGGTCCAATTAAAGTAAACTCCAAGACCCAGCCGCGTGCTTTCTTAACACCTATGATGCTGTTCGAGATGAGGATCGACATGTTGATCTTCAAAATGAGTGGTGGCCATGTTTTGGCAAACAAAGCCACTAGTTTCAAATCCATATGTCTCATGTTGTATGTTGTGAACGTTGTGTGTTGATTTGTTTACAGCTTGAACTATTTTGTGTAAGAATTGATGGACTATTTGGGTGTGATGTAATAACGATTAAGTACTATTTGCGTTTCACTTGCTTTAGATTTATTTGTGAGTAGTTTGATAATAGATTGTTGCATATATGTTTGCAAATGTGAGAAGAAAGAC
This sequence comes from Avena longiglumis, assembly GCA_030063025.1. Classification (NCBI taxonomy): domain Eukaryota; kingdom Viridiplantae; phylum Streptophyta; class Magnoliopsida; order Poales; family Poaceae; genus Avena; species Avena longiglumis. The sequence continues at coordinate 28,354,444 of CP125974.1, forward strand.
GTGTGTTTTGTGGTGTCCTATTTTACTGCATCTGAAATTTTGCTCGTGTCCTACTACTACCATATGGATTCCAGTTATATACCATGATCGTCTGCCTGCCCTATAATTCGTGTCCTAATAAGACTGTAAAATTGGTTGTCCTATCCTAATTTGGTGTGCTGAGATGCCCTAACTAACGTAGAAATGGGTATCGATTGTCTTGCGCGGCACGACGACCATGATGAGTCAGTTCACTCTGCATGTTGACGTCTACTTGGTCGTGCTCCGCTCTCGCCGGCGGGCGCCCGTGACACGTCTTCCCAAGCACGCACCCCACTCCCCACTCCACTCTCTCTCGCCCAACCCCATTTGTCAAATCGCTCTGGCGTGCGTAATAACTCGATTAGTAAAATACACGGAGCAGAGCACGCGGAGTCGCGGACAGCAGCAGCAGGCACCTCGCACCGCAGGTCCACAGCCCGGCAACTTCCCCTTCCCTTCCCCAGGAAGCTACCCGAGCAGCAGCCTGGGCCTGGTAGGGGAGCCGCCGAGCCTACTCTACTCCCAGATGGCGACCGGCGCCGCGACGGCGCCGCTCAGCCTCACGGTGAGGCTCACCGTGGGGCCGCTCGCGCAAGACCAGGACATCGCGGGCGACGACCACCTCCGCGCCATTCTCCCCGAGAGGGCGCCCCAAGCCCTGCCGCCCGGCGCGCTCTCGGCCGTCGCCGGCTCCGCCAGGCGCCTGCTCGCCCTCGCGGGTGCGAGCCCGGGTGCCGACGTCGGCGTGCTGAGCCGGGCCATGGACGAGCTCGAGAGGCTGGCACTGGCAGCCGGCGGAACGGCGCTCGACCGTCTCGAGCAGAACGCCAGCACCGCCGCCGACATGGACATCGACTCCGCCGCCACCTCCAGCCATCTTGGCGGCGGCACGAGGCCCCGCAGGGATCCAGGCGCCAAGAGGAAGCTGGAGGCGCCCGGCACGTTCCAGAGGCCCGCGAAGCGCCGGATCCTGGCCTGGAGGGGCCGCGGCGCGCGCCAGTACCGGTCCTCGGTGGCGAGGGCCCAGGCGACGGCGAGGAGGAGGGCCAGCGGCCGGAGGGCGCGCGCGCAGCCGGTGAGGTCCAGGAGGAGGAAGGACGGCAGCTTGAGGAGCGTGCAGCAGCAGCTCGCGCGCGCCACCCTCGGCGACGGCCTGCACAGTTGGAGCCCGGGCGGCGGCGGACCTGCCGAGCAGTAAGACTAAGACCCGCCGGTAAATCGGCTACGACCTCGTGCTAATTAGGGACGGGATTAGCTCGCGTTTCGTTTTGCTGATCTCTGTTAGTGGAGTGCCCATTGATCCGAAGGACCGCGGGGCTGCTCGGATTGGTCCGTATTCTGTGATCTTATTCGGCATTCAGGCTGTCAGTTGGATACTAGGATTCAGCATCTAGTCTAGTCTCTATATAAGTTGGATACTGATCAGTGATCACAATGCAAATGGTCAGCATTTCGTTCAGCTTTAGGCACCACATTACATCATCAGACTCAGCTGATTCTGCATCTTCATTCATGCCTTCCACTGGACACTCTGCATCTGCGTTTCACCAGGGGCCGTTTCAGGTTTATTTGGCTTCTTCAGTTGCAGGAGCCTCATTTTACCTTCTTTCCTTGGCTTCTGATGAAGTGGATGAAATTTCCCTGATTCCAGTAATGAATGAACCAAACAACAGAATGGCCTCTATCGCCTCATCATTTGGAACAGTCTTCGCCTCTTCAGCAGAATCCCTCTCTGCATATTACTGTTCACAAGGGTGCCGTCTCAGCTTATTTTGGCTTCTTCAGGTTGAGGAGTCTCACTTTATTTTATTTTCTTTCCCTGATTCTTCCCTTGACGGAATCACCAATCCTTACAAAGTTGACATGAAAAGGCAAAATAAATGAACCAAACAGCAGAATCGCCTCTATCCTTCTGTAGACAAGTTTGGCACTGAGGAAGTCCCTGGCCATCTTGTTGCAAGGATCTTTCCACCCTTGTGTGGTCCGTGCTATCAAATACTACTCAGATGCGATGGCCCTGGAGTATCGCCTGTTTACTTTGAACATTTCGAAGGGGTGAACGAGATTTTTGCAGCAACACGATTCTACCGCACGGGTTTTCACAGGATCAATGGCGAATAGCTACAATTCTCCAGTTCATATAGCTACACGGCGAATAGCCGGAGAGCCTCAAGTTCCCCGGCGAACTCTATCAAATGCGTGTCCGCCGCCCATGACCACCTTCCATGGAGAATTCGACCATCTCGTTTGGAAGATTGCAGTTCGCCCTGCCCAGGCACAAAGGTGAACTTTGCACACTTATGTACTCCCTCCGTCTTAAAATAGATTTCTCAAATTTATCAAAATTTAAATAAATCTAGCACTATTTAATATATAGATTTATTCAAATTTGAAAATCTAAGACATCTATTTACGAACGGAGAGAGTGCATCATTGCCTATAAGTACATTTTTTTCAATAAAATTATAAACTTTGAAATACTTCTTCTAGCCCAAATTAGTTGATTTGGTTTTGTCTAGATTCGAATATATAATGCTAGATACATTCGAATTTAGACAAAACCAAGTCAACTGATTCTAATTTAGGTCGGACGGATGGAGTACTATTTTCTTAGAATAAAATAAAGGCTGCAAGTGGCCCGAGTTCCAAATGATTTTTCGGGTAACATCATCCTTTCGCCCTGCCATATAGTATACTAGTACCGATTAGTGCTCTACGTATACGTCACACAGAGGATACGCGATCAGAATGCCTTCCGTCAAGCTTGTACTCCGTATATATCAAGGAACTATGCATGGCGACGGATTTCTCCTTGCCTATATTATCCTGGAAGCTGATTGTTTATATATTCAGCGCTACCTTTTTGGGTATTTGCCTGGACAAATCGGCATGGGTGGGCTTAGAAGTATAAAGATTTGGCGTTAATGCAGTTTCTGCCGGAGGTGAGAGTTGTCAAGATTTGCAGATTTTCTGATGGTGTTGTCCAAATTCAGTAAGAGTGTGTTGCAAGGTTCCATGAAAAACTAACCCGTAAGTATGGCAAACGATCTTCCGGAGTCTATGATAGTAGAACGGAGCATTGATTTTCTCTCATAACCAACACTGAACAAAATCTCAAACAACACGGCATAGATCGAAAACTACAAACATGACATGAACTCTTTCTTGTAGATACCAAAGCAACAAGTCACTTACTTCTTCCATACAACTCTCAAATCCTAGTAACCAGGCTACTACAATTGTAGCACTTGCATACACCATGCAGATGCATGCATCGTACAAGTTTATTGACAGATAACAACACACTACACAGTACTGCCACAAAACACCAAACACTGCATGATTAAAACAAGAGGATAGATGACCAAACCACCTGGACCAACAAACAATTCCAGGATTGACTTATTAAAAGGTCGTAGGCTATGAAGTAACAGTTCGACAACCGAGAGCGAAGAAGAGTATGTAATTGTCTCTAGCCATCAAGGCGCAGGGCTAGCAGAGGGTTGCCTGGACGGGAGAAAACAACCTGCATATATGCAATATACGCATCAGCCAGTCAGGCATATATATATATACAGAGATCGAGCATACATACGTGCGTACCTGGTAATTTCCCATTGCTCGTGACTTGAAACCAGCAGCACAGAATAGGAGGTAGTACTCCCATATACGGATGAACTTCTCATCAAAGCCCAGCAGGGCCAAAACTTGGCTGCAATAAAAAAAAAGGAAGAGATAATAAGAAATTAATACTAACCGAGCAATCAACCGTAACAATATACTATCACATACACGCTAGCCACTCCTGCTCAACTGTGACGACAGTATTCTTCTATGGTGAATGGCAAGTGATTGCTTACTCCTTGTTGGCCATGAAGTTGTCCCTCCAGCGCAACAGAGTTGTGTAGTAATGGCACCCAATGGTCTCGACATGCTCTATGCTAACAAAGACCAAGGGAGGGTTTAACCGATAAATCGAGACCCATCCATGACCATGAAGTATATAACCCGATCAAGCACCGATCCATTGAATGTATGTAAGACGTACCAGAACCTTGATGACGCGGTCATGGCGCGGACGTTACACGGGCAGAGAAGGAAGGCAGCCGCCTGGGAATATGTATTCTTTTATGAAGTCTGGCCTCCTTCTGTATTGCTCGTACCGTTCCTCTGGAACCGAGATGAACTGAAAGAACATGTTTGTATTTGCACATAAAGGTTAGTCCATGATCGTGTATGCTTAGTTGTTGACAGTTACATTTGTCCTGCAGTACTAACCTGGAGGACCAATATGCCTTCTTCAGCCAAGTGAGACTCGCAGCAGGCGAAAAACTCGTCCATGTATTCATGGCCAACATGTTCGATCATACCGCTGATATTGATAGAAGAGGAATGTGTAAGTCTAGCCACGCACAGGGTATTAGTTGTCCAAGTCACGGCGCATTCCTTGCAGTAATAATGCTTACCAGCTTATGATTGCGTCATACTTGCAAGGTGGTATATGACGGTAGTCACACAGCAGAAAAGTTATGTGTGCTCCTAAAAATTAATAGCATCAACGTCAACACAATCTAGTTAATTGTAAAATTGGGCCATGCTTGCCCCTATGAAATGTCATGTTTACTCTCACATATTTATATTAGAAGAAAGGGTGGAGGGATAGAAGATAAAAAAAGGCTATCATACTTACACCGCACTTTCTCAATGAACACATACAGATATGGTGGAATGGTAAATATTGTTAAACTAGACAGATATTGTGTAAAGGAGAGAGTTGTTAGAGTATAAAGTCTCTCTTTATATTTGCCCATTGTCTAAGGGCCTTTTGGCATATTTGCCTTTTCCACACCTGTACATGTATTGGCCTTTGGCCCCCTGTGAATACTAAGTTGCTCATTCCCCAATTCACAACATGGTATCAGAGCCAAGTTAGGGTTCCTTCGCACGCGCAACTCGTGCTGCCGCCGCCGCCGTTGCTAGTCTCCTAAGCCGGCCGCTGGCTTCTCTGACTTCTTCTTCCTGCTGGGGTTCCTTCTGCTCCTACCCACCATCTTGTGCTGTGTTGTAGTCGTACCCTGCTTGTGTTGTTTCCTGCTTGTGTTGTTCCTCCCGGTTCGATTCAGGCCACAAGTGTTTTGCTGCAGGGATTTCCGGCCGTCCCCATCCCCGTTCAGCTGCTGAATCCCTGTCCCTGTTCAGCTGCTGCCAAGTATTTGCTCCAGGGATTTGCCCCATCTCCCCGTTGGCATCTTGCCACAAGGTCAGCTGCTGCCAACAGATTTGCCCCATCCAAGCTAGTGTGTTGACTTCTGATTCGTGGGATTTGCTCTATTCAAGCCCCGTTCAAGCCACTGCTAGTGTTTCGTGGTCAACTTGGTCTGGTCTGATTTGGTCGGCTTAAAAAAAAAGGGAGCAAGAGAAGTTGCTGCCATGTCGTCTTCATCTGCGGGATGACGTTTGATGGCACCAACTATGCTGAGTTTGTTGGCTTTATGCGCATTCACATGTGCGGCCTCCGTCTGTGGGGCGTTCTCTGTGGCGAGGTCATCTGTCCGCCACGCCCTGTTGCTCATGTGGCTCCTATACCACCGGCGCCACCCGTTCTTGCAGCTGATGCTTCTGATGTTGATAAGGCTGCAACCAAGACCGATCGCCGCAATGGTTGCTTATGACCGCTGTATCGACTACTCGGATGCTCTTGCCACTTACCGTGATGATCCGCTACTTATGCTCAATGGTGTGATGAGGATGCTCGTGGCCGCCGTTCTTCCGCTGTTCTCCCCGCTTGCTTCGAGTTTATGATACTTGGCTCATGCGAGATGTGGACCTCTTCGTCGCGATATCGCCCTCCGGTGATTCTCTCTACTTGTCTGCGTGGTCCATCAGAGCATGCTCTTCAAATAGGTGACTCAAAGATTGATGAGTTTTACACGCAGAGTTCTCGGCTGTTCGCATCACCGATTCTCTCCGCCTGCTGTCCGGGACTTGCTCGTTGTCGATCACGCGGTCCGACTTGGAGTTTCAGCAGATCCATGAGTTCTTATCTCGCCCAGAGTTTGAGCCCGTGGCTAATCATTTGCTCTGGGCCGTGTTCCCTTTCGAGGTGCTTGATGAGCTTCAGGTCAAGAGACTCGCCTTCGTGGCGCCGTTTGCTTGGAGTTCCCACTATGCTCGCCACTCGAGTTCTGCCCGTGCTGCTATGCCGACCGGCGACACCACCGCTACCCACCCTAGTGGTGGTAGTCGCCTCCTTCTATTGGTGGCGGTGGTCTCCCTTTTGGTGGGGTCGCCTCCTTCCAGTAGTTCGAGCCGCCTCTCGCCGCTTATGTGGTTACCGCCGAGGTCCGCTACCCTGAGTATGATTGTTTCAAGAAACATCGTGATATGGAGCGTGCCTCTTCGTCTAGCTCCCGTGGTCCTCCACGGACACCAGCCACCGTCTCTCTGACCCACCAGGATATTGTGCAGCTAAAGCGCCTGCTTGCTACTTCTGGCTCTTCCTCGTCTGGCATTGCGCCTGTGGATGGTTCTCCTAGCGTTGAGCGCCACCGCTGCCATCTACACGCCGTACATCCCATGGGTTTTGGATTTGGAGCTTCTTTCCATATGTATTATGACTCTTCCGAATTGTCATCTCTTTGTCCCGCTTCTCATTGTTCATGTTCTCACAGCTGATGGCACCTCTCTTCCTGTTGCTAGTCGAGGCACCCTTTCCACTCCTTGCTTTTCTGTCCCTGGTGTTTCTCATGTTCCGCGTCTTACCATGAATCTTTTTTCCGCTGCTCAACTTACTGATTCTGGTTGTCGTGTTATTCTTGACGCTGATTCTTGCTCTGTCCAGGATCGTCGCACGAAGATTCTGGTTGGGGCTGGCCCTCGGCGCCATGATTCTCAGGGTCTTTGGGAGCTCGACTGGCTTCGTGTTCCCTCTACTTCCACCAGTTCTCGTGCTCTTGCTGCTTCCGCTTCCGCATCTTTTCAACAATGGCATCACCGTCTCGGTCATCTATGTGGTTCTCGTTTGTCATCTTTAGTTCACCGAGGTCTTCTGGGGCATGTCTCAGGAGATGTCTCTTTACCATGTCAAGGTTGTAGACTTGGCAAGCAGACTCAGTTACCTTATCCTATTAGCGAGTCAGTGTCTTAGTGCCCCTTTGACTTAATTCATTCTGATGTATGGGGTCCCGCTCCCTTTGCTTCGAAGGGGGGTCATCGCTACTATGTTATTTTTATTGATGACTTTTCTCGTTATACTTGGATTTACTTTATGACTTCTCGCAACGAGGTTCTCTCTATATATAAACGTTTTGCTGCCATGGTTCACACCCAGTTCTCCACTCCCATTCGTGTTTTTCGTGCTGATTCGGCTGGTGAGTACATTTCCCAAATGTTGCGTGGTTTTATTGCTGAGCAGGGCACTCTTGATCAATTCTCTTGCCCTAGTGCCCATGCCCAGAATGGCGCGCTGAACGCAAACATCGTCATCTTCTTGAGACAATACAGGCGCCGATGATCGCCGCCTCTTCCGCCATTTCTGGCCGAGGTCTCCACCTCTGCCTATCTCATCAACATTCAGCCATCGGCTGCCTTATAGGGTGGTATTCCTCGGGAGCATCTTTCTGACCGTTCTCCTTATTATTCTATGCTTCGGTTGTTTGGATGTGTTTGCTTTGTTCTTCTTGCTCCTCGCGAACGCACCAAACTCACTGCTCAGTCCGTTGAGTGTGTTTTTCTCGGGTATAGTGATGAGCATAAGGGTTATCGGTGTTGGGATCCTCTTGCTCGTCGGATGCGCATTTCTCGGGATGTGACCTTCGATGAGTCTCGTCCTTTCTATCCATGGCCATCTTCCTCGAGTTTCTCTGTGGAGGACATCTCTTTTCTCGCCTTCCCTGGTACACCTCCTCCTGTGCCTCAAGTTCCTACTCCTCCGAGTCCCATTGCTTCTGATTCTACGCCTTCTTCCCCCACAACTTCTTCTCCCCCTTTGTCAACTTCTCCCTCATCGCCTGATTCTCCACCTTCCTCCCGATATCCACCATGCCTTCACCTTCTCCGTGTTTCCATCTTTCCTTTCTACTATTCTCATCCCACGCGTTCTTGATGATTCTCTTTGGGCCATCAACCTCTAATGTGTCGTCTGCCTCCTCTCAACCAACTTATGATCTTCGTTCTCGGCCTTTTCCCCCACCTGATCGCTATTCTCCTGGCCGTTTTGGCCTTTCTGCTGTCCTTGAGCCAACCTCTTATCGAGATGCTGTTGCCCAACCCGAGTGGCAACTTGCGATGGCCGAGGAGATTGCTGCACTTGAGCGCACTGGCACGTGGAATTTTGTTTCTCCCCCTCCCCATGTTCGTCCCATCACGTGCAAGTGGATCTATAAGGTTAAGACTCGCTCCGATGGTTCTCTTGAGCGCTATAAAGCGCGTCTTGTGGATCGTGGCTTTCAGCAGGAGCAGGGCCGCGACTATGTTGAGACTTTCTCCCCTATGGCTCACATGACCACAGTTCGCACTCTTCTCTCCGTGTCCTCTATTCGCCACTGCTCTTTGTCTCAGCTGGAGGTGCATAATTCTTTCCTTAATGGCTAGCTGCGTGAGGAGGTTTATATGCAGCCACCTCCTGGGTACTCTGTCCCTGACGGCATGGTTTGTCGTCTTCGGCGCTCTCTCTATGGCCTTAAGCAAGCCCCTCGCTACCGTTTGAGTAGCCATTCGTGGTCACCGCGGGTTTCGCCCGCCCATGCATGACCCTGCTTTGTTTGTCCACACTTCTCCTCGCTCGAACTCTTCTTCTTCTCTATGTTGATGACATGATCATTGCCGGCGACTCGAGTACATTGCCTTTGTTAAGGCTCGTCTCCATGAGCGTTCCTTATGTCCGATCTTGGCCCTCTTCGCTACTTTCTTGGGATCAAGTTTCTACCTCTGATGGTTTCTATATCTCCCATGAAAAGTATATTTAGGATCTGCTTGCTCGTGCTGCTCTTAGCGATGAGCGCACTGCTGAGACTCCTATGGAGATCAATGTTCACCTCCGTGCCTCTGATGGTGATCCCCTGACTGACCCGGCGCGCTATCGCCATCTGGTTGGGAGCCTTGTCTACCTTGCCGTCACCCGTCCAGATATCTCCTACCCTGTCCATATTCTGAGTCGATTCGTCTCGCTTCCCACTTCGTCCACTACCACCTTCTTCGTGTTTTATGATATCTTCGTGGAACGCTCTTCGCCGTTTTTCTTCCCTCGCCCAGCTCCTTCAGCTCCAGCCTATTCGGATGCTACGTGGGCAAGTGATCCATCGGACCGCCACTCTCCGCCACCGTGTGTTTCTTGGTGGTTCTCTCATTGCTTGGAAGACTAAGAAAAGACATCGCTTCCGCCCAAAGGTAGAGGCCGAGCGAGCTATGGCTCTTTGACCGCAGAGGTGACATGGTTACGTTGGTTATTGGAGAATTTTGGTGTTTCGCCTCTACATCGACTCCTCTTCTATCGTACAAGATAAGTGCTATCGGCATTGCTGTGACCCGTGAATCATGAGCTCACCAAGCACATCGGTGTGGATGCCTCTTTGTGCGCGAGCAGATCAGGTTCTCGCTCTTGAGTATGTGCCTTCTAGGCTACAACAGATTTCTTCACAAAGGCCCGCACTAGAGCACAACATGGTTTTCCTCTCCAAACTCAGTGTTGACCCACCATGAGTTCGAGGGGTGTGTGTGTGTGTTAGAGTATATAGTCTCTATTTATATTTGCCCATTGTCTAAGGCCATTTTGGCATATTTGCCTTTTTCACACCTGTACATGTATTGGCCTTTGGCCCGCTGTGAATATCAATTTTCTCATTCCCCAATTCACAACGGGATAACATAGAACTAACCTCTAAGCCAGCTTCTCTTACTTTTTTCTCGGCGTATTTAAGCTGCTCTTCCGACAAAGTGATTCCAGTGTATCCGGCCGCTACCGATGTCAAGAACATGATGCCCCCTCTCGACTTTAGCCTTTGGTTAAATGTATATTCTTTGCAAGAGCGAAGTACCATCAGATCATGCATGCCCACACCATTGTCTAACTAGTAATCAATCTAATGCCACAATTTCCAGAGATATGGCAGCATTACCTTGGTGATTAGAAGATTAAGTTTATGCTGATGTGCTGCTTCTAAGCTTTCGTTTTCCGTCTACCAATTTGATTTTAGACCATGAATTAATAGAACTACTCTACGAAATTTACAAGCCGCGGAACAAAATCGCAAGATTTACGAACCTTGAAAACTGCACAAGAGTAAGTCATCGATTTATCCAGAAAAAGCGAGAAAAAAATGTTACTCTGCACGCATATATAAGAAGACATAAATATTAGTACTATTTCGTTTGTTATTATAGACGTAAGTAAAGTAATGAATGATAACAAATATTTTTGATAAAGTCTGAAATATAAAAATATCAACTCACTAAGATCTGCAACAAAGGTACTCCCCCCTTCCTAAAATAACTAACTTGAGTTTCTTTAGATTCACATGTATCTACATACTAAAATGCGTCTAGATACATGCGAATCTAGACAAATTCAAATAACTTATTTATGGACGGAGGGAGTATTACAAATTGACCTAAGCGGCTAGTTTTCTTAATCCTGACGGAATGTAATAACAGAAGAAGAGACATGAGTACTAACAAGATCATAGTGGTGTGAGATGTTTCGGCGAGTTTGTGTCGTAGTGTTCTTCCTCGACATGTGGCGCATGATGTATTTCACATATTCCAACCTAGCTATGACATGCAAGGGTGTCCAACCCTGCAAACCCAACAATTTTTATATACATGGTTAGTCACAAACACATAGATACTTAGGCACTACTTCATTTTCATCAAACAATTCATATGAATTTAGTGGACAATTGAAGGTTTTAGAACCTATTTCTGCGAATGCCACAATTCCTACGCGCATCTCTGTTAGCAATGAAAATCTGCAAAGAAATGGATCATGGTTTGATATGAAATGAAGAAGAACTAGCTCTACCAATAAGCTCATGGACTATGGTATAGTTTTACCAGGATAAGATTCAAAAGGCCTTCTCTCTTGTCAACAAGAGAGAAACATCCATTAATATAGGCTTCTGCCAAGCCAATGCCTCCTTCTATTGCAACCTGAAAGCCGTTAGAGAGCCAGAATAAACACATGTATTTCAAATGAGAAGGTTGGATAAAGCAATTGCGGTGGTGTATAAGTAATTAAGAATCATGCACGGAAACATCGTCAATTAGAGAAAATACAAAATGCATGTAGGCAGAAAAAGAGAAGAGAAAATACAAAATGCATGTAGGCAGAAAAAGAGAAGATTTTACCTTCACATAGAACAAGGGTCATGAACTCGGATGACAAATTTTACATGGCATTTGTCGCAAACTTTACCAAAACTGAAAACACTACCTCCTTCTTCAACCAATCTGCACGAAAACCATTATGGTGAAAAGCAATCATAATTAGACATCGCGCTGTATTGACTCATACATATACAAGGACTCACATCAAGTTACCATGGATATGTATTGGTTGAAAAATCTTGCAACAAGAAGGCGCACCCCAGCCTGGGTCCATGATGGAACCATGTGCTTTTGGTTCAGTAGAAGCTCACATTTCTTTCCAAGCAAACCTTGAGCTGCTGCTTTCCCAGACTGCATCGATTCAATATGTCCAATGGAAAAATACGTCACATAACTATTCCATAAAATCGTTGTTCCGAATTATACGAGTGAGACTAAAAGCATATATTTCAGGATGGTGTAAACAGCCCCATAGATGAATAAAGAAGAAGCCTAGGAATCTAGTCTATGCTAGACATGTCTAAAAGGGAAAATAGACAAATACCTTCAATCCGTCTTCATGGAAGCCATGACCTGCGATGCAAGGAAGAAGTGACATTTGAGACTTAATGTTCTTTAGATCAGTTCACACCTAACTCTAATAATTAATAATGTTGTAAAAGTAAATTGTACATTTACATGCAAGTTGTAACGAATAAATTATCCACAAACTGAAATTCATGAAACATGTTACCTTGATATGCCCCACAAAACCATATTCCTCTCTTTCCCTGGATCTGATCAAACTGAAGATAAGCCTTCGCGGCAGCCACAGACGGAACAGGAAGGTTTGTACACCATTTAAGCAGTACGTGATCCGGAACACAAGGGGGATTGAGTGTCACCAGGAAAGGCCTGACAGATTCAATTTTCTACAAGTACAAAAAAGAATAAATATCAGTTAATAATTAAGTAATCCATTCATATACTCCCTCCGTTTCAAAATATAAGATGTTTTAGCTTTGTAAAACAAATGTATCTAGACTTTTTTTAGTATTTAGGTTCACAAAGGTTTGGAGTGAATCTACACACTAAAATAAGTTTAGATACATTTTCTTCACAAACCTAAAACATCTTATATTTTAAAACAGAGAGACTACTACTGGAGGGCTTAGGTGGAAGTTTCCATTTTTATGTTATTCTGTGAGCCTGCTCTGCAGTGTGTTCTAACGTGATGAAAATATGGCTTCATTGCTGCCCAGAATAACTTTATCATTTGATTTCTTTCTTTTTGCTGGGAGGCATGGCTAGCCCAGAGGAACGACGTATAAAATGGTTTCATCGTCATAATGAAGTCAAGGCAGAGACCATTCATCAAGAAATATGTCATCAAAAAATTAATTCATTATACCATGCTTATGAGAGCACAAAATTATTCCTGAATATAGTTTAGCCAGTAAGTAACAGAAAACCCCTTGCTACTTGTCCCTAGGAAATTCCAGGCGCTCAGGGCATCAAATTTTGATCGCAGTGGAGGTATATGTCCCTGCAACATACATAAACGTGTCAGACAATTAGTCGTTGAGACCAAACTTTATTGATGTGTTCATTTGGCAGTAGTAGGAATGCAAGCTTCACCTGCCGACATACTGACAGGCACCTAAAATCTTCAGTTCGCAATGTGTAGCTTCAGCTCCTAGTACTTTGAGAGCATTAGGTGCATGGAGCCCAAGGATGACATTGTCATATGTTTCTTCTGAACCATCATTCTCCAAGATTTTGTAGCCAGTTGCTGGCATTGTTAAGAAAGATGATTATTTCAGATAGGAAATCAATCAATAATATATACGATGACCCATTATTCGTACACAAACAATAAGGCATATACCTCCATCAAAACTTGAAACAGATTTTGACCCGACAACTGGTTTTTATTCGATCAGCCGGTGCTTCCCAGTTCTCCTTTCACCTGCAAATGTGGAAAATATCGTTGCATTGTTTAGTCCCTGCATTATACTTGGGCTGCAGCCAAAGTCTAAAGGGCCTTTTGAGGCTAGCTGATAGATGGCAAATACGCACCTTGTTTACATAGGACTGCCAACGAGGCTTGGCAGTTGGCAACTGGGGGTGACGAAATAGCTGAGAGTGAACTTAATCAGCAAATTTCAAATGCACAAAGGCGAATTAAGCATGCAAATGCAACATATCGATTCGAAATAGCTAGGTAGGCACCTGAAGAAGATCATGGTTACGGAAAAATGACAACACGAAGAAAGCGGAGAGGCTGAAAACACCTTGTGATGAAAATGACCAACTGCCTGCGCAGACTGGAATCTGCACCAAATGTATTTCATATAAGAAAACTGCATAAACACGCACAACACAGTGTGTTGGTGGGAAAACTAGCCATTAACCAGGCCCATATTTTACTTATAACAATTTGAATGTTTCATCTAAATTTTCCATACTTTTTTTTGGAAATTATAGTTCTGGCTTGTTTTCCATACTTTTTTGAAAATTTTCCATACTTATAACTTCTGGCTTGTTTGCAGCTCTGGTACCCGTTGTGTAGACAGCAGGACAAGACGCGGGTGGATGAGATTCTTCGACTTCTCCTAGAGGCGGCTCGGTGGCTCCCCTCTTAGTCCAGCTTAGCGGCGTTTTTTTGGCATTTTCTAGTTCGGCTCGCACGCCTTTTATCTTTGGGCCGGGTTTTGTGCTGTGGCCCAGCAAGGTTTCGTGTTGTGTTTTGTATTCCTTGTAACTTGTGATGGAGGGTTGTTTTATATTTACTAGCAAAATGCCCGCGCGTTGCGGCGGAGAAAGAAGTTAGTTTTTGTTATGTCGGTGATAAGTTCTTTTTTAAATCGGTGGCACGTCACATCATAGACAATTTTTTTAACTTGCTTGACATCCGCTCCTCGATCAATTGATTGTTTCAATTCGTAAGTAGAATATTTTCTTTCTCCAAACTCTATCTTCTTCTTCCTTGATGTGTTTCCCTTTCATCTCGCGCGCCGCAGCCTACACACGGCCGGACGCTGGCCATCGTTCGATATTTACACCCAAACAATGGCTTGGGCTTAAGAACCATAACCTTCATGGGTCATGACGTGCTGGCCATGACATGCAATATACATTATATGAAACACGGAACGAACACCACGGCCACGGCCAGGTTACACACGGCAGAGGAGCTGTAAATCATTTTTTTTCTGACTAAGGGTGAATTGTTTTCATGACTTACCGGTGGCGTTGTCTGTAATACGTGATTTGGTGAAAGGACAAATTGGTCCAAAAAAGTGTTGGACCGAAAGAAACACTTCGTACTTTATTATTATAGCAAAAGTACCTGTGTATTGCACTTGAAAATAAATGATAACCTCATTAACTGACATAAGCTAAAAAATACTTACTACATCATCATGGCACCAGCTCGACCTTCCATCCTACCTAAAATAAATGATAACCTCATTAACTGACATAAGCTAAAAAATACTTACTACATCATCATGGCACCAGCTCGACCTTCCATCCTACCTGACCTGCTTCCCTGCCTCACCGGGCGCAACTCCACGCCTCTAGGTCACTTTCTTCTTGACCTCGAGGGCCCTACACCTCCGTGTCAATAGCCATCATACTGCCCCCGACCCTTCGCGCCTTTTGCAATCTGCCCTATTCAACCTCCTTAATTAATACAAATTATTAGAAATTTATTTTTTGATCTAAAGAAAAGAATAGAATTGGATCTACAATATGTGCAAGTATATATACATGGAGAAGCAGTAGAAGGATTGTATCTCATTATTGAGCTCGTTCAAAAGCTTCAACACCCTGTAGTCAGGCAAGAAACCTCCAAGGCTTGTGTGCATGTATGCATGCTCGCCAAGAAAATTGGACCGGCGGAGTGGACGTACGGAGAAAAATACGGCGGTGCCTGCAACCTACATGAGAACATGTTCAAAGATTGGAAATATGGCGAGTTGGCGACGGCGGCAGAATTTACGAGGGCATGCTTGAAGATGGGATACAATGGCGGTGACAGCGTACGTATACAAGCCGCAAGCATGAGGCAAGCTAGCCTTCGATCAATAGATACATCTTTTACATGGCAACATGGTTCATGGGGCAAGGAATCTTCAAGATGCGCCTGCATGTCTGTAGGCGAAAGAAATTGGACCGCAGTTGGGACGTATGGAGGAAGATACGACGATGGTAGAACACACTGACATTTGATGATCATAGACGATGCACGATCGTCGGCCGCCATGCATGGAGGAAAAGGCAGTAGTCAAATCGGTGTAGGCATGGGTGTAGGGTTTGAGAGAAAGTATATCATATATCTTCGTATGAGGAAAAGGACAAAATATAAAATTTTGGAATTGAACCTGCCAATCCAAGTATGATCTTTTACTGCTAGCCAACAGCAACCTACACTGCAGTTTCAATTTCCGACACTGTCCAATGGGTGAATGAAGCCGGTGATGTAATCAATCCGTGTTACTCTGATGGGAAAAGAACAACGCATCAGATACCTTAGATCAGATCAATCTATGTTATTCTGATTGAAAAAAGAACAACGCATCAGCTACCTTAGATCAGCACAACCGGTATAGGAGCTACTGAGCCTTGAGTAGACGGCAAGGTGCATCCTTGGCAAACTCTTCGCCCGGCCGGATCGTGCAAATTTTTTCGATGTTGTCGCCACGAAGGTGATGCATGGCAAGGACATGGGCAAGACAGAAATCAGTTGCATCCTTGGACGTGCTTCGGACACTTGAATAAATCTTTGTAGCTGGCAGATCGGGTAAGAGGCGGCGATTAGGGAACCTTAGCTGGTAGATCGGGTAGGAGGCAGCGATTAGAGAGGAGAGGAGTCCTTAACTTAACAATGGCACCATGGGTAATTTAGGTTTTGGTGGTAACAATGGCACCATGGGTAATTTAGGTTGGGTGGAGAGCAAAGCCCAAAAAAGTGTTTGCCAAGGAGAAACACTTCGCGCTTATTATTAGATAGAGGTATAGATAAAACAGGGCAAAAGCTTGTTTCGAGAAATTTATTTTAAATTTTGTAGTGTTTACGCTAAAAATCCGGGACTATGGTGAGACACCCTAGGTGGAGTGCGATCGAGAATGAGAAAGACATCCGACACCATATCTCCAGTTCGCCGTCGAGTCATACTCCAACTCGTGTCGAACAAAAGTAAAAAAAAAAAACAAGGGAACTCGTGTCGTCGTGAGATTGCGTGCCAGCGCAGGTGCACAAATACCCGAACCACGAGAGCAGAAACGCAACTTTGAGAGAGAGAGGGAGGGAGGGACCGCCGCCGCCGCCATGGCGCAACAGCTGGATATCGTCTGGGATAGCGAGTTCAACACCGTCGTGTCCTTCTTCCACCATGTCAAAGACAGGTTCGCCTCTGATAAATTCCTCAGCATCTTCCGGAGATTCAAAACAGGCGAGACCCTCGATCCCCGCATGGTCACGGCCGGCCGACGCGTACATGCTCCTCCACGGACACCCCGACCTCGTCCACCGCCTCGACGCCTTATGCGCCGCACCCATGCCCGCCCGCGAAGACCCCGCGCCGACGCGGCCCAAAAGGGAGCGCCGCCGACCCCGACACCGGCAGAGCCTTGCGGTACTTCGACCGGGTGAAGGAAGTGGGCTGTACGACAAACTCCTCGCGCTCATCTTCTATGCGAGCTCCGAGGAGAACGTGAATAAGATCTACAGGCGGGCCCTAAAAATCTTGGGCTCGGCGGCGGCCGGCGCACATCGATCTCCTCAGCGAATTCACCGAGTACCTCCCGATCCCGACGAGGCGCGACCGAGAGTGCTTCTTGAGACTTCTCGCCAAGGAGGAGCCATCGTCGGAAGAGCACCATGCTCCGGCGCCCAAGCGCAAGGCCACCGCCGGCGCCGTCATCGTGGCCGACAACCCGAGCGCGGCCAAGAGACCCCGCGCCGACGATCTGAAGACGACGAACCGGCGCGCCCATTCCGCCGCCGCCCCGAAGAGCGTATCCGTGTTCAGGGAGGCGTGGGAGTTCGAGACCACGTACATACACGAAGCTGGTGGCCACGGCGAGGCGCACCAAGGAGCTGCTGGACGAATACGAGCCGCCGGAGGACCGCCTTGCTGCCGCGCGCATTCGAGGAGCTCTTCCCCAGCCGCGAGTGCCAGGAGGTGCTCCGGGAGATGTACCACCACGGTATGCTGGGACACATCCGGGAGGCGCTCGAGGACGGCGCGCGCACCCAGCTGGCCCTGAGGACGATCAAGCACAGGCTGGGCATGCTGGAGCAGGTGGCCGTGAAGATGGCCATGGAGCGGCGGGACCGCGGCCGCGTCGAGAGCAGGATGCAGAAGCTCGCCGTCGATCGAGTGCTGGTTCTTCGCGCGCGTGGTGACCCGTACGTGCAAAGGGTGAAGTACCAGAGTTGATCAGGCAACATTGATCTGGCACCTTCCATCAACCGATCCGTGCTCTTATGATGTGTTGCAGTGTTAATGTAAATGTGGTTTTATCAGTTTTCAACTTCTTACACTAGTGTCTGTCAGGTGAAATCTGCTCCACGGGAACAGCGTCCAGTTGAAGAGCGGGTGATGAAATTAATATACTCTCTCCCTTCACAAATAAGTGTACTTTTTAGGATAAAGTTTAACCAATTTTATAAAAACTCGTAGCAGTAATTCCAACACTGAATTGGTACCATATTTTTTTGGAAATTGTTGTTTCTCTTCACATTTTTTTAAACAAAACATGAATAATCAAGAACTGACTACATAAATACTGATGTGAGATTTTGCCAAAACGAATGATACACTAAATAGGTATAAGCAAGTGGATTAGAAGCAGTACAAGATGTTTCTTGGAATGATAGGAATATCCACGACTGAATGAACTGCCTCAACGTCTCGTTACGGTCCAGATCAGGGTTATGCTCATGGTACCACGTACCTTCATTCCAAAGATTGAACAGGTGAATTTACTACAGGATGTGATTGGCCAGGCCGACGGCAAAAGCTCTCGGCGTAGCCCGTCATTGTCAAGCACGCCACGCCGAGGGCTGCCGTCGGCGTAAGCCTCGGCCGAGCAAAAACAGCCGACGATGCGATAGCCACGGCCGTGGTGCTCACAACAAAGGCGCCCTCGTCACACACCAGAACGGCACGACGACGCCGGACGCCGTGTCTCGGCGAGGTGCCACGTGGCGCCGGGCCTCCCTAGAGAGGATACGCCGACGGCCACGCAAGGTAGGCTGGGCCAGATCGCCGAGGGCTTCTGCCGGGCGTAAACAAAACCAAGCAAAACAAAAACAAAGTAAAGAGAAAGGTTGAGAATGACTCCCTTCAGAAGACGCCCCAGCCTCGCACAACGCGCTGAAAAAGACTTGATGAGTGCAGGAGCACTTGGGAGACCCCAAAGAGGAAGGTACGAAGACAACAACAAGTTTTCCCTTAGTTAGAAACCAAGGTTATCGAACCAGTAGGAGGAAGGAACGACTCAAAGGTGTTGCTAGCAACTTGGAGACCTGCATAATTCTCAAGACTTTGTCCTAACGGCGGTGAGATTGTCAATCTCACCGGCTTGTCAGAACAAAGGATTAACTTTATGGTATGGAAGGTAACAATGGTTTTCAAACAAGTAAACAAAGAAATAGTGGAAGATGTATCAATGGTAAAGATTGGACCGGGGTCCATAGTTCACTAGAGGTGTTCTCCTTAGATAAACAAACATGGCATGTTGATAAATAAATTACAACAAGGCAATTGACAGACTGAGCAAGGCATAACAATAAGATCATATGAGATTCGATTGGGCAATACAACAAGATACATAGACAATCCAACCGTGATCTATGACTAGAAGTTCACCTTTACATATCCGAACCCTCCAAAGATTAAATTGCAAGAAACAGACAACTGTTTTAAGCAAAGTGTGTAAGATAAACAATTCACTTGTTTCATGAACAAGAGACCGTTGTTTTCTCCCTAGTGGCAACAGCACATCTACAACCTTAGAGATTTCTGTCACTTCCCTTAGATTAAATAGAGACATGAACCCACTATCGAGTATAAATACCCCCTCTTGGAGTCACTGGCAACTACTTGGCCAAGATAGCTACTAACAACGGATAGCATGCAAGATCTCAAACAACACAGACATGATAGAATCTATAAGACAAAACCATTAATTAAATCTGACATAGTATTCTCAATATCCATCGGATCCCTGCAAACATAACATGCATGATTACAAATAGATAAGTTCTTGATCATGAACGGCTCACAAGATTCAGACATGAAAGCACAAAGAGATACAACCATCTAGCTACTACATGGACCCGTAGTCTAAGGTGGAACTACTCACGCTCATACCGTGAGGTCGGCATGATGAAGAAGAAGGCCCAAGATGATCTCCTCCAGTGGTGCCAAGATCTCGAGATCCCCAAATCTAGGGACGATGGTGATGGCGACTACGACGGTTTCGTGGAATATTGATCGGGTACTTAGGGTTTAGGCATCTGGGGCTTCTATAAAGCGAAGATGCAGGCAAGTGAGGGTTGGGGCACCGGCCAAATGTGGCCTAGGTGGCTCACACTGGGGGTGCAATGCCTCTGCGCCGGGGCTTCTTGTAGGCCGAGGCGAGGCGGGAGGCCGACGGGGCACCTGCAAATGTGGCCTAGGTTGGGCCAGTGGCCTGCTACCGTGCTGCCGGCACCTCGTGGCTCCCACCTCTCTCCTCCTCGACTCCGTGTTTTCCCTGTGAAATATTGATTTGGCTTTGTCCCTGGCCCAATTCCGAGAATATTTCTGCATTTCAGATTTTCTCGAGTAAAAACAATGCAATGTAAAACAAAATTTCGTATCAGATTTCGAGCAAAAAATGTAAAGGTGCAATTCAGCACTACCGTTTAGGAGCAAAAAACAACGAGCCAGGCCTTCTTTTATGGCATCTTGTTAATAGGTTAAAATTGTACGGAAAAACAAAGAAAACAGTAAAACACCTCAAAGTGTGGACAAAGCAAAGTAGATACTAAAACAAGCATGGAACATCAAAAATTATGGATACATTTACGGTATCAAAATGGGTCCCTTATTCGAGATCTTATTTCTTGACCAATTTGGAATACCAAAATTATGGATACATTTCTCATGACAAAAAGTAAAGGTCACTTATTCAGATCTTATTTCTGACCAATTTTGGGGCACTTTGTGAAAGGGCATGTATGCCCCATGTGTGGTTTTGGTAATTAATGACACCCTATACTAATGTGAAATTAATGATCTATGGACTAATGTGCAAAATTGAGTTTCATTTGAAGGTTTGTCCATTTGCATTGCTTGGGCCATATGTTGGTACTTGCTTGGGCCATGTGTTGCATCAATGTGTCGGTATCACAGGAAGAAAGGTCCAAGGGCTTTGCCATTGGAATCATAGAAGAAAGAGCTTGAAGGTTGATCAAGACAAGTAAAGAGTTGCATCAAGATGGATCAACCAAGAAGGAGAAGGCAAGCTTAAGATGCGCCATCTCTAGAAGATCTCTCATGTGAAGCTTGCCATCCTCATGATCATGGAGTGATGAAGACAAGTTCAAAGAAGAGGTTTCCCCATGGAGTATGGGGGAGTAATTTGCAAGTCTTCATCTTCATCAAGCAAGAGCAAACAAGAAAGGTGTTCCCTCTATAGAAGAACAAGACGGTCTATATCAAGTTCAGTGGGATGCTCAAGGCAAAGGTATGTTCTTGATATGGCTTCTCTTGCTTCTCGTGTTGTTAGTTGGGAGACTGGTTTAGGATGGATAGTCGACTATCAAGAGGGATCTCAAGCGAGTGTCTCGCTTGCATCGTCGGAGAGAGATCAAACATTTGCATTCATAGCATCATCTTTCTTGGTTGTTATTTGGTTCTTGTCCATGAGAGGATCTAGAGCTGTGGTCATCATCATAACAAGCTCTAGTTCATCGTCTAAGGATTTCCTTTGCATATCTTATTGCGGTTTTTGATCTTGCGAGATTTCCGGCTCCACACCTTGGGGGATACTTCACATATATATTCATGGTATTTTCTCCCCACCTTGGGGGATTCTATTCGTTGTTATCTTTCCAACAAAATTGGTGTCATCTCATTTGGAGTTTGGATGCAAACGTTATTGCATTTCCTGCTTCGAATTTCGACTGAAGTTCCGCTTCCCATCGGAAGTTCCGCTATATTTTGTCAACAAAGTTTCTTGGAAGTTCGGTTCTTCTTCCGCCAAGTTCAAGATACTCTGTTTGGTTTGTTATATTTGAAGGATTTTGGGTCGAAAGTTTCAGCGTACTGACGCCCCCGCGAAAGTTCCGCTTGGGCCTAGTTGTGTTACGGTCCGATGGAAAATCCAACTCTCGTTCTGCTCACGATCAGTAACCTTCTGTTTAGGAAGTGTCATATTTGACGAACTTCAGTTGGAATTTCCACCGGAAGTTCCGCTCCTGGATTCCCACCAAAGTTCCGGTGGACCCATAGCATCTCCGACCAACTGACTCGCGGCTTAATTTTCGTGATCGCAGCTAGTTTTTGACCGTTGGTTGTGTGCCACCGGAACTTCTGGCCTCCCACCAGAAGTTCTGGCCAGGATCACGAATGCCCATAACGGGCAGATCTGGGAGCCCTTTAAAAGGGGCTCCTCTTCCCCTTCGTGGGCACTAACTTTTCTTCTTAGTTCTTGGCTTTCTCTCTCTCCTCCATTGTTGACCTTGAAGAAGCTTTCCCTTCCTATGATTCTTGCTTCTTTTTGAGGGATTTAAGAGAGGAGATCTAGATCTGCAATCCCCCCAAGCTAAATCCCTTCTTTGTGAAGGAATCATTGGGATCTAGATCTTGGAGAGTTTTGTGTTCTCCTCTTTTGTTCTTCCTCCCTTATGCCCCCAATAGCTTTTGTATCTTTGTTGAATTTAGGGGTGAAGGACTTGCCCTTGCATTTGTTGCATAGGTTTGAGTTCTCCTCGGAGATTCGGCAAGTACAAGCTTGTGGGCTTGTTACTCTTGTGTTCTTGGAACCCTAGACGGTTGTGTGGTTGGATTGTTGATCTTTTGTGATCTTGTTGAC
The DNA here is from genome assembly GCA_030063025.1 of Avena longiglumis. Classification (NCBI taxonomy): domain Eukaryota; kingdom Viridiplantae; phylum Streptophyta; class Magnoliopsida; order Poales; family Poaceae; genus Avena; species Avena longiglumis. Next base: position 28,376,863 of record CP125974.1, read on the forward strand.
CTTTGTGGTCTTGTAGCCTCTTGTGGCATTTTGGCCTTTGTGGCATTGTAGCCTTTGTGGTCTTGTTGTTGGGAGCCTCCAATTGAGTAGTAGTGGAGTTAGCCCCAATCTTGTACTGGGTTCGGGACTGCCCTCAAGCCCCATAGTGGAGCGAGTGTCCGCCAGTGGTGCGAGATTCGGAGAATAGGGTGAGCCTTTTGCGGCGTCGGTGAGTTGCGTGCTTCAGCATCCGGGGTAGGCCTTGTGTATGCGTTAGTAGCATCGAGTCACCACACCTTTAGGTGAGCCATTTGTGGCATTCGAGAGCATTGCGCCATCAAGATTCTCTCCAACGGAGACGAGCTTTTAGAAGTGAACTTGAAACAAATCTTCGCTTCCGCTTCATCTGTAGGTTATCTCTCAACCGGAGCCCTTTACTTATGTATAACTTTACATTGTGGGATAGCCATCAGGTGTAAAGTGTATTTATATCTTGCTATCACCTTGTTGTTGTTGTATTGCTTTAGCATAGGTTGTTGGTGCACTAGGTAAACTTAGTGGCTAGGGTTTTGTGCTTAATAAATTAAACGTTAGTTTTATTCCGCGTATTTACTTGAGCCTAAAAACCGTAATAATTTAAAAAGCCTATTCAACCCCATCTAGACAATTTCCTTTGTACTTTTTACTTTGACTACTCTTAATAATTTACAAAGTTTGAGGCAAAATTCTTTCTCACCGGCTTGGGATGATACCGATTATTAAAAATGGGTGTATTCATGTAGCAGCAAAGCAGTCCTCTCCTTAATCATAAAGACAGCCCTCTCACAGGACTTGATCATCGTGGCGCTAACTGTCAACACTTTCCACGACACTCCACCCATCAACCTTCCGCATCTCAAGTGGGCTGCTGCACAATAGTTGCTAAGCCAGCTAATTGTTGCAGTGGTGTTATCCAGTTGTGGGTCGAACTTATTTCAGGCTGCTTGTTGTGTGTTGTCGTGTGTGGGTGTGTGTGTGTGTGTAGGGGGGGGGGGGTATGTCGTGTGTTGATTATGAACTTTGTATGAACCTCTAAGGGCTTTATTAACTTAAAGCTGGGTGCGTGCGATGTGTGTGCGTGTGCCTGTGTTGGTTGTGAACTTTGTATGAACCTAAAGGGGGCTTTATTAACTTAAAGCTAAGACATTTCATGCCTTCCTTTTATCTAAAAATGAAGAAGATCAAATCAGCATTGTTCCACGGTACTGTATCCAAGAGAATCGAGACGCCTGTGAGTAAAGGAAGCGTAAAAGAAATACCATAACTCTTATTTAATGTCAGATCTTCCGGAGAAAATAGATGTGCAAATTGCCAGGCACTCTCATCTCTTTTTATATACGATAGGTCTATAGGACATATCACCCGGACTGATGGTCTTATCTTAGCAAAACCAGGCAGGAATTGGAAGAGACAGAAATGAAAAAAAGAAGTATGTCTTATCTTAGCTAAGAGAATATCTTTTAATGAAGAAAGATAAGGCAGTTTTCTCCATTGTACCTAAAATGCCTGTCTTATTCACCTACATTCTAGCTTAACTTAGCATGCTATAATTTTAGAGCATGCAACAACGTTTATTGTTGGAGAACAACGAAGAGAATAACCCATTGTACACTATGTTTTTTTTATCTTTACCTATGGCTAACATGCGACAGATGTGATAAGACCCCCTCTTATCAATCATTATACATGTTCCCTAAGAGTCCACAGGTCCTTCCTTAGAAAAAGAGAAAGTACCCAAAGGGTATCCGAATCCTAACAACAATTATGCAAGGATTTGAGTAATATTTAAATTAGTAGACAAAAATGACTAAATATGGAACATTTAATTAATTTAAGCAATAAGTAGGATTGAATGGGATGCATATTTTAGCCTATTTTGGGTAAAAAATTGATGGAGTGTTACTCTGTCGCAAAAAATATATGTTTTGATTGCTATCTTATAGATTTGCCTATATGTAGGTCCCGGTGCTCTCACACCTTAGTTCACATCTAGCTCTCACTAGCTTTCTCATACATCACATATCAGTCCATATACTTGTGCACGACCAAAAGAAACAAGCCAAGTGGGCATGCAACATCTCCTCCTCATCGCCTTCATGGCTCCATCCTCTCCACCCCAAGCAATCAGCCGACGGTAGATGCCACACGATCGACATGTAAGCATACGACATCCTAGAGAGCAAAACACTGTTACACCAGGGCCTCCTCCTTCGCTTAGGCGTGAAGTCGCACGTGCTCAAGGAAGGGTACCATTGAGGTGACCTCGCAGGCAGTGCAACTTCTTCTGCCCTCCCTCGGTGGCTTACCAGTACAAGTTCACGTTATGGCAGCAAGGTGGCTGGGCTATCCGTCAGGGATCCCTGACCCAGGTGTACGGGCGTGAGGTTTCAAAGGCGAGTATCTGAGTGGCTTCCGGAGTTCAACACGGTCACTTCCGCTAGTCGGCTGACAAGCTTTCACTTATCCAGGCCCAGACCCTGGCCAAGTCATTCTCGGGTCAAGCGCCTTCTCAGCATGAGTCCCAGGTGCAGCTAAGGGCTGAAGTCGTCAGCAGGTGCGACTGCCTTTAGATTGAGGATGACGCATGTGCTGCATTAGAGTGAATAAATTGACTTTGTTCAAAGTCATGGGACAATATAGAGTGAATAAATTGGTTTTAGCAGATTTATGCCGCCTTTATGTAACTACTATATGATCCTCCCAGAAAATTATGACCATATTATAGGGAGCGCCACAAAACCATGCTTAAAACACAATAAGATACCACGCAGCCTGACACAGGTAAGAAGAGGGCCTTGAAAAACATGTCAAACCCGCTAACAATAGCGGTGCCAGGTAAATAATTAATATTGCATCCCCTATAGATGCAACACGGAATTGTAGAGAAATAAAATAACAGCTAGCTCAAGAACATATTCACAGCCGAGATAGTTTTCAGAGATATGACATTAACATCTATGAAAAAGTGAGAGCAAGAGAGCTTCTAAGAGGGCTCTTGTATATGGCACTTAAACCAACAGTTCATTCCAATATTCACCACATGATGCAGTCTTCTAATGGTATTACAGCGGCCCTGTCTGAAAACTGCTGCCCATACTTCATCCTCGCAATAAAATGCCCGGATGATCT